>CATKRY010000124.1:0-478557 GCA_949775005.1 Orthosia gothica
TTATCTCGGACCGTCGTACGTTCCTCTAGAAGCGTGATCGCTCGCTGATCTGGATCGTTAGTAGGCAGTTTCGGCGTGATCATGAGGGACTCAAGCATGAAGTGATCACGTAGCTGCTGATCCATGCTCTGTTGTTCGGACTCCTCGTGTGTGTTGACATAGTTGACGCGATCTGGACGCGGCAGCGCCCGACTGTGTGTTCCATGTAGTACCCAACCCAATGTCGTTAATGACGCGACTGGTTGATCGCGGCGGCCGCGCCTTACCTTAGTAGACACGAGGAGGTGCCAGTTGTCTTGGCCGATCAGTATTTTTGGCGAAGCCCGCTCGAACTTGAAGTACTCCGCCAGGTCTTGTAGATGTTTGCAGTCAGCGACGTCCTGCCGCGCAATTGCTTGAGCGGATAAACATAGATCGGCTATAGTTCGAGCGTTGATAATATGTTTATATTTAGATGGCCCTTGTATGCTAACGCGTACTTTACATGACTCCGGCGACGCCTTTGTGTCTCCAATTGCTTCTATTTGGAGCGGTGCGCGAGGTCCCTGTAGGCCTACTCTGTCGGCGATGTCAGCGTCAATGAGTGTGACGGTCGATCCGTCGTCTAGGAGCGCGTGTGTTTGCACCGCGCCCGCCGGTCCGGATATTACTACAGGAATAATTTTTAAGTACGACTTACATGCATGTTGTATCCACGTCGATGCCACGGTTTCCCTTGCAGATTCATCAGTTTCTGTTTTAGTTTCTACATTCACCGGCTCTCTATGTAGTAGTGAGTGGTGCATTCGTTCGCAACCACCTACGCTGCACTTTTTACGATTACACTTATGCGCCTTGTTACGCAGACGTAAACACGTAAAGCATAGTCCGCGCTCCCGCGCCATGTTCCAACGTTCCTCAATTACGGCTGCACTAACACTGAAAAAAATAAAATGTTACTACCGCACATTAAAGCTATAACATTAAGATTTACTGACTTTTTACAGTAAAAATGAATGTTTGTAAAACATTAAAAAACAAAACAGTAACATTTAATGATTGAACGTTAAAACTGACTGATCATGATTCGAAAAACAGTTAACGTTATGTGGCAGCGAATTTTAATGGTTTGATCGTTGAAACTAATCGAATAAAACATTAAATTTAACAGATAGCGCATTAAAACTAACTGATCATGGTTCGACAAAAGTTAACGTTATGTGGCAGTAAATTGTAATGGTTTGATCGTTAAAACTAATTGAATAAAACATTTCATTTAACAGATAGCACATTAAAACTAACTGATCATGGTTCGACAAAAAGTTAACGTGATGTGGCAGTAAATTGTAATGGTTTGATCGTTAAAACTAATCAAATAAAACATTTCATTTAACAGATAGCACATTAAAACTAACTGATCATGGTTCGACAAAAGTTAACGTTATGTGGCAGAAAATTGTAATGGTTTGATCGTTAAAACTAATCGAATAAAACATTTCATTTAACAGATAGCACATTAAAACTAACTGATCATGGTTCGACAAAAAGTTAACGTGATGTGGCAGTAAATTGTAATGGTTTGATCGTTAAAACTAATCGAATAAAACATTTCATTTAACAGATAGCACATTAAAACTAACTGATCAAGGTTTGACAAAAAGTTAACGTGATGTGGCAGTAAATTGTAATGGTTTGATCGTTAAAACTAATCGTCATCATCATATTAGCCGAAAGACGTCCACTGCTGGACATGGACCTCCACCAAGCATTGACCAGTCCCGCATCCAGCGGAGCCCCGCAACCTTCACATCGCGGTCGAGCACGACCTCTGTGATAGGCTGGAGACACGCATTTTGTCACGGTTTTTGCTACCAAACTGTGATAAAAATGTGTGACTCAAGCATGGTACAGTAGGCCATGCTCGCCCCGCAGGTCAACCTACAAGTAGTATAACATAGTAAACTCTAGTTTCCAACATTGAATTCTAATGAAGCTCCTCTTCCCGACCTGCGTGTAAAGAGGCTAGACAGTTTTGTTTTGATAACCAAGACCAAAACAAAATTAATTGGAACTCGTAAGTTAACATCACTGTTGGCATTTCACATGTTGTTATGTTAGCTCCTGGCTGACTCTAAAATAAGCTAGGCTTTGCAAAGTTAGCTAAGCTCACAGTGTGACCTGCGCCTAACGTGTCAACCACTTAGAGTTGACCTCTTGCTTGTATGGAGAATGTGTGCAGTGTAAGGTCTGTTGGAATATTGAACCCAGCTATGAATCGGTACACCATTCAACTTGTCTATGAGGCTGAGATTATGGTAAGGGTTTATGATTAAATCCATGCCTTATATCTGTCAATGTTGTCTCGATGACACTGACAGTACCAGACTCTCAAAACGGTTCCTTTGTCTATTGCAACGTCTGAACGAACGTCCATATTTGTTTGTAATACTCTCTCTGATTCTGAATAGCCCATGCATCATGTCTGCTTAGCTGTTTTTCTGTATCTTTAAATTTAATGCTAATCATATTGTGTAAATGTATTTTTCTTCACTGGACAATAATAACTATTGTACTACGTGATTGAGTTAGTTTTATTACGCTCGACACCTGCAACGTGCCAACCTAACCTGTCCATCCACTGCGTGGGACATTGCTAAAGCTAGGCCTCCACACCGTCTGGCTGGCTCTCTGCTCCACAGGTTATGGGCCCAGGCCCAGTATTGTGCTCTACTGATTACGGGCACAGTATTGCGGTGCAGGCGAAAACACGAACACGAAGAAGCGGATTTTATATCGTGTGCAATGTCACAGCAGCCGCAAGAAGCTACCGTTGGCGAGCACACGCCTCATGTGTCGTCAGCAGGTTTGTACACTTTTGATAAATTGGATGGAATTGGCTCGTATCACAACTGGAAGTTCCAGATGCGAATGGCGCTTATCATGGAAGGCTTATGGTCATGTATTGATGGTTCTGAGACTAGCAGCAGCATGGATCAAAAAGCTTTGGCTAGAATATGCTTGGCAGTAAAGCCGAATTGCATTCAGTATTTGCGCAATGCTACAAGCGCAAAGCAAGCTTGGCAAAAGCTGCAGGATGTGTTTGAGGATAAAGGACTTTATCGGAGGGTTGTGCTTTTAAGAAAACTTCATAGATCTGACTACCATGATTATAATTCAATGGGTGCTTACATCGAAGGTATAATGACCCTAGTACAACAACTTGCAGACATCGGAAGAGTCATCGATGATAAAGAAGTTGCAGAAATTTTACTTAGTGGTTTACCACAGGATTTTGATGTTTTGGTTTCTGGTCTGGAAACAGCAAACCTCTCTGAAACTCTCACGAGTGAAGCAGTGCGAGCTCGACTACTTCAAGAGGAGTTCCGGAAATCCACTAATAATGGCAAATCAAATGATGATGTGGTTTTATTTACAAAGAGGAAGCCACTTAAGTGCCATTACTGCCAGAAGCAAGGGCATATCAAATCAAAATGTTTCAAATTGAAGAATGATTTGAAGAAGCAAGGCAGTAGCGATCATAACTTAGCTGCGGGGTCTGCAGACACACTGTTGGTGTCAGTGTCACTCTTATCTGTTTATGGAAGCGTGGACTGGATTGTGGACTCCGGGTGTACTTCGCACATGTGCTGTGATATGGACCTTTTTAGAGACATTGACATGAATTTTAAGTCAAAAGTGACAGTTGCTAATGGAGAAGTGTTAAAATGTCAAGGTCTTGGTGCCGTCTCTTTGAATCTCAATAATAATAGTGATCTAAAGATTTTGCCAAAAGTAATGTTTGTTCCTAAATTGACTACTAATCTTATATCAGTTAGTCAACTGACTAAGTCAGGTTTTAGTGTAGTATTCAAACAAGATAATTGCAAAATAAGTGATCCTCAAGGCCAGCCTTTTGCTAATGCAACATGTTTCAGGGGTATTTATAAACTTGATTGTTTTTCTAGCCTAAATTGTATTACAGAATGTAATGTTGCTACCACAAGTGCTAACAAGCAAGCACAACAAATTTCTTTAGCAGCTACTTCTAGTGTGCCATTGGAAGTATGGCACAAGCGACTTGGGCATTTGAGTTTGCATGGTATGTATGGGATACGGAGCCTTGCAGATGATGTTGTTTTTGAAGATGACTGTCATGGTAAGTTGAAAAATTGTATCTCATGTATTAAGGGGAAGCTTACAGTGAAATCTTTCCCTAAGGGCCAAGCAAAAAGAGCTCATGATCTTTTAGAGTTAATACACTCAGATGTTTGTGGACCTATGTCAATTAATAGCTGGGGTGGTGCACGTTATTTAGTTACATTTACTGATGACTTCTCTAGAAAAAGTTTTGGTTATCTTATGTATCATAAGAATGAAGTCATGAAATGTTTTATACAATTTAAAAATTTAGTTGAGAAACAGGTGGGTAAAACAATCAAGCGTTTCAGAACAGATAATGGAGGGGAATATTGTAGTAAAATCTTTGAAAAGTTTCTGTCTAGCGAGGGCATTATTCATGAAACTAGTATTCCCTACAGTCCTCAGCAGAACGGCGTATCTGAACGCCTTAATAGAACCCTTATGGAAAAAGCCAGATGTATGCTCTCTGAGGCCTGTCTCGACAAGCGTTTTTGGGGAGAGGCTATTGCTACTGCAATATATCTAAAGAATCGAAGCCCCACGGCAGCTTTGTCCGGCGGTATTCCTGAACAGGTGTGGACGGGATCCAAAGTGACCCTAAGCCACTTGAGAGTATTTGGTTGTAAAGCTTTTTCATTGATTCCAGAACATAACCGTCACAAGCTTGATGCAAAGTCAAAGGAGTGTATTTTTGTGGGTTATTGTGAAATGTCCAAGGGTTATAGACTAGTAGATCCAACTGAACCAAAGAAAATAATTAAATCTAGAAATGTCCATTTTATTGAATTGACAGACTCTAATATAAAATCTAATATGATAAACTGTGATATTAATTGTAATAAGTTGGATTGTGACATAAATACTAATAATTCCAAAATGATAAATAATAATAATTTTAATATATTAATTAATTTTAATTATTATTATATTGTAACAGTCGTCTTCTAGAGTGTCCATAGATATTCAGTTGTAACCAATATTTTATAAGTGAAGACTTTTAATTGGCTGACTGTCAAATTTACTGCTCTTGTTCTGTTTGTTTTTAGCTGTAAGTTTTCCATGTTATCTAAATAAATAAATAAATAAATAAATAAATATGAATAACAATGTTTGTGTTCCAATGTTGAACTGTAATAATAATAATAGTTCTAGTGAATTGATACCTCCTTCTGCAATTTCAGGTGGTGAAATGGAGAGTGAAAGTGTTGGGACTGAGGCCCCCAGCACAAACACATCTTCCAATGCTGATGGATCAGCATTACCATCTATATTCGTCGACTGCGACCAGGTGGAAGAAAATGAGCAGTCTTGGGCAGAGGAGAGCGACCCTATGGTAGAGTCTGAGGGCAACTCTATGCTGGATACTGAACGCAGACCTAGCAATAATGAGTTGCCAAGTCAACGTCCTGTACGGAGTACAAGGGGTATCCCACCTAAAAGGTATGGTGACTACGAATATGATTATTCTCTCTACTCTCATGGGCAGATTGCGTTTGACGAACCTTTGTCTTATGAGGATGCAATGGCCAGTCCTTTTCGCGTGAAGTGGCAGGCAGCCATGCAAGCCGAGTATGACTCTTTGTTACGCAATGGTGTCTGGATATTAGTCGAGAGACCACTGGATAAAAACGTAGTTAAATGTAAGTGGGTATATAAAATCAAGCAAGATACTTCCGGAAATTTTGACAAGTATAAGGCTCGCCTAGTGGCTCGTGGTTTTAGTCAAAAACCTGGTATTGATTTTAATGAGACTTTTTCACCAGTAGTCAGACACTCAACAATGCGTATATTGTTTAATTTGGCAAATGAGTTAGACATGGACATAGAGCACATAGATGTAACTACTGCTTTCCTTCATAGTGAACTAAAGGAGGAAATATTTATGGAACAACCTATGGGTTATAAAAATGATAGTAATAAGGTGTGTTTATTGCAGAAAAGCATCTATGGGTTAAAACAAGCAAGTAGGGTGTGGAATGATTCTGTAAATAAATTGCTACTTACTAATGGTTATTCTCAAACAAAATGTGAACCTTGTGTGTATGTTAATAAAAGAAACTCTAGCAATTTAACTATTTTAGCTGTATATGTCGATGATTTTTTTCTATTCACTAATGATAATGTAGAGAAAAAGCAATTATTGTCCAATCTAAGTAATAAATTTAATATTAAAAATTTAGGTTCAATTAAAAATTGTCTTGGAATAAACATTGTTAGAAATAGAGAAAAGGGTACTATATTGTTGAGTCAAAAAGATTATATTAAAAGACTGCTATGTCGTTTTGGAATGTCAGACTGCAAAGGTATTTCAACACCAATGCAATTAAATGAAAAATTTTATAAATGTGATAATAATGTATCTGATAATGATTATAATTTTAGAGAATTGATAGGTAGTTTGATGTACCTGAGTGTCTGTACTAGGCCAGATATAACATATGCATGTAATATTTTAAGTCAATTTAATAATTGTTATAAAAAGGCTCATTGGTTAGCAGGTAAAAGGATCCTACGCTATTTAGCTGAAACTATTGATTATGGTTTAGTTTTCATCAAGTGTAACAATTTAGATCTTATAGCTTATGCTGATGCTGATTGGGCGAATGATCCTATTGACCGAAAATCTTATACTGGTTTTGTAATTAAGTTAGGGTCTAATACTGTTAATTGGGAGAGCAGAAAGCAGCGCTGCGTCGCTATGTCAAGTACTGAAGCAGAGTACCTAGCCATTAGTGACGCCTGTAAAGACATTCTGTTTATCAAACAGTTTTGGTTTGAGATAATGAATAGGAATATTGTGTGTAAACTATTTAATGATAATCAGAGTGCCCAGAAGATCTTGAAATCTATTCAGTGTCATAAGAGGACAAAGCACATTGATATACGCTATCACTTTGTAAGAGATTTAATTTCTAAGAACTGTATTTCTGTTTCTTATATGCCTACTACAAAAATGATAGCTGACATTCTAACAAAAGCTTTGTCTTCCTGTAAACATAATGAGTTTAGGTTTCATTTAAATGTAAGAACTCCATGAAGTTGTATAACTGTAATGAGGGTTGGAGTTCCGTTGTATGGTGT
Organism: Orthosia gothica; assembly: GCA_949775005.1. Classification (NCBI taxonomy): domain Eukaryota; kingdom Metazoa; phylum Arthropoda; class Insecta; order Lepidoptera; family Noctuidae; genus Orthosia; species Orthosia gothica. The sequence continues at coordinate 7,201 of CATKRY010000124.1, forward strand.
AAGGGGAAGTGTTGGAATATTGAACCCAGCTATGAATCGGTACACCATTCAACTTGTCTATGAGGCTGAGATTATGGTAAGGGTTTATGATTAAATCCATGCCTTATATCTGTCAATGTTGTCTCGATGACACTGACAGTACCAGACTCTCAAAACGGTTCCTTTGTCTATTGCAACGTCTGAACGAACGTCCATATTTGTTTGTAATACTCTCTCTGATTCTGAATAGCCCATGCATCATGTCTGCTTAGCTGTTTTTCTGTATCTTTAAATTTAATGCTAATCATATTGTGTAAATGTATTTTTCTTCACTGGACAATAATAACTATTGTACTACGTGATTGAGTTAGTTTTATTACGCTCGACACCTGCAACGTGCCAACCTAACCTGTCCATCCACTGCGTGGGACATTGCTAAAGCTAGGCCTCCACACCGTCTGGCTGGCTCTCTGCTCCACAAGGTCAAGGTTATCAGTAATCAATGTTATGTGAGAAAGTATTTTATTCCGTACTGTTAAACCTATGGCCAAAGGTGTTAGTTATTAACGGTTAATTAATTTACACCTATGCCTACTTAGGTAGTTTTTTCGTGTGTCATTTATATCTGCTTCTGGCTATCAAAGTTATTTATGAATATCATGAATCGAAGTAAGGTGAATCGTGCATCAAAAGAAATCGCATTATCCCCAGTTTTCATTATTTCTTAATTTTTAAAATCTCGTAATAAGTTTCACTTTCTTTGCAATAATAAGCATGAATGAATTCCTTGTAGAGTGTCCACATTAATATTATTTTAGGATTTACAGCAATTATAAAGTACATAGGGATTTAAAACCAGATCGAATATATATCGGAGTGTAGTGAAAGTAACTGTAGGCATTTAACAAAACTTTGCAAAGGATAACGCATTAATCGTATCTATCTCTGTAATAAGAGATAAAAGATAACAAAATAAAACTAACTGATCATGGACGGATCTATAAAATTCCATAGTAACCATTTGGCTACGGAACCCTAAAAAAAGACTCCTTTCACTTTCGTTACCGACGAAGTAGGTAAGTACTTAAATACAATCAATTGTCATACATTTTTGACATTGATTGTCGCTGAGATGATAATGCGACTGAACTGATTGAATTTGAACCTAACTTCGATTTGTTGGCAACGAGTTAAATAGATTGAATTTGAACCTAACTTCGATTTGTTTGCAACGAGTTAAATATGTAAATTGAAAACTGATTGTTTATACCTAACGATGAATTTCAAACGATTAAAATTACTGTCTTGACATTAAAAAGAACTGCTTGATTGAACCAAAATCATAGACATACTAAATAATATGGACTGGAAATACCTACGAAAAAAACGTGCCTACCTAAACCTCAAAATGTCTCATAAAATAGCCGCCGATTCTAAGGTTGTGTCAATCAAGCAACACACACTTACAAATCTCAATAATACAATATGTAAACAACCATTTAACAGCAGGACTACCACGAACAAAACCACAAAATTCGTCTCATAAAATGGCGAATATGGCACGTACCTACAACCGTCACTAAGTCATAACAAAATGTTGCCATAATGAGCAACAACTGAAATATTGTTGTCTCTTTCATCAAATACGTTTACTACATTAGAAAGAATGAAACAAAACGATGTTTCACATTCTGTATCGTATTTCAATCATATTTGTATAAGCTAATGTATATATAGAACATCGCGGCGCCTCCATATATTTCCTATCTCAATGACCAAAATAGAACAAGTCGAAACTCGCTTCTTTCTTGGGTAAACGTCACGTGATCACGTCTGTTTCGGCAATTTGTGTTGCCAACCTAGTGGATTTTCCACTAAAACTGGTGGTTTCGATCCGGGGTTTTAGTAGTTAAAATAATAATATTGATTTATTGATTGTTAGTATTACGTAATCATAAAAGAAACCAATGATTATTTCTACTTATTGTTTTCTTTCATAATAACTAAAAATTGTTTAGTGGTAAATTTTGCAACTATGAGAGTAGGGCAGTTTTTCGTTAGTGGTTTTTTCATTTATTTATTCTCAAACAATTTTTTATTCTCAAACAGGTTTTCTGGTGGTGTTTGGTGATTTGGATTGCGAAGTTTTAATAGCATTGGTTTTTGCTAAGCCACCATTGTGGGACAAAAGACACAAATTATACAGCAACAAAAATATGATTGACAAATATTGGGAGGAGATTAGTAACTAATATTATATAATAACTATATTATCATGGATTCATCGAACTTTTTATGTTTGTGTTTTCTTTGTGTGTATGTGTTGTGTGTGTGTTGAACTTTGTATGTATGTGTAATCTGTGTCTTTAGATGTTTTATTTTTATGTCTTTGTTTATTGTCCTTTTTTTTTAATGAACCCTTTCGAGGAGAAAAAACTCATCGTCCGACGAATTCGAAGACATCATGGACACTATGAACAGATTTACCTGTTTATCGATTGGTACTGCCCCGTATACGGATGTCAGTACTTTAAAAAATGCATTCTTTAATAAGAAATTAGAGAGAAAGAAAGAAAAAGTGTTTATTCGCCACAAAAACGACATACAATTTTTTGATTTTTCCTTAAATTAAACCCATCGGTAGTATTAGTAAGTACTTAAATTATGTTAGTAAAGGAAGTTAAAATAAAATACCAATTTTGAGTACAGTACAAGGATGATGAGAAAATAAATCGATCGATCGTAAATAATCGGACTGCCGGACAGTAAAATTCCTTGTAGTGCACAAACGCCCTAACTGTTGGCAACACCGTTAACGTTCCCCGCCGGCCGCCGGCGCCAATATATTTATTTCTTTCATTTGAATCGTGTGCCAGCTACGCGTACATACGTGCACAGAAAAAAAAATGGTTGTGGCTGCAGTGTATTCGTCTATTTGATTAAATTGAAGAATCTATCATGGGTGACGAGATTGAGACCACAGCGAAGCTCCTCAGGGAATGGGGATTTCAAAAGTACATGGATGTATTTAGAGGTAAGCCATTTTATGAACTATGTTACCTACTTAAATAGGTTTATCTAGGAATACTTAAATCATTTCATAAATAAGACCGTTATGTTACTGAAATGGAAATACTTACGAAAGGACAGCTCATTCTAAATTACTTATATATGACTATTCATATAAGTAATTTTGAATGATTTGTTTTTGTGTGGCTAGGTATATTCTATAATAAACCTAGCCACACAAAAACTTGAACATTCAAAGAAGTTCCATTTGAAAATTTTAAGGAAAAACGGTTTTGGTTAATTAAATAGTTTACCTCTATATTGTTAGTTTGTGTGGCATTGCTAATGACAGATGTAATATGTGTTTAATATTGAGATAAATCATGATTGTAGGTACTACATAATTATTGTGTAATCGTAGCCATCTTGAAAAAAAGACATTAAAATGTACTAGCCTTTTCGTTAAATATAAATGTGACATTCATTATAGTTATCGGCACGTAACTTGGCAAGGTTTTGGCTAGGGATGATGCGTATTTACTGGTACAGGTATAAAAACCCAGTATGAATTTACCAGTACGCAGACCGCGTATGTACAGCTGAGACCCGGTCCGTACCCGATAGGTATAATAATGTCGAGCTACGCGCCGAACTTAAATCGTATTTACATCGGGTATGACGTCATACCCAGTGCGGCGGGTGCGGCGGCCCAGTAGTTCATAGAATGCGTTCAACGAAAAAAGTCCCGCGGAAATACATGGAACTAACAAGATTTGTTAGAGGTCGCATAGAAACTAGCGCCTTCGCGATGCGGCTTATGCGACTTCTTTCGTTGGACGGACTCTAACGCTCGCGCTCGACCGCTCGCCATTGAGAATACGAAGTTACCCGAAGGTTACGGCGCTTTCCGCGTACTAGGTAGGTATCGTTAAAAAACTGTTCACCCTTCATTATGTAATAATTTGAATTGAATTTCTTTTTCATGACTAGTGTGACTTGATGCGAAACCAATTAGTGCAAAACTGTGGCGTTTTATCGACGGAGTGTAAAACAGGAGGTACTTTATTCAATACTAGCTGATGCCCGGGGCCCGCCCGCCCGCTTAACATTATATACTAAAACCTTCCTCGAGAATCACTCTATCCATTGGTGAATACAGCATGAAAATCGTTTATTATTCTTGGTTTATCGCGAAAAGACAGACAGACGCGGCGGAGGACTTAGTTTTCTAATAAGTAGTGATCATTGTGTTGTGGTTATGGTGTCTTTGCTTCGAATGTTTCTGTTTGTGCTTAAAAATACTGTAAATCAAGGTCAGACAGTTCAAAATGGGCTGAAAATACACGTCAGATTTTGTTTCCGAATGGCCAGATGAGGCCAGATCAGACTGTGATGAAAAAAACTGACGTATATTCCCGGCATTAGAGGCGGAGTTAAGCTATGCATGCACATAGAACGTTCAGTCATAATAATACATCATTAAAAAATACATTCAATTTAAACCTCCAGTACAAATGCATGCTACTATTGACACACTTAAATGATTTAAGGGTGTATGTGTTAAGGAGTATAAAGAATGTGTATTGTTGTAAGTTTTTTATCTTACTGTTTTCAGAAAACGAAGTAGACGCGTTAGCTTTAAAATTATTAGATGATGCGCAAGTGAGGGCATTAATTCCTGCAATAGGACCGCAAGCAAAATTTAAAAAAGTTCTGTCAGAGTGGAAGGTGTCGCTTGAAAAGGTAATTTAAGACACAGTCTCAATAAGTCTAATGATAATATTTTCTGAGTTTTTACCTTTACTAAGCTCTATGTTAAAGGTCAGGAAAACATACCTGCATAGTTATTTACAAGTGTTTATTACAGAGTGATGACGATTTAGACCAAATAATTTCAAAGTATGGAGACTCTTTAGACGGACTGACGCAGAGTTTCACGAGTCCAATCAAATCCCTTCCAGCGTCACCTAGCATCTCATCACGATCTTCTGTGTCTTCACATGCCAATTTTGTAAGTAGTTTTATTTGTACTGCAAAATCACCACAACCAGTCGCCTGGTCGGTACACATGGTAATATCAACTCACCATCCCCTATTTTTAACCAACTCCAAAAAAGGAGATTAGCTATTCGACTTGTAAGTATGTAATACATTGAGATCCTGGATAATGTACACAAACGAAAATAGATTTCTATTACTTATTTATAATACCACACTGTGCATTTTTGAGTAACACATCTTTCCAGTATCTATTTTTTTTCTAAGTTAGGTAGAATTTGAAGATACACACTAAACTTTTTAGTTAATTTATGCTTATACAATAATACAGGATGTTTGGAAGCTGGGTGCAAAGCCAGGTGTGATAGTTAGAGAATGGTGTCCCATTTGGAGCATTATGAGCGTTATACCTAGCTTCTAAACATCCTGTATAAAACTATATAAGACGATTGGTGACATGTTTTTATTTTTAGGATCTTGCTTTGCTCTTGGCAACTACTCCAGATGGTCAACTGCTACTTCAACATGATCAAGAAAAGTCATTGGGAGAACAATTTAGAAAAATATTAGTATGAGTAATTTCAAAGGAAATTCTTAGACATGACCCCAGGTCAAATGTAACTGCTGATATATATTTAAGTTGGCTTAGCGAGATAAGTAAGTAAGCTTCACTTTCACTTTTAATGGATTATACTTCTTTTGGTGTCTTATGTTTTTATATTTTGTTGTTGTTTTTCTTTTCAGAACGGTTATTTCCTTCAGAAAATCTACATTGTTATTACACCAAACCAAAAGCTGGAATACAACGAGCTCACGGCCGGCTCTACGACGCAGTGGTAAATTTAAAAGCCAAGTACCGAAGACAAAAAGTGTATCAACCGCGAGCACGACGCTCTCTAGAGAAGACGTTAACTCCAGAACCGTCTACATCTACATGTAACAGTGTTAGTTTACATAGTAATATCCATCACGCAAGAGGAAGAGGAGTGCCTGGAGTGGTTACGTTGCTCTTCTGATAATTATGCCTTGTGTGCAGAAAAGTGGCAAAGCACCAACCTGTATCGGAAGCAACGTGTTCTCTCAAATGAAAAAGAGTCTTATATCCAAGAATTCCCATGTTTGAAGCGCTCTTGGGGACATGAATTGGTAATTTTTTTCACTACCTACTATGAGTTCTTAATGTATTACTTTAGTCGTAAACTTTTAAGGTTTCTCAAACTACATCAATTTATTTCAGCTCACTGCTGACTTCAATCACTGGTATCCTGAAAATGAACATTCATTAGATGATAAACTACCGTTACTAAAGAGCAAATTACTCAATATATCTAAAACCTTATCAAGACGATCACCATTTGAAGAGGAACTTAAGAAACTAGTGCAAGGTGAGTTTGCTATACTCGTAGTATAGTTCCACCAAATAAAGTAACGTGTCAATCATTTATTTGGCTGCGACTATTTCTAGCCGCTTAATAAATACCGTCGTATAACTAACTGCCTAGCCACCCAAAAGAGTTATATACACCTCTTTCAATACCATGCTTCAATTAAATGAATCATTCTAGTCTAGATAAAATTTTGGTTGGTCGGAGCCCTGCCAATTTCAAAGTCAAAATAATCAATTCAATTCAATATATTTATTGATTTTCATGGGTTTACAGTAGATGTTATAGTGTAATGTAGGTAGATTTAACATTCATTTCCAGACACTTAAAAATATCAGTGAAATTCATGGATTACTAAAAATGATTATTAAAAATAACAGTAACTAATTTTTGTTCTTGTTGCTTGACAGATCAAGATCCTGAAACGAGCGTTCTCGCTGTATTACTCCTTATTCCCCACATAATTGGACCTGTTCACTTAAAAAAGAAGAGAATCTCCGCTGCAGAAGTGCGTCAAAGCTTTATATTGCATGTTGAAGAGCAAAGACAAGTCTTGGAAGAGCGATTGAAGCGACACGACAGGTACAAGTCTTTGGGATTGACCATCCAACCTTATATGATAGTTGCAGGTCCATTGAAAAATATAATAGCACGTTACGTTGTTGTTGATGATATTCTCTACGAATTGCCAAACATCTGCAAAACAGTGGATACATGTTTTAAAATTATATGGGCTCTTAATTTAGAGTATCCTAGTGAATGTTTACCGATCTGGCAATTCTTAGAAAGGGCCATTTACAAGTTTTCTGCAAATGTTATTTCAAAAAACAGAGTTTCATCGTCTGTCCTAAGTTTATTGAGTGATTGTAGTATGTCTGCTGAGTAAAAATGGTTACCTGTTTTATTTGTAATACTGTTGTCATAAACGTACGAGCGTTAAAAGTGCATTTCCAAGTTTTTCATCAGCACCACAGGTTTGAACAATATCACTGCGTAGAAGGCAATTGTTTCCGATCGTATCACCTCTTTAATTCCATACCCCACAATACGAGGGACCGAAATTTAATTTTTGGACGTCAATGTTCCGGCTACCCTGTATATGGTCTATCTGTTCATACACGAAATTTCTTAAGGGATCATTGTACTCATCATTACGAACAACTTTTACTATGGGACCAAACCCTGAATGGCGAAAAATCATCATCAAATCAGCTGTTCTATACATTTTGACGAGTTAATGCGAACATAATATTGTAGGGAACACCTAATTTTTTTTATCGCGATTCTGGGTTTGGTCCAATAGTAAAAGTTGTTCTTAATGATGAGTAAGTACAATGAGCATTAAGAAATTTCGTGTATGAATAGATAGACCTTATATAATTTATGTATCTTTAAATTATCTAAGTGTAAATATTTTGGCTTGTTTTCCATTTATTCTGTGGTAAATATAAGATTTTTTTCAGACTAAGTTTAGTAGCAGTTACCCTTGACTCGAACCTTGTTATAATTTACTTAATTCTAAATATTTTGGATATTATATTGTTTGGGTATTTTACTTAATTATAATATTTGTACTTAAATTTTGGACTATTGTGATTACAACAAGTTTTAAATTAAATTTTAGGTATAAAGATCAACGTATTAAAAACACAACAACACTCGTTGACAATTGACGATGTGTATACAACATATTATGTTTAAGTTATTTATGTGTAAATATTTGGGTTTGTTTTCCATTTATTTTGTGGTAAATATAAGAATTTTACAAGTTTAATATGTATGATTATTTTCAGACTAAGTTCAGTAGCAATTACCCTTAAGACTATAGAACCTTGTTTCAATTTACTTAATTCTAAATATATTCGATATAATATTGTTTTGGTATTTTACTTAATTATAAATATTGTACTTACATTTTGGACTAAAATGACTATGTGCATATAAGGTCTATCTGTTCATACACGAAATCTCTTAATAGGTCATTGTACTCATCGTTACGAACAACTTTTACTACAAGACCAAACCCTGAATCACGAAAAAAAAAATCTGCTGTTCTCTACAATATGTTCGCAATAACTCGTCAAAATGTATGGAATAGCAGTTTTTTTTTTCGCGATTCAGGGTTTTGTCCCATAGTAATAAAAGCTGTTCATAATGATGAGTACAATGACCCCTTAAGAGATTTCGTGTATCATGAATAGACAGACCTTTAATAATAATTATCTTTAAATTATCTAAGTGTAAATATGTTGGTTGGTTTTCCATTTATTTTGTAGTAAATATAAGAATTTTACTACTTTAATACGTGTGATTATTTTAAAATAAATGTCCTAAAGAACATTTTTTTTTATTTCACGATACCTGCTACTGTACACGTGCAGTACTCGCTACTGTACTTGCTCAGTTACAGGTAATGTGAAGGATAATATTTTTATGTGTATGCAGTTGCGGGTACGGTTAGTGCCCAGTTACAAGTAACGTGAATAATAGTACTTTTTAATGTGCATGCATATTAAAAAGTACTATCCTTCACGTTACCTGTAACTGTATAACTCATTACCCGCTACTGTGCATGCACATTAAAAAGTACTATCCTTCTCGTTACTTTTAACTGTGCAATTCATTACCCGCTACTGTGAATGCACATTAAAAAGTACTATACTTCTCGTTAGGTGCAATTGTGAAACTCATTACCAGCTACTGTGCATGCGCATTAAAAAGTACTATCATTCTCGTTAAATGAAACTGTGAAACTCATTACCCGCTACTGTGCATGCACATTAAAAAGTACTATCCTTCTCGTTACTTTTAACTGTGCAATTCATTACCCGCTACTGTGAATGCACATTAAAAAGTACTATACTTCTCGTTAGGTGCAATTGTGAAACTCATTACCAGCTACTGTGCATGCGCATTAAAAAGTACTATCATTCTCGTTAAATGAAACTGTGAAACTCATTATCCGCTACTGTGCACGCACATTAAAAAGTACTACCCTTCTCGTTAAATGTATCTGTGAAGCTCATTACCAGCTATTGTGCATGCACATTAAAAATTACTATCATTCTCGTTAAATGAAACTGTGAAACTCATTATCCGCTACTGTGCACGCACATTAAAAAGTACTACCCTTCTCGTTAAATGTATCTGTGAAGCTCATTACCAGCTATTGTGCATGCACATTAGAAAGTACTATCCTTCTTATTAAATGCAACTGTGAAACTCATTACCCGCTACTGAGCATGCACATTAAAAAGTACTACCCTTCTCGTTAAATGTATCTGTGAAGCTCATTATCAGCTATTGTGCATGCACATTAGAAAGTACTATCCTTCTCGTTAGGTACAACTGTGAAACTCATTACCCGCTACTGTGCACGCACATTAAAAAGTACTACCCTTTCCGTTACCTTCAACTGTGAAATGCATTACCCGCTACTGTGCATGCACATTAAAAAGTACTACCCTTCTCGTTAAATGTAACTGTGAAGCTCATTACCAGCTATTGTGCATGCACATTAGAAAGTACTATCCTTCTCGTTAAATGCAACTGTGAAATTCATTACTCGCTACTGTGCACGCACATTAAAAAGTACTATCCTAAACGTTACCTGTAACTGTGCACTTACAGTACCCGCTACTGTGTACGCACATTATTTTTTACTGTTTTAAAGAGTATTAAAACATTAAAGTTTTTTTAATGTTTAAAACATTTTTTTTTTTTAAATGTTTCAAACATTAAAAAAAATTACTGTCTTAAACATTAATTTTTTTTTAATGTTTAAAACATTAGTTTTTTTTAATGTTTCAAAACATTAAAAAAAATTACTGTCTTAAACATTAATTTTTTTTTTAATGTTTGAAACATTAAAATTTATTGTCAAGCTTTTACTGTTTTCGGCTCATTAAAAGTTACTGCTTTGAACGTTAGGCTCATATTTTACTGTTTAAAGCAGTACAGTTCAATGTTTTTTCGATTGTTTTTACCGCTTATTTTTTTCAGTGAAATTGTTCACATTTATATATGTTGTGACCCTCCACTAAACATATAGGGCATGTACTCACATTTTTACGACTCTGCGATTCCGCCACGTTGTACGCTCGCGAGCGAGTGGGCGGCGGTTTGTTCGCCGACGGCCGCTGTGTTGTTGTGTCGGGCGCTGTAGTCTCCGGCGGCGCATATGGGCCGCAGCGCTCAGACTCCCTGCTAAGAAACCGGGACAATTTCACTAAGTCCGGCTCATCAAATGGTTGCTCGGCGGCGAAGTCGTACCACCGGTAACGTAGAGTAGGTGTGAGTTTTTCAATGGTTACTTTTGTCGCCTCCGGGTTGTACAAGTAATGCATCCGACGTAATGCTTGTAGTGTGGCGACGATGTTGGATACACGGCTACTAAATACACAAATATCCCTAGCATTATCATTAAGCCGCGGGAGAGCGCGTAAGCGTTCAAGTTCCGATAACGCAATACAATCGGGCCGGCCGAATCTCACTTCTAGAGATTTTATTATTTCAAATGGGGCCGGGCAGTAAGCTAGTAGGCTTTCGACCGCCTCCTTGGCGCGTCCAAACAAACTCTTCCTGAGTCGTGATATGTTTTCACAATCATTATATGACGGCGCTGACTCGTCGTACGCCGCCTTAAACATAAGCCACTCTTGGTGTGCCCCGCCGAACCGGGGTAGGTCTAATTGATAACGATAGTGTACTGACGACGTACCTGTACGTGCGGCGACAGTGATCGCGGCGGCGAGCTCCGAGATATCTATAGAGTTTGTCTTCGGAGCGGCACTTGGTTCTACTTTAATCTCATTTTTACCCGCATGTGTGCGTGGCTCGTAGGGCGCGGGTGCGCTAGTGATGTGTGGTTGCGACCACACAGTCGAGTACAGCGGCGCGGTAGCGCCAGCGTGATTCGGTAATGGATAAGCCCATTCAGCTGTAACCGGCGGCAGCAGTGCGCCGACTCGGTTCCCATATGAGTGTGCAGTACTTACTACGGCGGCCTGCATCGTTGTTGCAACAAACGGTGGACTCACGTGCTGCGGTGAAGGTCTCGATCGCTGCTGCATCGTTGTTGGCGGCTCCGAAATTGGCGGGGCGGTCGCGAGCGGAGGAGGGTAAACACATTCAGTTGTGTCATCGCGCGCGAGTGGCTGGTTAGTTTCCAACCATAACCCAACTCTTCTGTCCGTTTCCGATATAACGGTGACCTCGTCATCGACTTCATCTTCATCTGATTCCGCTTCTAACGTCGCGATGCGGGCGGAAGCGAGCTCAACTTTTAGTTCGATAAGCGCTTCACGAGCACGTGCTAGTGTAAGTTTCTTCACGGACGCCTTAGTTCGTGAAGAGCGAGTATGTTCCTGGTCCCTCTCCAATGATTTCCCCAAAGTTTTGGTAGGTTCTATACATGACGTGGTTGTGGTAGAGTCTTCTGTGGTTACGGGGCGCACGGGCGCGGTCTCATCGGCGCGAGCAATGGGCTCGATGGCGCGGGCGTCGACCGCTTCGACGTCCGCGGCGGCGCGGGCCGCGACCGCGGCGGCGCGGGCTGCGTGCGCGCGTTCACGCCCCGAGTTTGATCGTGTTACCGGCATTTTTAGTAGGTAGGTACTAATCACGACACTACGCGCACTTAACTCACACTCACAATATTATTCGACTCGAAGGACCATTAATGTACGAGCCCGATTGTCAGGAGGTACATTTGTTGCGCTAGTTCTGGGTGCAAAATGAGACGCAGTGTTCGTGAATAATAATTAGTCTATTTAGTCTACACAAAGTCACATGTTACAACGTTAAAAACGATTTATTGGCACACAATACCCTATCACTAAATTAAATCTATAGAACTTTATATTACTTATTAAAATTACACAATATCAGGACTATTACGGAGGACACACTTATATTTACTTGTGACGTATACTAGACGGAAGCAGGAACAAGACTAGCTCTCATCGCCCGCGCAAGACCTTTTATACTAGCCTAGCGACGTGTGAGGTGCGGGGAGGGTTGTGGCATTGCGTCTCGCGCATTACCAAATATGGTAGCGTTATTTGGCGTTTGTTCACTTATGACGACCAATCACGAGTCACTTACGCGGGACAAGACACGCCTCCAATGTCTTCCTAGAAATGTTAGTAGGTACCTATGTTTGTTATGATTTGTTATGACATTCCGTTCTATTCTGAACAAACATGTCGCATGTAATTTGAAAGAAATACTTAACCACTTGTTTTGTGTCTAGAATAACTTAAGAATTAAATAAGTTAACCAAACTGTAGGTTAACTTCATGCCTAGATACATTACAATTGTACGCTAACCAAACTATAGGTTAACTTCAAGATTACTAAATTTTAAATAACATAACTTTAATATTATGTAAAACTTAAAGTGGGGTTATAGTCACATGTTTTATTTTAAAACTATATACCTTTTCACTAGTAAATGTTATGTTAAACTTAATAAATAACTCTAATTTAACAAAGTTATAGAAACTGTTAATTAGATATATATAAATATGGAACAAACATTGTTTTGTTCAACATGCATTAAGCATTAATATAAACAAAAAAAAATTAAACATAAACAATATATAAAAAATTAAAGTGCAGTTATGGTCACATGTTTTATTTTAAACCAAATACTATTGCACTAGAGAATGTTTTGTTAAACTGAATATAAATCACTCTAATTTAACTTAACAAAAATTTTGAAATTTAAGCAATTTTGTTAAACTATCTTCATAAAGAAGAATAGTTTCCAAGTAAAATCGAAATGGCGCACCAACTGTTCTCCGCTGAACGTTGGCGATCTGATACTGCTTCAGGAAGACAACCTACCACCATTGTGTTTGCGTACGGGCCGGATCAGCAAACTCTTTCCTGGTCCTGATGGAATATGTCGGGTCGCAGATGTTCAAACAACACAGGGAATTTACCGGAGGCCTTTCACGCGACTCTGCCCTCTGCCTGCGACGGAGCACCTTATCGAGTGAGAGTTAAAGGCCGGACGCCTTTAACGCCGGGGAGGATGTTTGCGCCTGATGGTTTAGCATACATGTATGTTTGCTAAATATTTTGGATCAGGAGCTCATAGTGACGGTACTTCGAAAAATAATCGGCTAAGGAAAAATATCTATCTGACTTTTGGTTTTATTGTATCTTGAGGAATTCTAATACGGACAAACATCGATCCGCACATATATATTTAATTTATAGTAAAAACATAATCAAATCATAATAGAACCAAGTGTATCTAATGTTTTCTTCTGTTGATGAAATTATACCTAAAAGTTAAAGTTGAAACTTCGTTTTATTGAGCACCAGCTCCAGTGTCTCGTCGTAGACATAAATTCTAATACGCACAAACATCGATCCGCACATATATATTTAATTTATAGTAAAAACATAATCAAATCATAATAGAACGAAGTGTATCTAATGTTTCCTTCTGTTGATGAAATTATACCTAAAAGTTAAAGTTGAAACTTCGTTTTATTGAGCACCAGCTCCAGTGTCTCGTCGTAGACATAATTGGCACTTATGTCTACGACGAGACCCTGGAGCTGGTGCTCAATAAAACGAAGTTTCAACTTTAACTTTTAGGTATAATTTCATCAACAGAAGAAAACATTAGATACACTTCGTTCTATTATGATTTGATATTGTTAAATCCCTGAAATAAAGTCAAACATTGTTACTGAGATAGATAATAGTTCTTCAATCATTCCATTTCATAAGTATAACAAATTGAATAGGTTAAAACAAGATTATGCGTATGCATTAAGATATTTTTATAATTTGCGCAATCCTAATTCTCGGCGCTTTGACGCCCTTAATTTAGAAGAATTACAAAATTAATTTCATCTTTTATGCCGTAACTCCTAACAGGAATCCTTTCCTGTGGAATACGCTTTATTAACTAAAGAAAAATCAATAAGTACAAAATCACCCATCATAGCGCTCACACCTTTCATGGACGCAAATGGGTTGATACGAGTAGGAGGTCGGCTGGATGCTTCGGCTGCTCCATTTGACAGCAAGCACCCTATCCTACTACATTCCTCACACCATCTCACAACACTAATTTTTGAGCGGGAACACTTACACAAACTACATGCTGGCCCACAGCTTCTCCTCGCTAGTGTCAGTCAATACGTGTGGCCTATCAATGGGCGACAAATCGCTAGGAGGACTGTGCGCAACTGCATTACATGTAGAAAGGTACAGGGTAAGACTTTAACACCCTTAATGGGGCACTTGCCCTCACAGCGCGTTACGGTGGATTTCCCATTTTGTAGCGTCGGTGTAGATTTTGCCGGACCCTTTTACGTCTCAAATAGGAAGGGTCGCGGATCAAGGGTAACAAAGTGCTATTTATGCATTTTTGTTTGCCTAAGATACAAGTGCGTACACTTGGAAGCGGTGAGTGATCTTTCGAAAGACGCTTTCATTCTTGCCCTGCGTAGGTTCATATCCCGTCGGGGCAAGCCTGCTGAAATTTTCTGTGACAATGGCTGCAATTTTGTTGCCGCGGCCAAGGAAATTGGCAATTTTTTGAAATGTAACCGCCAAGCGATCGCAAATTTCTCTAACGAAGAAGTGATTAAATATTTGTTCTCACCTGCTTACGCTCCCCACTTTGGTGGTATCTGGGAGGCCGGGGTAAAATCCGCTAAACATCATATAAGACGTGTAATGGGCAACACGCATTTAAATTTTGAAGAGATATCCACGTTGTTCGCACAAGTGGAAGCCATATTAAATAGCCGCCCACTTTACCCCATGTCCACGTCTCCAAATTACCTCCTTTTCCTCACCCCAGGGCACTTCCTGCTTGGACGGCCGCTAACTGCGCTGCCTTCACCGAGCCTAGAAAACTGCACGTCCACTCAACTGAAGCGCTACCAACGACTTGAACAAATCCGGCAGCACTTTTGGAGGAGATGGCAGAGGGAGTACCTGGCTGAGCTGCAGCAAAAATCGAAATGGCGCACCAACTGTTCTCCGCTGAACGTTGGCGATCTAGTACTGCTTCAGGAAGACAACCTACCACCATTGTGTTGGCGTACGGGCCGGATCAGCAAACTCTTTCCTGGTCCTGATGGAATATGTCGGGTCGCAGATGTTCAAACAACACAGGGAATTTACCGGAGGCCTTTCACGCGACTCTGCCCTCTGCCTGTGACAGAGCACCGTATCGAGTGAGAGTTAAAGGCCGGACGCCTTTAACGCCGGGGAGGATGTTTGCGCCTGATGGTTTAGCATACATGTATGTTTGCTAAATATTTTGGATCAGGCGCTCATAGTGACGGTACTTCGAAAAATAATCGGAAAAATATCTACCTGACTTTTGTTTTTATCATATCTTGAGGAATTCTAATACGGACAATCATCGATCCGCACATATATATTTAATCTATAGTAAAAACATAATCAAATCATAATAGAACGAAGTGTATCTAATGTTTTCTTCTGTTGATGAAATTATACCTAAAAGTTAAAGTTGAAACTTCGTTTTATTGAGCACCAGAAAAGCTATAGCTTGAACTTGCTCCGGGAATTTTCTCAGTATGGTAAGCACGAAGATGGTTTCCATTTATGTCCTCACCTAATTTCCCTAAAACTCTTAAATGTCTTTCAATGCCATCCAGAATTTACCTTCAGTTGGGAGCTGTATATTCAGCTCTCTCCAAGTTGGTCAATTCTGTGTTGTGTACGTCTATTAATGTATCATTAGATCCGTACCTGGACTTTAAGGCTTCAATAGCGATGGTATAGTTGTGGTTAGTGATATCTAAGCCTGCTACCGCTTCCAGAGCCATGCCCTCGAGGCTACTAATTAAATAATTCAGTTTGTCAGCCTCTGCCATAGGTTGGCTGTCTATGTTTTTGCTGAACCGGTCCCAAAATTCGAACCATTTAAGACCCTCTCCGTTAAATTTAGTCATATCTAATTTCGGTAATCGAATACTTAATTGGTGACTGGTATACTGTTCAGTAGGTACACTCGGTGAGAAAGCCTCGATTGCCTCCATCGAGGATTCGATGTCTGTGAGGAAATCCTCACCCTGAAGCTGAAATTCCATTGCCTCGGTGATAATATTTATTTGAGGGTTTGTTGAGGAAGACGTGTAATGCCGCAGTTGTTCCTGTAGCCTGTATAACAGCTGCTTTAATTGTGCTACAGTACTTAACGCCGTTGAGAGCACCATTTTCCCCGACTCATAATCAGTTTTAGCTCGTTCCAAGCATTATTTATGTTTGCTTCTTCGCATTTCTAACATTCTTATAAGAATTTCTTCCATTGTTTTCACACTCTACCTACCTGCTATCCGTTATTTCGACACGTCTTCACTAGAAAACAAAAATATATCAAGCCCAAACACTTATTTCACAAGCTTATTTCACTTAATTATAGTACTTTCTCGCACTTACACTAAAACTTTTTTTAAAACTCCACCGTCGAAAGACGCAGAAAAATATCCATCGACAATATAGAACCACCGACCAAAAGGCGCCAAACCGAAAATGACATGAGACAATGCTACCAACTGCAGCCCGTAGTTATTGGAATAGCCTTTATGTGTGTAAGGGGCGCTTTATTTACTAATGTTGTAGTCTATGTTTTGTCGTCTGTGGACAACTTCCTTCCTGCGCTTGCTCTCAGACTGAGGTATTGTTAAAATGGCTGGCTAAGTGGCTAATTAATAAACGCTAATATTGTGTGCTTCTGTAGTTTCATTTGGTTATGGGACCAGAGTCCATAGTCAGCCAGATGGCATAGTATAATAGTAGGAAGTAAAAAGACAAAGTGCATATAATAAGATTAGCGTAGGTGGACGCGTACATAAAAAATGGCGGCGTTTGTAAAAGGGAATCAAGCGGCGTATGTCCCTCAATTAGCAGGTGAAACAAACTTTTCGACCTGGCTATTTAGAATAGAAACCTTTATAGAGGAAAAGGATTGCCGACGGGCACTCAAGAAAGATGGACGCCAAGGCGCGAAGTATTAATGTTCAAAGTTTGATAGATGCTCATATTGAATACGTGCGAGATGCAACGTCTGCTAAAGAAATGGTAGACAAGTTAAGAAGTATATTCGAATGGAAAAGTATTTTATCAAAACTGCATGCAAGAAAAAAGTTGCTCAAATTAAAATGTAAAGCCAAACTAAGCTGTTAGAGAGCTAGAAGCCACAGGCAGTAAGATGGAGGAAGGAGACAAGATCAGCCATTTATTGTTGACGTTACCAGACATTTATGAACCGGTTTTTACCGCATTAGAGACCACAAATATGGAACTTACTGAGGATTATGCAAAAAGTAAGATACTAGATGCGGTAAGATTCTAAAGAAATGTTTTAAATGTCGAAAACCCAACCATTTTGGCAGGGAATGTTCCAGTGTTAACAGAGGAAGGTCATCTGGAAGAAGAGGAAGGTTCAGTAAATATAGAGGGTCAAGAGGAAATGCAGGTTTTTTGTCAACAGGTGAACCACATGAAGACAGATATTCCTATATTGCATGTATGGCTAAACCAGATAGCAATATTATAAATAAGGAGGTGACTTTTGTCATAGACTCGGGTGCCACATTTAATATGTTTTCAGATAAGTATATTGACTAAATGACAAATATAGAAACAATGGATCAAGAATGCTAATGGAGGCACCATATCTGTTAAAAGAAGGGAAAAAATGGAAGTGAAGACAAGTGAAGGTCACATCATGACCATTTCTGGGTTAATAGTACAAAATTTTGCCTTAAACTTGCTATCTGTAAATGCATTAAATAAAAAGGGTATGAAAGTAATGTTCGACTGCAAATTTGTAAAGATTTATGACCATAAAGTTGAATTGTATGGTAAATGTAATGGAAGCCTTTTTAGGGTTCCGTAGACAAATGGCAAAATACGGAACCCTTATAGATTCGTCATGTCTGTCTGTCTGTCCGTCCGTATGTCACAGCCACTTTATTCCGAAACTATAAGAACTATGCTGTTGAAACTTGGTAAGTAGATGTATTCTGTGAACCGCAATAAGATTTTCACACAAAAATAGAAAAAAACAATAAATTTTGGGGGTTCCCATACTTGAAACTGAAACTATAAATTTTTTTTTCATCAAACCCATACGTGTGGGGTATTTATGAAAAGGTCTACAAAAATGATATATAGGTTTCTAATATCATTTTTTTCTAAACTGAATAGTTTGCGCGAGAGACACTTCCAAAGTGGTAAAATGTGTGTCCCCCCCCTGTAACTTCTAAAATAAGAATATGATAAAACTAAAGAAAATATATTGTGTACATTACTATGTAAACTTCCAACGAAAATTGGTTTGAACGAGATCTAGTAAGTAGTTTTTTTTTAATACGTCATAAATCGTAAACCGCCATAAATTCTAGATGCTAAAGATTAATGACACATGCTTGTTAGCTGGAGAGTTATGGCACAAAAGGATGGGTCACCTAAACGATGCTGGCATGAGAATATTAAATTTGCCAACAACTAAAGAGTAATGTCAAACATGCATTGAAGCAAAGACCACAAGATTACCTTTTCATAATGTACAGTATCCAAGATCACACAAAGTAGATGAACTTATACATTGTGACATAGGAGGACCAATACAACAAAGTACACTTGAAGGAGAAAAGTATTACCTTACTATAATAGACGACTTCTCTCATTTCACAGAAGTATATTTATTAAAACAGAAGAGTGAAGCAAAACAATATATTATAGGATATAATAACAGAATGAAAAATAGAAACAATCATGTAAGCAGGATAAGAACTGATAATGGAGGCGAGTTCACATCACGGGATTTTAAACAGTTTTATTATGAAAATTGTATCAAACAAGAAACCACATGCAGTTATACCCCACAGCAGAATGGCGTCGCAGAACGCATTAACAGAACCCTTATGGGATGTGATGTAGTACGTATGCAACCTCTATTTCAATGTGTGTAACCAATATATAAGTCATAGTATCAACATAATAAAGTCAGTCTTACACCACATTTTGGGATGTTTTATTATATCTGACACCCGACCATACATGGCGACCCTGCCACTAAACAGGGCTTGAATCATGTACGCGATTAGTGTCGGTTTTGCTCAGTGTGGCAACTGTTTAAGTGAAAATATATTAAAAGTGACTTTGAAAAATGTGCAACTCAAAAGTAACTAATGAGGAGGTTTTTCTCAATCAAAATAGCGCCGCTAAAAACACAGCGACGGTAGAGGAATTTAAATTTCATTTATCGGCCATAAGTATCGTGTTAACAATAATTTGCACGATATTATTCATCGGTGCACTATACTCCATCTTTAAAATTTACAAAAGATGTCATGAGTCCTGGGCGCGAGAGCAGATAACGAGACACATCTTAAGGCGTTCTGTGGATCGATCCAGAAGGTGTCGCGACGGTGCTTGTAACGTGTCTGCAGGCGAGGAACGTCGGGTCCACGCTTCCAACAAGAATCCCTGACAACACAGAGGCGTGTAACAAATCATACAATTCGGCTAGTGTTCTTGTGAGTTCTGTGTTCTAATGAATGTGAAAGTGTGGTAATTCTAACATGGGCAGTGTATGCGTGCAACAGTCGTGCAAGAGCCATGTTTGTGGACACAAACCTACCAAAATATCTCTGGGGAGAAGCAATTATATGTGCTACTCACTTGCTAAACAGGTCATTGACAAGAGCTCTGACGGCAAGAAGAGTGGCAGAAAAAGCCAGGCGCATCTCGCAGCTTTGGCCGCAGGAGTCAAGAGAGACGTTTGGTACGTCGACAGTGGTGCGGCGCAGCATTTTTGCAATGATCGCAGGTTTTTATCAGATTTTACTACTGAAAAGTCGAAGAAGGTCTTAATTGCCAATGGTGAAGCATTGCTGACAGCAGGCAAAGGAACTGCGCAAACTGTGCTAAAGGACAATAGTTTAAAATCGATAAGTAATGTGTACTTAGTCCTAAAATTGTCTGCTAATTTGTTATCTGTTAGTGCGATGGATAAGAAAGGTTTCGAAGTTGTGTTTCGTTCTGGCGTGTGTACAGTCTATGACAATGGGGAGGTTATGGCTACAGCTACCCTGAGAGATGGTATTTATGAACTTAATGCCATTGAAACTGTTTCTGTTTCGTGTAGCGAGCCATCCTCGTAGGCCCTGTGTTTGTCTTTGTCTAAAGGTACAGGTGACAGCAAAGTGGTGCCGACACGTCAATTGAAGGTTGATAGTCGTCCTGTTGCCGTGAGCGTGAAGCAAGCGCCGCAGTCCCCTGCTACTGGATGCCAGTCAACGCAACAAACTTGGCACCATCGTCTAGCGCATCTGAACATCCGAAGCATGGAGTTACTGCGAAAAGGTATGGTCAAGGGTATTTCTTATGACAACAATAACTTTCAGTCGTGTGTTTCCTGCATCTTAGGTAAACAGACTAAGTTGCCATTTCCGAAGAAATCGGAGACCAGAGCCAAGGAAATTCTTGAAATAATTCACAGTGACGTCATTGGACTAGGTGGGAAAAGATATTTTCTGTTGTTCATTGACGACCTGTCACGAAAAGCATTCATTTATTTTCTTAGGAGGAAGGATGAGGTTTTCGAGATGTTCAAAGAATTTAAAGCTCTCGTAGAAAACCAAACCAATAAGAAAATGAAAGTTATTCGTACTGACAATGGTGGTGAATATGTCAATTCTAATTTTCAGAAGTTCCTGAAGAAGTATGGGATTCGACACCAGACCACGGTTCTAAGGTCATCAGCTCAGAACGGAGTCGCGGAACGCGCGATCAGAACCGTTACGGAGAAAGCCAGGTGCATGCTCCAGGAAGCAGGTTTGAAAAAGTAGGTAATTCTGGGCAGAAGCAGTCAACACCGCCGTCTACCTGAAGAATCGCTCTCCAACTAAGGCTGTGATGGGCAGTACACCGGACGAAAAATGGACAGGTAAAAAGGAGAATCTGAGTTATCTACGCATTTTTGGTTGTCAAGCTTATGCCGTACAGCACAAACGGGACAAATTAGATACCAAAAGTAAGAAATATATTTTTGTCGGATACTGTGACGAGTCAAAGGGTTACAGATTGATACACCCAGCGAGCCCGAAGAATGTCATAAAAGCAAGAAATGTCACTTTTCTAGAACATGCTTTTTGGAATGACACTTCATCGGATGAGGATGATAGTTCACGTTACACGATTGGTTTGTTTCCGAACTATGTAACTGTCGCCGATAATGTTCCAGTGCATCCCGCCTCACCTGATTTACCCCAAGAGCACGCAGAAATATCTAACGAAAACTGTCAAGATAACAGCGCCATTACGATGGATGATTCTGAGAGCAGTAGTGAGACTCCGAATGACTCTGCGGATGAGACGTATGTCCCAGGAGATTCCACACTGGAAGACTACGAGAACTCTACGGACGAAAGTAGTGAGTTTGAGTCAGCTAGTGTATCACGCACTGTATGCAGTGACACGGAAGACCCTCAGACAGTACGTGAGGCACTGAATGGCCAAGAAGCAAGTAAGTGGAAAGCCGCGATGGCGGAAGAGTATAAATCCTTCATCGATAATAAATGTTGGACTCTGACTGACCGCGATACGAAGCAAAGGCCTGTCAAATGCAAGTGGATTTTTAAAAGAAAGCTTGGCCTCGACGACGACGAAATATTGAGGTACAAAGCGCGCCTCGTTGCAAAAGGTTATACCCAGAAATATAAAAGCTTGAAAGGTCTCGACTGATGAAGTCCACGCTCCGTCCAGCACAGATCCAGATCCAAAACCCCGAGAGCTTTCAGCTCGAACTCCAGAATCGTTTCGAGTGCCTAGGGAGCTCCGTGGACGAATACAGCGATGGGTTCGTGGAAGCTGTCCATACGGTCGGGTCTAAGTTTTTCAAGACCCGCCGTACATATAGAAATAAGAGGCTCTCTGATCCTACTCTCAAGCTAATGAAGGAAAGGCGTGAGATGATCCTGCAGTCTTCAGACGATGCGGTGAAATACCGGCAGCTAAATAGACGGATCTCAAAGTCCTTGAAAACCGACCTCCGCCGCTTTAATACCGAAAGCATTAAAGATGCTATCGAGCGGAATAAGGGCTCCAAGGTCTTTGCAAGAGATCTGTCTATTGGGCAGAGCCAGCTCACAAAACTGAAGACCGATGATGGCAGGATTGTATCCGCCAAACCGGAGCTTTTGAGGGAGATCGAGAGTTTCTATGGGCAGTTGTACACGTCAACCAGTAAACCCGTTGCGAATCTAGCAAACGACCCAAGAGCTAGATTGACCCGACACTATACCGAAGATATCCCGGACGTCAGCCTGTACGAGATTAGGATGGCTCTGAAACAGCTCAAAAACAACAAGGCGCCGGGTGACGACGGAATCACGGCTGAACTCCTGAAGGCGGGTGGAAAACCGGTCCTTAAGGCCCTTCAGAAGCTGTTTGATTCCGTCATACTCGAGGGCAAAACGCCACAGGCATGGTGCAGGGGTGTGGTGGTCCTCTTCTTCAAAAAGGGTGACAACGCCCGGCTGAAGAACTATAGGCCTATCTCACTTCTTAGCCATGTCTACAAGTTGTTTTCAAGAGTCATCACGAATCGTCTCGCGCGCAGGTTTGACGATTTCCAGCCTCCCGAACAAGCCGGATTCCGAAAAGGCTTTAGCACCGTAGACCACATACATACGCTGCGGCAGGTTATACAGAAGACCGAAGAGTATAACCTGCCTCTCTGCTTAGCGTTTGTGGACTACGAGAAAGCCTTCGATTCGATCTAGACTTGGGCTGTACTGCAGTCTCTCCAACGGTGCCAGATCGACTACCGGTACATTGAGGTGTTGAAGTGTTTGTACAGAAACGCCACCATGTCAGTCCGTCTTCAGGATCAGACCTCGAAACCAATATTTCTCCAGCGTGGCGTGAGACAGGGAGATGTCATTTCTCCGAAACTGTTCACTGCTGCGCTGGAGGATGTATTCAAGGTTCTGGACTGGAGGGGCCTAGGCATCAATGTTAATGGCGAGTACATCACTCATCTTCGGTTTGCCGACGACATAGTGGTCATGGCTGAGACCATGGAGAGCCTCAATACAATGCTCGATGACCTCAGTAGAGCTTCCGGAAGAGTGGGTCTTAAAATGAACATGGACAAAACCAAGGTGATGTTGAATGCCCATGTTACACCCACTCCTATCAAGGTTGGAGACTCTACACTCGAAGTTGTGGAAGATTATGTCTACCTGGGACAAACGATCCAGTTGGGTAGGGCCAACTTCGAGAGAGAGATAAACCGTCGAATCCGACTCGGCTGGGCAGCGTTCGGGAAGTTGCGCGGTGTCTTCTCGTCCAACTTACCACAGTGTCTCAAGACAAAAGTCTATGACCAGTGTGTGTTGCCAGTGATGACATATGGCTCTGAGACGTGGTCGCTTACAATGGGCCTTATCAGGAAGCTTACAGTCACTCAAAGGGCAATGGAGAGGGCTATGCTCGGCATTTCCTTGCGTGATCGAATCAGAAATGTAGAGATCCGTAAGAGAACCAATGTTACCGACATAGCTCGAAGAATTGCCAAACTTAAGTGGCAGTGGGCAGGGCACATTGCTCGCAGAACGGATGGCCGATGGGGCAGAAAGGTTCTGGAGTGGCGACCGCGAACCGGAAGACGTTGCGTTGGAAGGCCTCCCACCAGGTGGACCGATGACCTCGTGAAGGTTGCGGGGATCCGCTGGTTGCGAGACGCACGGGACCGATCAATGTGGCGACGCTTGGGGGAGGCCTATGTCCAGCAGTGGACGTCTTTCGGCTGATATGATGATGATGATGATATAAATTAGAAAGTGGTCAACTACAAGTATAACTACAATTATTGAAGAAAACAGCAGTTGAACTCCAGCATTTGGTTCCGAATACAAATGGCATTTTAGCTTGCACGAGGCTAGATTATAGCTTCCCAGGCGAATGGTACTGCTTGAGACATCATACCTCCGGTATTGGAAATAATGGGTAAATTGTATCCCATATAAAAGTAAGTTTCGTTGTGTTCTATTAACCTCAAGAAATTGTGATGACGGACTGTATGTTTAAGAATTAAATAAGTTAACCAAACTTAGGGTTAACTTCATGCATAAATACCCTTACAATTGTACTCGAACTCGAACTGACTCCGTAGGTCACGACGTCTTACATGGTGTGGATGAACGGTTTCCTCAGCACTGGACTCGAACTGACTCCCAGCTGCTCCACATCGGACCCGAACGATTTATCTCCCGGCGCCCTGCATATCCTCTCATCATAAGGCTTGAGCATTCTCCCGGCACCCGGCAGCAACGTTCCTTTTCTGTCTTCTTATTTAATATTTTCACTGCTTCACACTTATTCTTGGATTCTGTTTTTTTTTCTTTTTTTTTTCTCCTTCTTTTGTTTCTTCCTTCTAAATTTTCCGTCTTCATAAACTTATATCAGTATATTTTTCAGGCTTTCTTCAACTATTGTCGTCCTCGCATTTTACGTAAGTTGCAAAATTTTAATTGCTGGCTAAGGGTCGCCATGTATTGGAGTGATGTAATCGAAATAAAAGAGAAGTGTTCGATTCAACGATTCGTGTAATAATGCCCATAAAAGGTGTGTGCAGTTACAAATATAAGGTTGGGCGAGCTGCACACTACACCAACATGTCGCATGTAATTTGAAAGAAATACTTAACCACTTGTTTTGTGTCTAGAATAACTTAAGAATTAAATAAGTTAACCAAACTGTAGGTTAACTTCATGCCTAGATACATTACAATTGTACGCTAACCAAACTATAGGTTAACTTCAAGATTACTAAATTTTAAATAACATAACTTTAATATTATGTAAAACTTAAAGTGGGGTTATAGTCACATGTTTTATTTTAAAACTATATACCTTTTCACTAGTAAATGTTATGTTAAACTTAATAAATAACTCTAATTTAACAAAGTTATAGAAACTGTTAATTAGATATATATAAATATGGAACAAACATTGTTTTGTTCAACATGCATTAAGCATTAATATAAACAAAAAAAAATTAAACATAAACAATATATAAAAAATTAAAGTGCAGTTATGGTCACATGTTTTATTTTAAACCAAATACTATTGCACTAGAGAATGTTTTGTTAAACTGAATATAAATCACTCTAATTTAACTTAACAAAAATTTTGAAATTTAAGCAATTTTGTTAAACTATCTTCATAAAGAAGAATAGTTTCCAAGTAAAATCGAAATGGCGCACCAACTGTTCTCCGCTGAACGTTGGCGATCTGATACTGCTTCAGGAAGACAACCTACCACCATTGTGTTTGCGTACGGGCCGGATCAGCAAACTCTTTCCTGGTCCTGATGGAATATGTCGGGTCGCAGATGTTCAAACAACACAGGGAATTTACCGGAGGCCTTTCACGCGACTCTGCCCTCTGCCTGCGACGGAGCACCTTATCGAGTGAGAGTTAAAGGCCGGACGCCTTTAACGCCGGGGAGGATGTTTGCGCCTGATGGTTTAGCATACATGTATATTTGCTAAATATTTTGGATCAGGAGCTCATAGTGACGGTACTTCGAAAAATAATCGGCTAAGGAAAAATATCTATCTGACTTTTGGTTTTATTGTATCTTGAGGAATTCTAATACGGACAAACATCGATCCGCACATATATATTTAATTTATAGTAAAAACATAATCAAATCATAATAGAACCAAGTGTATCTAATGTTTTCTTCTGTTGATGAAATTATACCTAAAAGTTAAAGTTGAAACTTCGTTTTATTGAGCACCAGCTCCAGTGTCTCGTCGTAGACATAAATTCTAATACGCACAAACATCGATCCGCACATATATATTTAATTTATAGTAAAAACATAATCAAATCATAATAGAACGAAGTGTATCTAATGTTTTCTTCTGTTGATGAAATTATACCTAAAAGTTAAAGTTGAAACTTCGTTTTATTGAGCACCAGCTCCAGGGTCTCGTCGTAGACATAAGTGCCAATTATGTCTACGACGAGACACTGGAGCTGGTGCTCAATAAAACGAAGTTTCAACTTTAACTTTTAGGTATAATTTCATCAACAGAAGGAAACATTAGATACACTTCGTTCTATTATGATTTGATATTGTTAAATCCCTGAAATAAAGTCAAACATTGTTACTGAGATAGATAATAGTTCTTCAATCATTCCATTTCATAAGTATAACAAATTGAATAGGTTAAAACAAGATTATGCGTATGCATTAAGATATTTTTATAATTTGCGCAATCCTAATTCTCGGCGCTTTGACGCCCTTAATTTAGAAGAATTACAAAATTAATTTCATCTTTTATGCCGTAACTCCTAACAGGAATCCTTTCCTGTGGAATACGCTTTATTAACTAAAGAAAAATCAATAAGTACAAAATCACCCATCATAGCGCTTACACCTTTCATGGACGCAAATGGGTTGATACGAGTAGGAGGTCGGCTGGATGCTTCGGCTGCTCCATTTGACAGCAAGCACCCTATCCTACTACATTCCTCACACCATCTCACAACACTAATTTTTGAGCGGGAACACTTACACAAACTACATGCTGGCCCACAGCTTCTCCTCGCTAGTGTCAGTCAATACGTGTGGCCTATCAATGGGCGACAAATCGCTAGGAGGACTGTGCGCAACTGCATTACATGTAGAAAGGTACAGGGTAAGACTTTAACACCCTTAATGGGGCACTTGCCCTCACAGCGCGTTACGGTGGATTTCCCATTTTGTAGCGTCGGTGTAGATTTTGCCGGACCCTTTTACGTCTCAAATAGGAAGGGTCGCGGATCAAGGGTAACAAAGTGCTATTTATGCATTTTTGTTTGCCTAAGATACAAGTGCGTACACTTGGAAGCGGTGAGTGATCTTTCGAAAGACGCTTTCATTCTTGCCCTGCGTAGGTTCATATCCCGTCGGGGCAAGCCTGCTGAAATTTTCTGTGACAATGGCTGCAATTTTGTTGCCGCGGCCAAGGAAATTGGCAATTTTTTGAAATGTAACCGCCAAGCGATCGCAAATTTCTCTAACGAAGAAGAGATTAAATATTTGTTCTCACCTGCTTACGCTCCCCACTTTGGTGGTATCTGGGAGGCCGGGGTAAAATCCGCTAAACATCATATAAGACGTGTAATGGGCAACACGCATTTAAATTTTGAAGAGATATCCACGTTGTTCGCACAAGTGGAAGCCATATTAAATAGCCGCCCACTTTACCCCATGTCCACGTCTCCAAATTACCTCCTTTTCCTCACCCCAGGGCACTTCCTGCTTGGACGGCCGCTAACTGCGCTGCCTTCACCGAGCCTAGAAAACTGCACGTCCACTCAACTGAAGCGCTACCAACGACTTGAACAAATCCGGCAGCACTTTTGGAGGAGATGGCAGAGGGAGTACCTGGCTGAGCTGCAGCAAAAATCGAAATGGCGCACCAACTGTTCTCCGCTGAACGTTGGCGATCTAGTACTGCTTCAGGAAGACAACCTACCACCATTGTGTTGGCGTACGGGCCGGATCAGCAAACTCTTTCCTGGTCCTGATGGAATATGTCGGGTCGCAGATGTTCAAACAACACAGGGAATTTACCGGAGGCCTTTCACGCGACTCTGCCCTCTGCCTGTGACAGAGCACCGTATCGAGTGAGAGTTAAAGGCCGGACGCCTTTAACGCCGGGGAGGATGTTTGCGCCTGATGGTTTAGCATACATGTATGTTTGCTAAATATTTTGGATCAGGCGCTCATAGTGACGGTACTTCGAAAAATAATCGGAAAAATATCTACCTGACTTTTGTTTTTATCATATCTTGAGGAATTCTAATACGGACAATCATCGATCCGCACATATATATTTAATCTATAGTAAAAACATAATCAAATCATAATAGAACGAAGTGTATCTAATGTTTTCTTCTGTTGATGAAATTATACCTAAAAGTTAAAGTTGAAACTTCGTTTTATTGAGCACCAGAAAAGCTATAGCTTGAACTTGCTCCGGGAATTTTCTCAGTATGGTAAGCACGAAGATGGTTTCCATTTATGTCCTCACCTAATTTCCCTAAAACTCTTAAATGTCTTTCAATGCCATCCAGAATTTACCTTCAGTTGGGAGCTGTATATTCAGCTCTCTCCAAGTTGGTCAATTCTGTGTTGTGTACGTCTATTAATGTATCATTAGATCCGTACCTGGACTTTAAGGCTTCAATAGCGATGGTATAGTTGTGGTTAGTGATATCTAAGCCTGCTACCGCTTCCAGAGCCATGCCCTCGAGGCTACTAATTAAATAATTCAGTTTGTCAGCCTCTGCCATAGGTTGGCTGTCTATGTTTTTGCTGAACCGGTCCCAAAATTCGAACCATTTAAGACCCTCTCCGTTAAATTTAGTCATATCTAATTTCGGTAATCGAATACTTAATTGGTGACTGGTATACTGTTCAGTAGGTACACTCGGTGAGAAAGCCTCGATTGCCTCCATCGAGGATTCGATGTCTGTGAGGAAATCCTCACCCTGAAGCTGAAATTCCATTGCCTCGGTGATAATATTTATTTGAGGGTTTGTTGAGGAAGACGTGTAATGCCGCAGTTGTTCCTGTAGCCTGTATAACAGCTGCTTTAATTGTGCTACAGTACTTAACGCCGTTGAGAGCACCATTTTCCCCGACTCATAATCAGTTTTAGCTCGTTCCAAGCATTATTTATGTTTGCTTCTTCGCATTTCTAACATTCTTATAAGAATTTCTTCCATTGTTTTCACACTCTACCTACCTGCTATCCGTTATTTCGACACGTCTTCACTAGAAAACAAAAATATATCAAGCCCAAACACTTATTTCACAAGCTTATTTCACTTAATTATAGTACTTTCTCGCACTTACACTAAAACTTTTTTTAAAACTCCACCGTCGAAAGACGCAGAAAAATATCCATCGACAATATAGAACCACCGACCAAAAGGCGCCAAACCGAAAATGACATGAGACAATGCTACCAACTGCAGCCCGTAGTTATTGGAATAGCCTTTATGTGTGTAAGGGGCGCTTTATTTACTAATGTTGTAGTCTATGTTTTGTCGTCTGTGGACAACTTCCTTCCTGCGCTTGCTCTCAGACTGAGGTATTGTTAAAATGGCTGGCTAAGTGGCTAATTAATAAACGCTAATATTGTGTGCTTCTGTAGTTTCATTTGGTTATGGGACCAGAGTCCATAGTCAGCCAGATGGCATAGTATAATAGTAGGAAGTAAAAAGACAAAGTGCATATAATAAGATTAGCGTAGGTGGACGCGTACATAAAAAATGGCGGCGTTTGTAAAAGGGAATCAAGCGGCGTATGTCCCTCAATTAGCAGGTGAAACAAACTTTTCGACCTGGCTATTTAGAATAGAAACCTTTATAGAGGAAAAGGATTGCCGACGGGCACTCAAGAAAGATGGACGCCAAGGCGCGAAGTATTAATGTTCAAAGTTTGATAGATGCTCATATTGAATACGTGCGAGATGCAACGTCTGCTAAAGAAATGGTAGACAAGTTAAGAAGTATATTCGAATGGAAAAGTATTTTATCAAAACTGCATGCAAGAAAAAAGTTGCTCAAATTAAAATGTAAAGCCAAACTAAGCTGTTAGAGAGCTAGAAGCCACAGGCAGTAAGATGGAGGAAGGAGACAAGATCAGCCATTTATTGTTGACGTTACCAGACATTTATGAACCGGTTTTTACCGCATTAGAGACCACAAATATGGAACTTACTGAGGATTATGCAAAAAGTAAGATACTAGATGCGGTAAGATTCTAAAGAAATGTTTTAAATGTCGAAAACCCAACCATTTTGGCAGGGAATGTTCCAGTGTTAACAGAGGAAGGTCATCTGGAAGAAGAGGAAGGTTCAGTAAATATAGAGGGTCAAGAGGAAATGCAGGTTTTTTGTCAACAGGTGAACCACATGAAGACAGATATTCCTATATTGCATGTATGGCTAAACCAGATAGCAATATTATAAATAAGGAGGTGACTTTTGTCATAGACTCGGGTGCCACATTTAATATGTTTTCAGATAAGTATATTGACTAAATGACAAATATAGAAACAATGGATCAAGAATGCTAATGGAGGCACCATATCTGTTAAAAGAAGGGAAAAAATGGAAGTGAAGACAAGTGAAGGTCACATCATGACCATTTCTGGGTTAATAGTACAAAATTTTGCCTTAAACTTGCTATCTGTAAATGCATTAAATAAAAAGGGTATGAAAGTAATGTTCGACTGCAAATTTGTAAAGATTTATGACCATAAAGTTGAATTGTATGGTAAATGTAATGGAAGCCTTTTTAGGGTTCCGTAGACAAATGGCAAAATACGGAACCCTTATAGATTCGTCATGTCTGTCTGTCTGTCCGTCCGTATGTCACAGCCACTTTATTCCGAAACTATAAGAACTATGCTGTTGAAACTTGGTAAGTAGATGTATTCTGTGAACCGCAATAAGATTTTCACACAAAAATAGAAAAAAACAATAAATTTTGGGGGTTCCCATACTTGAAACTGAAACTATAAATTTTTTTTTCATCAAACCCATACGTGTGGGGTATTTATGAAAAGGTCTACAAAAATGATATATAGGTTTCTAATATCATTTTTTTCTAAACTGAATAGTTTGCGCGAGAGACACTTCCAAAGTGGTAAAATGTGTGTCCCCCCCCTGTAACTTCTAAAATAAGAATATGATAAAACTAAAGAAAATATATTGTGTACATTACTATGTAAACTTCCAACGAAAATTGGTTTGAACGAGATCTAGTAAGTAGTTTTTTTTTAATACGTCATAAATCGTAAACCGCCATAAATTCTAGATGCTAAAGATTAATGACACATGCTTGTTAGATGGAGAGTTATGGCACAAAAGGATGGGTCACCTAAACGATGCTGGCATGAGAATATTAAATTTGCCAACAACTAAAGAGTAATGTCAAACATGCATTGAAGCAAAGACCACAAGATTACCTTTTCATAATGTACAGTATCCAAGATCACACAAAGTAGATGAACTTATACATTGTGACATAGGAGGACCAATACAACAAAGTACACTTGAAGGAGAAAAGTATTACCTTACTATAATAGACGACTTCTCTCATTTCACAGAAGTATATTTATTAAAACAGAAGAGTGAAGCAAAACAATATATTATAGGATATATTAACAGAATGAAAAATAGAAACAATCATGTAAGCAGGATAAGAACTGATAATGGAGGCGAGTTCACATCACGGGATTTTAAACAGTTTTATTATGAAAATTGTATCAAACAAGAAACCACATGCAGTTATACCCCACAGCAGAATGGCGTCGCAGAACGCATTAACAGAACCCTTATGGGATGTGATGTAGTACGTATGCAACCTCTATTTCAATGTGTGTAACCAATATATAAGTCATAGTATCAACATAATAAAGTCAGTCTTACACCACATTTTGGGATGTTTTATTATATCTGACACCCGACCATACATGGCGACCCTGCCACTAAACAGGGCTTGAATCATGTACGCGATTAGTGTCGGTTTTGCTCAGTGTGGCAACTGTTTAAGTGAAAAATATATTAAAAGTGACTTTGAAAAATGTGCAACTCAAAAGTAACTAATGAGGAGGTTTTTCTCAATCAAAATAGCGCCGCTAAAAACACAGCGACGGTAGAGGAATTTAAATTTCATTTATCGGCCATAAGTATCGTGTTAACAATAATTTGCACGATATTATTCATCGGTGCACTATACTCCATCTTTAAAATTTACAAAAGATGTCATGAGTCCTGGGCGCGAGAGCAGATAACGAGACACATCTTAAGGCGTTCTGTGGATCGATCCAGAAGGTGTCGCGACGGTGCTTGTAACGTGTCTGCAGGCGAGGAACGTCGGGTCCACGCTTCCAACAAGAATCCCTGACAACACAGAGGCGTGTAACAAATCATACAATTCGGCTAGTGTTCTTGTGAGTTCTGTGTTCTAATGAATGTGAAAGTGTGGTAATTCTAACATGGGCAGTGTATGCGTGCAACAGTCGTGCAAGAGCCATGTTTGTGGACACAAACCTACCAAAATATCTCTGGGGAGAAGCAATTATATGTGCTACTCACTTGCTAAACAGGTCATTGACAAGAGCTCTGACGGCAAGAAGAGTGGCAGAAAAAGCCAGGCGCATCTCGCAGCTTTGGCCGCAGGAGTCAAGAGAGACGTTTGGTACGTCGACAGTGGTGCGGCGCAGCATTTTTGCAATGATCGCAGGTTTTTATCAGATTTTACTACTGAAAAGTCGAAGAAGGTCTTAATTGCCAATGGTGAAGCATTGCTGACAGCAGGCAAAGGAACTGCGCAAACTGTGCTAAAGGACAATAGTTTAAAATCGATAAGTAATGTGTACTTAGTCCTAAAATTGTCTGCTAATTTGTTATCTGTTAGTGCGATGGATAAGAAAGGTTTCGAAGTTGTGTTTCGTTACAGTCTATGACAATGGGGAGGTTATGGCTACAGCTACCCTGAGAGATGGTATTTATGAACTTAATGCCATTGAAACTGTTTCTGTTTCGTGTAGCGAGCCATCCTCGTAGGCCCTGTGTTTGTCTTTGTCTAAAGGTACAGGTGACAGCAAAGTGGTGCCGACACGTCAATTGAAGGTTGATAGTCGTCCTGTTGCCGTGAGCGTGAAGCAAGCGCCGCAGTCCCCTGCTACTGGATGCCAGTCAACGCAACAAACTTGGCACCATCGTCTAGCGCATCTGAACATCCGAAGCATGGAGTTACTGCGAAAAGGTATGGTCAAGGGTATTTCTTATGACAACAATAACTTTCAGTCGTGTGTTTCCTGCATCTTAGGTAAACAGACTAAGTTGCCATTTCCGAAGAAATCGGAGACCAGAGCCAAGGAAATTCTTGAAATAATTCACAGTGACGTCATTGGACTAGGTGGGAAAAGATATTTTCTGTTGTTCATTGACGACCTGTCACGAAAAACATTCATTTATTTTCTTAGGAGGAAGGATGAGGTTTTCGAGATGTTCAAAGAATTTAAAGCTCTCGTAGAAAACCAAACCAATAAGAAAATGAAAGTTATTCGTACTGACAATGGTGGTGAATATGTCAATTCTAATTTTCAGAAGTTCCTGAAGAAGTATGGGATTCGACACCAGACCACGGTTCTAAGGTCATCAGCTCAGAACGGAGTCGCGGAACGCGCGATCAGAACCGTTACGGAGAAAGCCAGGTGCATGCTCCAGGAAGCAGGTTTGAAAAAGTAGGTAATTCTGGGCAGAAGCAGTCAACACCGCCGTCTACCTGAAGAATCGCTCTCCAACTAAGGCTGTGATGGGCAGTACACCGGACGAAAAATGGACAGGTAAAAAGGAGAATCTGAGTTATCTACGCATTTTTGGTTGTCAAGCTTATGCCGTACAGCACAAACGGGACAAATTAGATACCAAAAGTAAGAAATATATTTTTGTCGGATACTGTGACGAGTCAAAGGGTTACAGATTGATACACCCAGCGAGCCCGAAGAATGTCATAAAAGCAAGAAATTTCACTTTTCTAGAACATGCTTTTTGGAATGACACTTCATCGGATGAGGATGATAGTTCACGTTACACGATTGGTTTGTTTCCGAACTATGTAACTGTCGCCGATAATGTTCCAGTGCATCCCGCCTCACCTGATTTACCCCAAGAGCACGCAGAAATATCTAACGAAAACTGTCAAGATAACAGCGCCATTACGATAGATGATTCTGAGAGCAGTAGTGAGACTCCGAATGACTCTGCGGATGAGACGTATGTCCCAGGAGATTCCACACTGGAAGACTACGAGAACTCTACGGACGAAAGTAGTGAGTTTGAGTCAGCTAGTGTATCACGCACTGTATGCAGTGACACGGAAGACCCTCAGACAGTACGTGAGGCACTGAATGGCCAAGAAGCAAGTAAGTGGAAAGCCGCGATGGCGGAAGAGTATAAATCCTTCATCGATAATAAATGTTGGACTCTGACTGACCGCGATACGAAGCAAAGGCCTGTCAAATGCAAGTGGATTTTTAAAAGAAAGCTTGGCCTCGACGACGACGAAATATTGAGGTACAAAGCGCGCCTCGTTGCAAAAGGTTATACCCAGAAATACGGTATTGATTACGAAGAAACGTTTTCTCCTGTAGTACGATATTCTACTATACGTACGTTACTAGCTTTAGCAACGGAACATAACATGAATATCGAGCATCTGGATGTAAAAACGGCCTTATTAAATGGAGATTTAAAGGAAACCGTTTTTATGGAGCAGCCAGAGGGCTACGAGATTAAAGGCCAAGAAGATAAAGTTTACAAGTTGAATAAGGCCATATACGGACTGAAGCAAGCTTCGAAGTCTTGGTATGAGAAAATAAATGGCGTTTTGACGAGCAAAATGAAATTCAAACGTTTATCTTCCGAACCTTGTGTTTATGTCAAGTCGAGCGGGCAATCTATGATTATAATTGCGCTCTATGTTGATGACATAATGCTATTTTCTTCAGCTGGTTCCCGAGATGTGGCAGGAATCAAAGAAGAATTAAAGAAGGCCTTCGAAATCAAAGATTTAGGGCCAGCACACCACATTCTTGGAATGAGGAAATAACTCTAGACCAGTCAAGCTATATTAACAAGGTGCTAGAACGTTTTCACATGTCAGATTGCAAACCTGCACGAACACCTATGGAGACAGGTCTGAAGCTCTTAAAATCTACAAAGAAGGATTGTACGCACGACTTCAGAGGCCTGATAGGATGTCTGATGTACATAGCGGTATGTACGCGGCCGGATATTGCATATGCTGTCAGCTCGCTCAGCCAGTTCAACGACGCTTACAACGAGACTCACTGGAAGGCAGCAAATATCGTTCTTCGCTATCTAAAAGGTACGCCTGATCATTATTTAACTTTTCAGAAATCAGGGTTGGATATTGTCGCATATGCTGACGCTGATTTTGCATCAAATGAGGTCGATCGCCGATCTTATACCGGTTATGTGTTCAAAATTGGAAATTCTACCATCTTGGGCGAGTAGAAAACAAAAAACAGAGGCTCTTTCAAGCACAGAGGCCATATTTATGTGTCTGTCAGATGCTTTTAAAGAAGCACTTTTTCTACGCAAGTTTCTGTTCGAAATTTATAGGATAGGATTACGTTGTTTAATGATTATCAGTCTGCAATAAAGTTGTGCACTAATTATATGTACCACGCCAGAACGAAACACATTGACGTAAGACATCATTTCATCAGGGAAATTGTTGAGGAAGGTACAGTTGTTATAAAATACCTATCTACTGATGAAATGGTGGCCGACGTTTTAACAAAACCGTTGGTAAAGGAAAAACATGATAAGTTTGTATGTCATTTATTTCTATCATAAAATAAATGATATGCGATGGTTCTAAGCAGTAGATAAGGTATACTTGCAGAAGTATAATTTGTTTTAGATCCGTATCACATAGTTTTTTGAATATTTACTGTTTATATGTGACGGATACTTTGATAAATTTATGCTTTGCTATGTTTGATAAATTTATGCTTTTGCTATGTTTTGCTGTTGTTATGTTATATTTGTCGTCGCAAGAGATTCCAGATGGCAACATTACACCTCG
This sequence comes from Orthosia gothica, assembly GCA_949775005.1. NCBI lineage: Eukaryota > Metazoa > Arthropoda > Insecta > Lepidoptera > Noctuidae > Orthosia > Orthosia gothica. The sequence continues at coordinate 43,292 of CATKRY010000124.1, forward strand.
TAGATTTCATAATGTTGTCAACCTGTTAACTTCACTCTTATTAGTTTGTTCAATGTATTTCATAATGTTTGTCAACCTGTAAAACTTTACTCTGATTGGTTGTTCGATGAACTCCTCGGGAGGGCACTTAAAAAAAGGTGACGCCATGCGTGGATAAAATCGGTCGGCAGTGAACGCCAGATTGTTGAGATCATAAGACCGGGATTATCGGTTCATCGTACAATACGAGCCTTTGTTCTTTGACTGTAAATATCACCGAATAAACGTGACTGTAATTTGTGCTTCAACCTAAGTTTCAATGGTTTACCCGAGTACCCCTACATCATGGAACCTATACCAATAAACGAGGAAGATGTCCATGATATCGCTACGCCCTCGCTCCCGTCGTCATCAGAAGTGAGATCAACTCGGGTGCCTACCTTCGATATGTACTGGCGTCTGCTTCTCAAGCACTAAATTGCCATGCGCATGATAGATGCCATGCAAGGACCAAGTCGGACGGGTTACGCCAGCTTTAGCCGGACCTACCAGAATTTGATTCACGCTTTTCGAGCTCTACGGTGAACATTTTCCTAGCAAAATATCCCATGGAAAAAAAGCGCTGAATTACGGCTTTCTCAAGTATTCCATACTGGTACGATGCGAAAACAATGTTGTGTGCGTGAAAATCTGTGCCAGTTACTTTTTCAAATGCAAACATGTGATGAAAGTGATAATAAGAATCAGTGGTGGTTCGTTTAAAAATGCAACTAATTCATGCACAAAGAACTCAGCAAATACCGTGGCTTTCAAAACCAGATTTCAATGACCGAACAAATTGTGCCACCGTCGAATTGTTTTAGCGGGAATGAAGTTAAAGTATGCCTGTAATCTGAGAAGTTTACCAGCTTGTTTTGACAATAAGTAAGGCGTGAAGGGCTTCGCGTCTCTGCGACATCAGTATTTGTCGCAGATAACGGAGCAGCAAGGAGGCTAACAAGGACACAGCACCTGGCCAGTTCAAGGATGAGCGAGTGGATGTGTCTTTGGATGTGATGTTTATCTGATGAGTCGTTTTCATTTTGATATGACCCGGTACAAGAGAGTTCACTATTCAAAATTCTTGGTTTGTTTACGTTAATGACGTCACATTCTCATGTTAACTACCATTGGTTGAATTAAAGACTCTTTGTAGTGGTACTTAAGAGCCATTATTGATTACATTGCTGACATAGGCCCACACTCGGTACGTGGGACCTCTTAGATGCCGATAAGTGGGTCCCCTTACATTTTAACGTCATAAGGTAGAATTATACGCTCTACGTAGTGCCTGATAAGGGCCATTTTTGTTTGTACGTTAGAGCGATATACTAACTACCTAACACATGAAGTGTTACAACCTAACACTGGAAATTGTGATCATTCCAAATAATAAATTTTAAATTATTTGGGCCTAGTAGATCGGGTCACGAAAATTCCAAGTTAATTAGACAACATGGATGGAGCTGGTTTAGCGATCGGCTGCTGTGCTGCGTGTCGCGGGTTCGATTCCCGGATGGAGCAAATATTTGTATGGTATACTATAATTGCTCCGATTCTGGCTGTTTGTGTATGTGAGTTAGACATGAGTAACTCAGCGAAATTATTTACGTTCACCCAGTAACTCAAGCGCAGTTTACTGCGTCAGCCTAAGGCGCTAGCTTAAAAATTGCGCAAAATGGAAAGAATTAATTGTTAAAGGAAATCGATCCTTAGTTCAATAGTGTTAAGACATAAACCATGGTAGATTATAGAAACGGGTAACGCCTTGAGTTTGTTTGTGATACGGGCAAATTCCTAGTGTCGAATAAGCATTGTTAGTAGTATTCATAGGATTTTTTTATAGTGCAGGCGCAGTGTACTTTAGGCACACTAATGTATTATCATGTTTTGGACAGCGGCACCGCACTCACGTTCGCATTTTGCAATTTAATCTGAATCGGTTATTTTCCATCACCGCTGTGTATGGTTATGGTAGCCTAGTGGACATATACTCTCGTAGTATTTTTCAGTTTTCAGATAACATGTTGCGTCGCACTGGAGCCAGCAGCGGGTTAGCGGTTCCCATACTGAATGTGAAGGTCACGTCAACATCTGTCTTGAAGATGCGGCGGCGCCTCGGCGGTTTGCGGGCTGCGGTCAGCGCAGCGCCAGTTGCGATCAACAGTTCACAGGCGGTAGCCGAAAGTCAAATTAACCTCTGTGTGGTCAAGAGCATTGGAGAACTCGGTGAGTCGCTTCCATATTCGTTCGACAATGAAATCGAATGTTCTCTCGTGAAGCGATGCTTATTTCTCAGTTTGAGACATACTTAGTATAAAGCAAGTACTGAATAAGTTTCCTATTAGCTGGGAGCTAGTAATACGAGGTGATGGGCCCACAAGGCGTCGTTGGTACACAGAGTGCCTCAAATGCAGTGGCATGTGTGGTAACTGATTTTGTAGTCGTTAGTGCGACTCTGGTCTGTAGTATGCAGATTTCAGTGAAAGTTAAAACAATCGTTGGTGCGAGATTTATGAGTCAAGTAAGAACAGATTTAAAAAAAAAAAAAACTTAGGACTTGATAAAACCTTTTCCAATGAATTATGTGTGGGAAGCACTTCAAAACGTATGTGCATAGATCAGCGATGCATGTTTTTAAAATTTTGATTATTAACCTTTAGATCGTCGTGAAGATAGAACAAAAACGAATTGATCTTACAACTCTGTCAGAAAATTGGCTATTGGCTGAACAGTTACTCGATGACAAAATTCAAAGTATTTTAGTAAAGGTCAAAGAAAATCAACTTGCTGCTGACGTTGCTAAGACGTATGAACTGCGATCGGGTGTATTGCATCGTAAAATACAAAGAAATAATCGCACGCGTTGTCTACCGATAGTACCGCGTGCGTTTCGTTGGTCCGTTATAAATTTATTTATTTATTTATTTAATACTAGGAGAACCAACAGCTATAACAGATGAATAACAATTGTTTAGGAGACATAGAGCCAATTACAGGTTCTCACGGATAGAAACAGAAAAAGTAGTAGAAAACTTAGGATCACTAACAAGCACGATTTATATGATTAAATAAAAAACAATAAGAACTAAACACTTTTAAAAAAGTCAGCATTCAGCCGAGTGCGTGCCGAATAGGTTTTAGTGGTAAATGGGTCAAATGAGAACTCTTTACAAAGAATATTAAAGTCCTTACTCGCTCGCACCATGTATGAATTTCGCCTGTAGTTGGAATAAGAAAATGGAATGGAGATAGGCGGATTAAATCTAACCGATCGCCTGGGAACATTGAAGCGCAGTTTATGCAGGAGATCAGGACAATCAATCTCGTTAGAAATAATTTTCAAAAGAAAGGTGCAATCTGCTAGTCGACGACGATTTATGAGTGGTTGCAAATGAAATTTCTTGCAAAGATTTAAGTAATTATCAGAATGATACGGTATACGCAGCCGAAAACATAGAAAGCGTATAAATCTTTTTTGTATATTTTCAATACGATCAATGTATTTGCCATAACAAGGGTTCCAAATTTGTGATGCATATTCGAGGTGACTTCTCACAAAAGAGCAATAAAGGATCTTCAGGGTCTTGGCCCTCTTGAAACACCCTGCGAGTCTCATAACAAAACCCAGTGACCTCGAAGCTTTGGCTACTATTTGCTCAATGTGCACGTTGAATAGAAGTTTGGAATCATGATATACACCTAGGTCGCGTACACCATCGCATCTCTGCAATAGCTGCCCTTTAAGATTATAAGTTGTAGGGAGAGGAACCCGTTTTCTGCTAAAGGAGATAACTGAGCATTTGACAGGATTCAAATCGAGTTTGTTAATCAAGCAATAATCATCCAGTCGCGCCAGGTCAGATTGGAGAGCATTCATATCATCAACTGATGATATAGAAGAAAATATCTTCATATCATCAGCAAAACAGAGTAAACTTGAGTTGTGGAAACACGAGTCGATGTCGCTTACATAAATTATAAAAAGTAACGGAGCCATCAAGGAACCTTGGGGAACACCACTGGGAACTGAAACCCAGCTCGACATGTAGTTACTGATAACAACAGCTTGAGATCTGTTTTCAAGGTAAGAAATGAACCAACGAAGAAGATCCCCTCTAATACCGTTGTTAAAAAGTTTTGATTTTAGAATATTATGGTCGATTCTATCAAACGCCTTACTGTAATCGGTGTAGACGACATCGACCTGCGCCCCATTGTCCATACTGTCCGTAAGAAAGTCATTGAGCAAAGCCAGATTAGATACTGTTGAACGGCCCTAAAGAAATCCGTGCTGAGAAGGGCTAAATGACTGACTCAACGCTGCGTAAACTTGGTTGTAGACCACCCTCTCGAAAACTTTAGCTAATATGCACAATTTGGAAATAGGTCTGTAATTAACTATTTCGTTTTTGTGCCCTTTTTTGTGCACCGGAGTTATAAAGGCAGACTTCCAGATTTGGGGAACAGAACATGAAGAGAGCGATTTTTTAAACAATAGAGATACTGACAAGGCTATGGTTTTAGCGCACCCAATCAGAAACTTAGGTGATATGTAGTCCGGACCAGCAGATTTAAATGGATCAATTTCACTAATAAGCTTGACTACAACATTAAGGTCAATCTCAATTGAGTGAATATCTGTGGTTATGTTGGGATTTATCACAGTTTGGGGAAAAAATCACGTACATGAGTCAATAATGCATCTTGGCGCGGATGAAACATTAGAGGAGGTGTATGAACATTACTGGTTTGTCTGTATGGCTAAGTACGTACGTAAATTCGTAGACAATTGCATCACGTGCAAGGTTTCAAAATCTCATTCCGGACGTATTCAAGCAGAGCTCCACCTATACCCAAAATTACTGTCCCCTGGCATACAGTGCATGCAAATTAAGTAGTAAAAACGATCAAAAGGAATACGTGATAGTTTTGATAGACGAATTCACAAAATTTGTGCTTCTTTATCATACGCTTCGTATTGACACCGCTAGTGTCGTTAAGGCGCTTAAATCTAGTGTCGCTCTCTTTGGTACACCCGCACGCGTAATAGCAGACCAAGGCCGTTGCTTTGCTAGTAAATAATTTAAAGAATACTGTAGTTCGCATAGCATTCACCTACATTTAATCGCGACAGGTTCTAGCCGAGCAAACGGTCAAGTAGAACGCGTGATGAGCACACTAAAGAGCATGCTAACCGCAGTTGAAACATCGCATAGGTCGTGGCTGAAAGCTCTTGACGAGGTACAGTTAGCTTTAAATTGCATTGTAAATAGAGTGATAAAGGCGAGCCCCTTAGAACTTATGATCGGTCGCGTAGCAAGACCACTAAATCTTTTGACTGCTGAAGATACTGAAGTTGTCGTAGATATTTCTGAAATGAGAAACCACGCAGCCCACAACATCGAACGAAGTTCACATTAGGCTAAATTAGTCAAATTTAATATCGGTGACATGGTTCTTATTCAAAATGAAGAGCGAAACTAAACAAAATTAGACCCGAAATATAAAGGTCCGTTTCAAATAACTGATGTACTAGAAGGCGATCGTTACACTTTGAAATCGTTGACCAGTAACAGAACTTATAAGTATGCCCACGATCGCCTTAGAAAGATGCCTCAATGTGAAAATCCATCTGAACTGAATGTTGAAATAGATACTACAGATAATGAAAGTGAAAACACTTCTGCTATTGTTCGAGTATGACACACACTAAAATGACTAGGTAACCACCTACCCTTTCCTCAACAAACTGTACATCTAGTCGTCTGTAACTGCGATGTTATGAGACGTTCAGGGCGCAATGCGCGACTAGACGTAGGGTTTGGGTCTTTTGTCCACTGCTTGGGTCTGCGGACAACTATTTGGGTCTTTTGACCACTGTTTGGGTCTGCGGACCACTATTTGGGTCTGCGGACCACTATTTGGGTCTTTTGACCACTGTATGGGTCTGCTGACTCCTGTTTGGGTCAGTTGGCCACTGTTTGGGTCTCGATGAGACCACGCTGCCCAGTAATCAGGTCATATTAGTGTTGTGTTGTGTGTTTGCGTATTGTTCAGTAACTGATTTTTATTCTGATTATGTTTACTTGTGAGGTATCTTTCTAACTTTAATTGTGTTTACCTTGTGGTCAGGTTAGGCCGAGCAAGAGGTTGCTTTAAATGAGAAATTTGTTACAGATACACACAGGTACGTGTGAATGTCAGCTTTGGCCGTGTCGTCGCAAGAGATTCCAGATGGCAACATTACACCTCGTAGATTTCATAATGTTGTCAACCTGTTAACTTCACTCTTATTAGTTTGTTCAATGTATTTCATAATGTTTGTCAACCTGTAAAACTTTACTCTGATTGGTTGTTCGATGAACACCGCGGGAGGGCACTTATAAAAAGGTGACGCCATGCGTGGATAAAATCGGTCGGTTGAGATCATAAGACCGGTGGGCTTATTACGTAAGGAACAGCAAGTAGCAATAATTGTACAATTATTGCGCGATCAATTTAGTGACCTGGCTACTGAGGCCTTTAAGTCGTCTTTTTTTTTGACAGTCACTTTTAACAGAAGCTATTTTATCTGTCCGATGATTTATAAAATGTATCGTTTGATGAATTAACTAGCATATGAAAGAGCAACACTTCGTAGAGGCTGTTATTTTACAATAGTCAATTTGATTACTATTTAGCTCCAATATTCCGATAAATTAATATTCGCAGATGTAAAGTATTTGTGTAAAGTAAATATGGTAGCGAAAATTTGATATTTGCATTTTATTTACATTTATGTCAATGTGTAAAATCAATTAAAATTTCTTCGAATTGTCGATTGTTTTAAGAAATCGAATCGATAACGCATTAGAACATCACTTAGTAGACTACATTATCTCGTATTTGAGCTATGAAACGTAAAAAAGATTTTTCAAATTTAATTTAGACATTGGCAGAATAGTCGACATCGGTGTTTGCCATATAAAAAAATATAATAGAAGATACTTATTGCGGACTTATCACATTCTCATGTGTTTGTAAGTATTTAGTAGTAAATATATAAGCTTCGCTGAGGTAGCCAACACAGGATTTTTTTATACTGTATATAGAAAAATCCTCCACTTTACCGTGATCACTTCTGTTTCAATGATTCAACAAATAGTCCAGTTGCGTAGACATAAGAGACTCAAAACAACACCAATTTGTTATTTACATTTACAATATTCACTAGGAATTTGTTATTTCAACATTTATTCTTATATTATTATTCTAATTTGTGGATAATTAAAGTAGCCACAAAATAACATACTAAAAAAGCCGCCAAAAACTCAAAAACTTCTGTATCTACTCAGCCATCAGCGAGCGATTGGCAATCGACCAACAACAAGGTAAAAAGTAATTGCAATTTGACAGCCACATTTGCTCGCCGATCGCTGTCGCTTTGCTGTCAAAAACCATACGTAATACGAAATTATCGCGATCACCTTGCGATAAATGCACATTTCAGTTAATAGATTTTTATTGTTAGCAGTGCTGACGTTAAATTATTATGGTGTGGCTATAGCTCATATATAATGCGGATTCGCGTTTGAAGAGCAATTTTTTCGCAAAAATAAGCCCTCCAATTTTTTGACGTAAAGCGATATTCGCGCGATGATTGTACAATCTCTGCGCAAATATTGTTAATTGCTGTTTCATACGTAATAAACCCAAGGGATTATCGGATCATCGTACAATACGAGCCTTTGTTCTTTGACTGTAAATATCACCGAATAAACGTGACTGTAATTTGTGCTTCAACCTAAGTTTCAATGGTTTATCCGAGTACCCCTACATCATGGAATCTATACCAATAAACGAGGAAGATGTCCATGATATCGCTACGCCCTCGCTCCCGTCGTCATATTTTTAGACAGCGGATGTGTCTACACTTAGATATTTTATTGTGTGTAATGTGATTTACATGAGCTTGAAGGTTGTAGATAGTTTTATGTTTGAATTTTCTGTGCTCCAAATAAAATAATGTATTACGTAAAGTAATTTTAATGAACTTCTATGAATATTAACAAGGGAATGACAGTGACAAAAAAGAAACAAAAAATATAATAATTTAAAAGATCAAATAAAGACTATAGTGGCCTATCTAAAAAATCTACGAAAGAAGGTTTATTATAAAACTAAATAGTTCCAACACTTCCCCTACTTCTGAATAGATAATAGGCCATCATAAACGTTAAACTAAACCTAATCCTTTCGTTAAATACAGATGTCTTTGCTTAGATAAAAACTTAGTTAGCACGTCAGCCTTCATTTCATTTGTGGGTACATATTCTATACTGATCATACCACTAGCAACAGTATCCCTTATAAAATGATGTCTGACATCAATGTGTTTTGTTCGCGAGTGATGAATGTTGTTTTTTGTTAGCATTTGAGCTCCCTGATTATCGCTGTAAATACAGACACCATTGTCCCAACCAAACACTTCCTTCAATAAGTTTTTGAGATATATTGATTCTTTAGCAGCATCACTAAGAGCCATATATTCGGCCTCAGTCGTTGACAAGGCTACAGTGCGCTGTTTACGAGATTCCCACGAAATAGGTCCATTTAAGTAAAATACATATCCAGTGTAGGATCTCCGGTCATTTAGACATGCGCCATAATCTGCATCAGTATATCCCGTAAGTGCTAGTGTATTTTTCTTCTGGAATTTAAGTTTAAGATTTATTGTCCCTTTCAAATAACGTAAAACTCTTTTTGCTGCATTCCAGTGGATTGTTCCAAAGTTACTGTTAAACTGGCTTAACACACTTACAGCATGTGTAATGTCTGGCCTAGTTCCTACAGACAGATACATTAGAGATCCAACCAGTCTTTGATAAGGTAAATGTTGAGCACCCTCTTTCTCTTCATTTGAGGGATTCACTAATTTCAGATTAGGATCAGCGGGTGTACTAGCAGGTTTTGCATCAGTCATTGCAAAATTATCTAGTATTTTTTTAATATATTCTTCTTGATCAATGGTTATTCCATTTTCCTCTTGAATGATCCTCATTCCTAAGAAATGTTTTAAGTTTCCCAAATCCTTGACCTTAAAGAATTGTTTAATATTATTTTTAAAGTTTTCTTTCATGTCAGCATTATTGCTGAGAATGCAAAAATCGTCAACAAAGATTGCGACAATTAAAATGCAAGTTCCTATAACTTTATAATATAGACAATGATCATGTTCAGACCTTTTCATACCAAGTTGCATCATTGCTTCGTTAAGTTTGAGGTTCCACTGTCTAGGCGCTTGTTTCAGGCCGTAAAGTGCTTTCTTTAACTGGCATACCTTCCCCTTGTTGCACTCTTTGGTGAAACCCTCAGGTTGTTCCATAAAAATTTCTTCATTTAGATCACCGTTGAGAAACGCAGTTTCAACATCCATTTGATCCATTTTAATATTCCATTGTGCTGCGAAAGCAAGTAGTAATCTTACCGTTGAAAGACGTGCGACAGGTGCGAATGTTTCATCATAATCTATGCCATAAGTTTGTGTAAACCCTTTGGCTACTAATCGCGCTTTATAGCGTACGTTTTCCCCGTTTTCATTTTTCTTAATCTTGAATACCCATTTACAACGAACTGTTTTCCTATCTTTAGGTCTATCAACAAGGATCCAAGTCTCATTATTTACAAGTGAGTCATATTCGCTTTGAAGAACTTCTTGCCATTTATTTTTATCATCAGAATAAATAGCTTCCTTATAAGTTGAAGGCATATCATCTTCTACAGCTTTGTACAGAACTATATCTTCTGGCCACTTTTTCGGGATTCTGTTTCTCAATGGAAATCTTGTAACGGGTTGTGAAACTTGATTGTTTGTATTATCTGGAATCTCTGCTACACTGTCATGAAAATCCTCTTCAGTGTTGTAATTTTCAGGTACATTAAGTTCTGTGAGCTGTGTTGAAGGTTGAGTCATAATTTTGTTGGCTTCTCCTTCAGTTGGTGTACTTTCAGAATTTTCTTGAATTATAATAGGAATGGATTCTGTTAATTGAGTTCCAACTTTATCAACAATATTATTTTGGTAAGTAGACTTTGATTTAAACAGAAAATCGTTTTCAAAAAATTTGGCATCTCTTGTTCTGATAAGAATTTTTGGATGTTCGGGATCAACTACTCTGTATCCCTTAGTTTCAGTGCAATAACCTACAAATATGCACAGTTTGGCCTTAGCATCAAATTTCTTTCGAAGATTATTTGGTATGTGCGCATATACTCTGCATCCAAAAATACGTAAATGAGAGAGATTCACTTTTCGTCCAGTCCAGATTTCTTCAGGGGTTTTCCCTCTAATTGATTTAGTAGGTAAGCGATTTTTCAAGTAAGTCGCTGTATTAATGGCTTCTCCCCAATAAGTCTTAGGTAGACAAGATTCTGAAAGCATAGATCTTGCTTTCTCAACTAAAGTTCTGTTAACTCGTTCAGCTAAACCATTTTGCTCTGGATTGTAAGGAACACTTGTCTGGTGAACTATACCCGACTGTTTCAAAATTTCTTTCATTTCGGAATTCAAATATTCACCACCATTGTCAGAACGTAAAATTTTTATCTTTTTATCAGTTTGGTTCTCGACTAAATTTTTAAATTCGCGAAACTTTTCTACAACTTCCGATTTTTGTTTAATTAGGTAGGTAAATGTTTTTCTAGAAAAATCGTCAGTGAAAGTCACGAAATATGAAGCACCTCCCAAAGATTGAGTACTCATAGGTCCGCAAACGTCACTGTGAATAATTTCCAGTAAATTTGACGATTTTGAATCCGACATTTTGAAAGGTTGCTTAGAAAGTTTACCTTCCACGCAAGCAATGCAATTATCTTTAATAGATCCAGCAGGTTTTGGATACTTGACCCCATGAGCTAAGTGTAATCTTAGTAATTCCATACATCTGAAGTTCAAATGACCAAGGCGTTTGTGCCATAAATCAGCTGAATTATCTTTAACTTCTGTTAAATTCGCCTGAGCAATAGGTAAATCAAGTTTGTACATACCATTGACGTTTGAGGCTGTGTATAAAACTTTTCCGTATACCTTACACGTGTCACCATCAATAATTTTTCCGCCAGATTTAGAAAAAAGTACGACATTTCCTTTCTTTACCAATGAGTTCACTGAAAGCAGGTTCGTTGACAAGTTCGGAACATGCAAAACTTCGGTAATGTTGGAAGTGTTTAGTTCTACAGTACCAATGGCATCTGAAAGAATTATTTGATCATTAGCTATTCTAATACTTTTCTTGACAGGTTCAGTATCATGTAGCCAATCACGTCTATTGGTCATATGACTCGTAGCCCCGGAATCTATAAACCAGTCATCACTCTTCACAAAAGGCGACATATTAAGAGTTGGTTTACAAACAAAAGTATTTACAAAAGATTCACTAGCTTCAGAATTATCAAAATTAGAATTACTTATTGACTGATCATCAACCATAAGTGTTACCTCACAAATATCTGCCTTTTCCCCTTGTAATTTAGCTTTGAGAACTCTGCAATTTGCTTTTATATGCCCTGATTTTCGGCAGTAATTGCAAAATATGTTCTTGCTGTCTCTATTAAACTTATTATATGATATCACTAAAGCACTATCTTCACGTGTATCACTGCTGGTGGTTAGATTATGGCTGTCTTCTTTCAGAAGTGCAACAATGACATTATCTGATGTCAGTTCAGAGCCGGAATGTTCCAACGCCATGACAAGTGGCTTAAATTGCTCTGGTAGACCACATAGCAGTATAATTGCGAGAAACGAATCATCAACTTTTTGATTTATTTGCTGTAATTGTTGATGTGTCGACATAATCTCATTTACATACATTTCCATGTTATCAATATAACGACAGTTCATTAATCTTTTCATTAACGTGAGCTTTCTAATAAGTCCGCTGTCTGCGTATGTTTTTTTTAAGTTATTCCAAGCTTCAAATGCGGATTTAGCTCCCATTATTTTAGACAAGACTCTTTCGTGGCAGCACAAGCCAATTTTAGAGCGGGCTCTGTCATCGCAGCGTAATATTTCTTGTGAGCTATTTTCCAAAGGTGGGTGCTTCACGCAATCCCATAGTCCACAATCAATCAGCATCATTTCCATTGAAAATGCCCTAGTCGTGTAGTTCGAACGTCCTTCTAATTTGTTAAAAGATGGAGTACTTACTGTGTGTGTAGTTGAATCATAGGGTACTACACTAGTATTACTTGCATTCGTATGATGAAGAGGTTTTGCACAAGAATCTCTCTCCATTTTTATTTTCGAATCTCTGTAACACACTATTATAAGGAGTTTAGACTTTTAGAGCTCTGGGCCCATAACCTGAAGGTTGTAGATAGTTTTATGTTTGAATTTTCTGTGCTCCAAATAAAATAATGTATTACGTAAAGTAATTTTAATGAACTTCTATGAATATTAACAAGGGAATGACAGTGACAAAAAAGAAACAAAAAATATAATAATTTAAAAGATCAAATAAAGACTATAGTGGCCTATCTAAAAAATCTACGAAAGAAGGTTTATTATAAAACTAAATAGTTCCAACAGAGCTTATATTGGATCAAGGGCCAGTGTTAGAAATATACCTTCAAGGAGTTTGTATATGTTCCATTGTAAACTCTTTGTTGTCTAGAAGAAGTTTTATAGACAGATGTCACTCTTGGTCTGATCGTTTTGCCTGTGCGGAACGCAATACATTTTGGAATCTTATAAAGTCCTTTTATTGAGTAGCTCACGGAATCTAACAAGTGACTCTTCATCTATTGAAGCAAGTGATTATTTCTATCGAGAGAGACATTCAAAACGCCGAAGGAATAAAAAACCTTCACATTCTAGTAATCACACCCGTACCCACAAATATAAGAAGAAATCCAAAAGAATGTGCCGAACGAGGGAGAGAAGCAGAAGTTTGAGTAGAACCTTCAACGATATCAGATCATGTGAAACTCCAACGGTACAACCAGGTTTGGCAGCTTCTGTGATGGTCGAGGATTGCTTTTATGTTCCTGATCCATGTCACGCAGACGCAAATAGCGGCTGGGTATCGGAGACTGATCGAAACTCAGTGCCAAAACCTTCAGGTGTTGATGATCCATGTCACGCAGACGCAAGTAGAAGCCGTGTGACGGAGGCTGATCGAAACTCAGTGTCAGGACCTTCAGGGGTTGGAGGTATGGATAGTAATCCAAATAATTTAATTTTGCCAATCAATTTGCACGATTTAGTGAGCTTCATTTCTTCTTGTGTGAAACCCGATCATTCTGCGTATTCTTCATTAAAATGTGATAAAAATATAATTCCTTAATTTGACCCGTCCATTAAAAATCAAAAAACAGATACCTGACTTACTAAAGTCAATGAATGTGATCATTTTTATGGTTGGTCTGATCAACAAACAACCCATTTTGCATTGCTCCGATTAATAGGTCATGCCAAAAATGGTATGAAGGACGTATTATAGTATATATTGTATTTGTTTCAATTACGAGTAAATCGCGTCACGGAGCGCTTTGTTAGTATATAAATAATACGTAAAGTGAAATTTAATTACTATTATGCTAAGAAGTTTGTTCCTTAGTTCATTTTCAAATGTTTTTTCGTCAAAAGACTTATAAAATGACACCGGTTAGTAAAAAATCGCCCATATGGGAATATTATGAGATTTGTAGTGAAAATAATAAACTGGCCCAGTGTTTGTTATGTAGCATCAAGATCTCAAGAGGCGGAGAAGGAAAGAAAGCAAGTAAGTAAAACGTTAGGTTAATTTAATAGTTTCGAAATAGTTTTATTCACTTAATACGTTTACGTAGGTAGGTGGTTGTTTGTTAACTGGTTATGTCTTAAACTACGTACCTACTTACATTGTTGTTGTACTGGACGTATTTATAGATACCTACTTACAAAAGAAAGGAGATCGATTTGCCCTAGTTGTTTCGGAATAAAGTTTTATAAGAAATTATTTAAATACCTATATTTATTTGATTTTCTATAAGATAGATAAGGGAAATAAAATAACTTATTTAATTATAATTAATTTCAGTTTTTTTTATTTACAGCTAAAACCATCTTAAAACCAAACATGCTGACCAATACGCTGCTTTAATTAATGTTCCATCGACAAGTGGCAGCAACATGGGCGGTACTTCTACTTCTACCGATGCCAAAATGCCAGCAGAACCTGGAACGTCCAGATCAAAAGAACGGCAGCTCACCCTGAAGGAAACATCAGAAAGGTAATTGCTCTGGGACATTAATTATCCGAAATCAATAAAATATAACTACTTGATTGGCGAAATGATTGTTTTGGACAACGAACCATTGTCACTTGTGGAACGAGTTGGATTTCAGAAACTTATGGCAAATGCTTTGCCCCATTATAAAGTACCTGGTCGCACTTACATGACCGAGAAAATTGTTCCGGATATATACAACAGAATTTGTGCTAAAATAGAAGCCAGTATTTCACAGGCAGCAGCATTATCAGTGACATCTGATAATATCAGATGTCACTGACATCATCATCAGTGACATCTGATAATATCAGATGTCACTGATAATGGATCATATATTATATGGACATGCCAGCACAATAACGAGAGCTTTCTGAGCTTCACTGCGCACTGGATATCTCCAGAGTTCATTCTGGAACATGGCGTTTTAACTATGAAATCATTTCCTGGCTCATATTCTGGTATCAATATTGCAAAAGAACTCAATGCTATTACAGAAAGATGGAATATTCCTCAATCCAAGCTCCATTTACTTGTCCTTGATAGTGGCTCTAATATGATAAAAGGTGTGCGAGATGCAGGATATGATTGAGGCATATTATGGGGTGTTTTATTCATTCACTACAACGAGCTATAGATAATTCGCTACAATCTCAACCAGAAGTACAACAGATGATAGCTGCTACGAGACGAATTGTTACCCATTTTAATCATTCTGGCTTAGCAGAGCAGAAACTTAAATCTATTCAACAAGAACTTAACTTGCCAATCCACCAACTAGTACAAGATGTGAGCACACGCTGGAATTCTACGTATTATTTAATGGAGCGATTATTAGAACAAAAGCGAGCTGTCTCCTTGTACATAACAGATCATGAAACTTTAATAAATCTGACACATGCTCAATGGGAACTATTGGAACAATGTATCAAACTCCTCAAACCATTCGAAGAAATAACAAAAATAACTAGCTCAGGTATCTCTTGCATCTCTGAAGTGATTCCACATGCAGTAATTTTATTAAAATATCTGGGAAAAGCAGAGACAGCTGAGAAAGTACCTATTTTAGTCACGATGAGATTCTTCACTGCGGGCCGAGCTAGAAAGGCGATTCAGCTTCGATGATAAAATAGTACATTTTTATACAAGTGCGGGAAGTTTGTTATTGCGTACGAGGCCGAATGAACACCCGAGCCGTAAGGCGAGGGTGTAATGGGGCCGAGAAATGCAATTACAATTCCCACGTGTATCAAACGACGTTTTTCAATACACTTTCGAAGAAATAAAAATACTTGCTCCGAAAATGACGACGCCTTTTTAGTATCTTTCCACTGAAGAAAACTTTGCAAAGCTGCCATATATTTCACCTTAGATTTAGATGGCAACAGGCTATCGCAAGCATTTTGTGCCTCAATCACAATATCCGGCGGAGTACCATCTAAAGAATTCTCTTCAAAACTTAAATTCGACATTTTTCACAAATAACTCAAATTATTAAGACTAACTAACTTTGCTTTTTTCCCCGCGCTTTATGTTCGCAGGTTAAAGGAGTAGCAAAGGTATGAAGCCGTTAAACAGCCTCACAGGAAAAATATAAAATTCAAATATATTTTAATTAAGAACACAAATAAAATGTTAACTTGTTCATAAAAGTAATATTTGTTTAAAATAATCATGTTTATTAGTAGTATTCTTTTTATAAACACAATTTAAATATTCAAAAAATATTAACGCTGTAAAGACGCAAATCAAAATAACGAGATTAAAAAAAAACACGCCTGCTCTATAATAGTCAGTGGTGTTTTTTTTTTTTAATTTCTTATGTTTTAATCGAATTACCGCACGCGTCCTGTAATCTTATTTCCGCACGCGTGCGAAATATGTTGCATGTCGAACCTAATCGTAGTGCAATAAGAGCTAGTTTTCGAGGAAGTGTATTGAAAACAAATATCTGGTTGCTACTTTTCTGGATCCTCGCTTTAAAACGAGTTTTCTAGGATTGGTTTAAGCAGAAAGAGCGAGACAAAAAATTCTTCTAGAAGCTCTAAAAAAAAGTTGTGATGAACCAAGTAGTACCAATGACGATTCTTTTCCAGCGCGTAAGAAAAGAAACTTGAATGAAAATAATAGGACTGTTGAAATACACGACAGTTTCTGGAACTGCTTTGAAGAAGTCGCTACAGATAATATGGGAAATCCTAACGATGAGGAGGACGTGGAGAAGAATGCTGTGGCAAACGAGTTGGATATTTATTTGAAAACAGTTCGCCTAGATCGGAAGGCCGATCCTTACAAGTGGTGGTCAGCAAACGAAAAACAATACCCGAACCTTTCGAAATTTGCAAAAGTTTATCTTTCTTCGCCTGGAAGTAGCTTTTATAGTTAGAGGTTATTTTCTGACGTACGACAGTACTATTCGCAACTGGGCAGAAACAACAATCCACCACAATGCAACTGCCGCTACCAATACAAAAAGATTGCCTCAGACAGGCGCTAAGCGAGTACAATGCGACAACCATTTTCATAGAATTTGTTCCTTGTTTATAAATGATTCGGCTATCCGCTTCTATGATTAAGAGTTGTCGTACTGTTGTCGCATTGTCGCGATGTATCTGTCTGCTAGAGACATAAATGATAACTGAAACTGACAAGTTAACCGCAACTTAATTGCAAACTCGTGTTCGGTGTTTATCGGATTGTCCCTTTCGGGGATTTCAGTTGTGAGAAAGCGAGAGGGTATGAAGAAGACAACCTTAAATCAATTTTTTCACAAAAAATAAACCGACTTCTAAAGCAAAACGTTAAAAAGTGCAAAAATAAGTTTTATACCATTCCCCCTCTAAAAAGCTTATTTTATTCACTGAAAACAGTGAATAAAAAGCACTTTTAATCACTGTTTTTGTGTTTGAATTTGGAACACACCAATGTACTAGACGTCCATCTCAATGCTATGTAACCTCCTTGCGCCTCCTTGCGCAAAATATACTCGTTATACAAACTCCTTCTTCGATTTTAATTTGGAGTTTGTTATTTAGGATTTTAATAATGATTTTAGTCTAAGATATTTATTGAATATTTGTTTGGATTGTAATTCTTATATTAATTGCAATGGTATTTAATTAATTATAATTATGTCACGTAACGGAGGTGGTTACTGGTCCCTGAAACACAGGTGCTGTTACCTAGCTCAGGGGTCAGGGTTTCACATTTTATATAAATTTTGAAGGTAATAAACCATTTATTTATTTATTACTCGTAATATTCCTTGTGCTTTTCGCTTAAAGGCCTATTCAAACCTGAGCGATATTCGCTGCCGCTGTGGGTAGAGGTACATACCGCGCGGGTTTCGCTCAGGTATTTAGTATCAAGTACCGCGGCTAGAGCGACCTGAGCGATATTCGCTGCCGCTGTGGGTAGAGGTACATACCGCGCGGGTTTCGCTCAGGTATTTAGTATCAAGTACCGCGGCTAGAGCGACCTGAGCGATATTCGCTGCCGCTGTGGGTAGAGGTACATACCGCACGGGTTTCGATCAGGTATTTAGTATCAAGTACCGCGGCTAGAGCAACCTGAGCGATATTCGCTGCCGCTGTGGGTAGAGGTACATACCGCGCGGGAGCAGCGGCATGCATCCCGCCCCTCACTCCGCAAGCGGGGTTAACATGACAACAGTTACGCACGATATTCCTTAGCGAAAGGACGCGTTTGCAACATGGCGTCATCGAAACGAACGAATAACGATTCATTTATTGAGATGGTGAAGTGCAATCCAGTTTTATATGATATGTCACTTACGGATTATAAAAATATATTTATGAAAAATAAAATATGGGATGAGATAGGAGAAAAATGTAACATAAGTGGTAAGTTTTTAATATATTATTATATTATCTTTCAATTGGGTACTAAATACGACTACCGCCATTAAAGAAGTTGACAAATTGTGTACGTACCCTATCGCCTGAAAGTTGCAAAGTTTCAAAATTTTGATATTCATTGTTCATTGCATTATTTTGTTGAGTAGTAAAATACATATTTTGCAAGTACGGGGTATTGCAATTTTTAGAGCGTAAATAATTATGGAGTACGCATGTTGCTTTTATCACTTTTTTAGCTGTAGACACTTTTAGGTGCATGGGTTTGAAATATATTCGCCATTTTTGAGCCAGTAATCCAAATGCATTTTCAACAACGCGTCTAGCTCGGCATAGGCGCTTATTGTATTTTTCCTTTCTTCTATCAACCCTAGAAACTCTTTGATTGAATGGTTTCATTACATGTGCTTGCAATCGGAATGCCTCATCTCCTATTAACACATGAGGTGTGACGTCATTAGTTCTCGGCAATAGTTTAGGCCTTGGAACATTCATAGTCCCATTATTAAACCTCCTTCCCATGACAGAGTTTTCGAAAATTCCACCGTCGCTATTTTTTCCAAAACCTCCAACATCGATACATAAAAAATTGTATTGTGGTCCTACTATTGCCATAAGGACGACAGAAATTTTTTTGAGGTAGCAAAAATAATTGCTGCCTGAATTAGGCGGACAAACTATAGTGACATGTTTTCCATCAATACTGCCGAGGCAATTGGGGAATTGCCACATATTATAAAACTCTTCAGATGTTAAGTTCCACATTTCTTCTGTAGGAGGCTTCATGTATATGGGTTGTAATGTAGTCCAAATAACATCACAAACTTCATCAACAATTTCTGCGACAGTTGAGCAACCCACTCTATAACTGTTTGCAATACAGCGAAATGAATCTCCACTTGCTAAAAATCTGCAAAAAAAAAAATTAATAAGCTTTTTTACTCAAGGTCTAAGCCATTTTTACTATAAATTTGGTTTCTAAGATTCCTTAGTATTTATCACCTTACTTACCTTAACAAATTCAGGGTTTTAAACTAGTCTAAGTATAACTAATGAATAAAAGTAATTGAATAGATTATAAATAAAATATATTTTTTACAGGCGATGAAGCCAAAGTGAAATGGAAAAATCTACGTGACACTTATGGTAAATATTTAAAAACTACAAAAACCACTACAGGCCAAAGTGCGTTTAAATCTTACAGTCGTTACAGCAAATGGCAGTGGGCATCTTCAATGGAATTTTTAAAAGATCACATAGGATTTGCTCCAACTGATACTAATGTGGCAAGAGAAGAAGAAAGCGTATCTGATACCCAAAATATTACTGAACCCGAATCTAATAATGAAAATTCAACACAACGGTCAAGTTCAGTAGCATCATCCGAACGTTATACTTCACGTTCGGGTTCCAGAAAAAGGACTTCTGTTAACGAACATCCTGTCGATAAAGTGATTACGTACTTGAATACAAAAGCAGATAAATTATCGTCGATTGAACATGTTATGCTTGGATATGCAAAAACAATTGACAGTTTTTCGGAGCGACGTAAAATTATAACAAAAATGAAAATAGCTCAAGTTATGATGGAAGCGGAATTGGAAGAAGAGCAAGAACGTAGTCTACAACGAGAAACAACACTGCGATCTTACTACACCACCGAGCCTAACACAAGCCAAAATGATCGTTGTATGTCTCAACAATCATGTTATTCTCGTAGTGAGCCTAACACAAGCCAAAATGATCGTTGTATGTCTCAACAATCATGTTATTCTCGTAGTGAGCCTAACACAAGCCAAAATGATCGTTGTATGTCTCAACAATCATGTTATTCTCGTAGTCCCCAGTCTACTAATGATTCTGAACTGCAGTCTGCTCTGCGTTGTATTCAAGATAATGCTCTATCACCTCTAGCACCTTCACTGACTGGAGAAGGTCTCGATTACGAACACGAAATAGATTACGACCAACAGAAACACTCAGAAATCTAATAAGAAGGTTTAGGTTAAGATAAAAGTTGTGTTAGTATTGTAAAAGACCAAAGTTCCTTCCTAGTTATCTAAAATAAAGATTTTCGTCAATTAATATTCAAATTTGTTTTCCTTACCTCAACGTTATTGCTAAGCGTTCTTCAGGGCATATGGGTTCTCGATATTTAGTGAATGATTTGCTGATATTTTCCTTTATCATATTTAATATTTCATCGAAGTTCTCAGTCGTCATTCTGAATGCATTAAAAAACCGATCTTCATCCAATCTTAATCTTGGATATAAAGTGTGGAATTCCCCATGAATTCGGTGTTGTCTGTTGATGTCATGGATCCAAATTCTTTTCTTAACTGGTGAGTCAATTAAAGCTAATAAAAGTAAAACTTCCTCTTCATCACTATCCATCACTAAAATCAGATGCTCTGCAGAAATTACAAAGTGACTGACGTGTATATTCTTTGGCGACTCAGAAATGACTAACTAACGAAAATTTCTTACCTCTCTGAGCGAAACTCGACTACCGCGCGTTATTCTACCCACAAGGATAGCGAAATCCGTTTTGGTGTGAACAGTAATATTACCGCATACCCACTGGGTTTTCTCTGCCGCAGACGGTAGCGAATACCGCTTAGGTCTGAACAGTAATATTACCGCATACCCACTGGGTTTTCTCTGCCGCAGACGGTAGCGAATACCGCTTAGGTCTGAACAGTAATATTACCGCATACCCACTGGGTTTTCTCTGCCGCAGACGGTAGCGAATACCGCTTAGGTCTGAATAGGCCTTAAATCTTTCTTTTTCTCGAAGTCATGGTATAAATATAGTATACAACTCTTGAATAAAACGGATTTATACCGAGGGCCATGAATCACTCGCGTCGCTCATGATTCTAACACTTGAATCACTCGCAAAGCTCGTGATTCAATCATCATGAATCACTCCCTACGGTCGTGTAACGTTTACGATGAAAAGCGCAATCGTTTGCTACCAAAAAATGCTGAAAATCTCGTTTTTATCCATCACAACTTACCACTGATTAATTTTAACTACTAAAATGTTGTAATTTGGAAATAAATACATAATTTTGAGTAATATAACTTGTCTTTTTTTACATGATTTGCTATTCGAAGGCCGAATACCGAATAGCAAAAAAGTGGCCGAATAGGCCGAATACCGATTAGCAAAAAAGTGGCCGAACACCGAATAGTTGCCGAATATTCGTGGCATCTCTAATCCTTAGTGACCGACATTACGGCTTCCGCCGAAATCGGTCTACTGGGGGTCTTCTAGCGTATCTATTCACATATGGAGTGAGGCCATCGAGAGACACGGGGAAGCGCTTGCCGTCTCCCTCGACATCTCGAAGGCTTTCGATAGGGTCTGGCACGAAAGCTTCATTCGGTTTGCCCGGTGGTCTGTGTGATTGGATTGCAGACTTCCTGAGAGATCGGTCCATTCGAGTGGTTATCGATGGCTGCTCTTCGGACCAATTGGATATTAATGCAGGGGTCCCTCAGGGGTCAGTACTCTCAGTAACATTGTTCTTGTTGCACATTAACGATCTGCTAAAACCCGGCACCTTTGGGTATGCTGACGACAGCACTGTTGCTGAGAGATACTTGTCCAACGCACGGGCTACCGGGCCGCAGATCCGGTCTCTCCGTGAGGCCATGGTGGAGTGTTTGAACCTGTCCTTGCTGCCTGCAAGGAATCGAAGTCTCCGAATGGGGCGATGCCAATCTGGTCAGGTTTAATGCTGCTAAAACCCAGGCGTGTCTTTTTTCCGCTAAAAAGGAGCGGCTAAATTCCACCCGGCTCCTTCTTTCCGTGGTTTGACCGTGCCGATAACGGACCATCTTGAGTTTCTTGGTGTTTCGTTGACATCGACTCTCAGTTTTGGCCCATACATTGAGGCAAAGGCTCAGCTGGCTGCCAAAAAGTTGGGGATCCTTGCGAAGGTGAGAGGTTACTTCACGCCGGAACAGCTGCTCAACTTGTATCAAGCGCAAGTTCGATCATGCATGGAGTACTGTTCTCATCTCTGGGACGGATCTGCCAAATACCAGCTTGATGCACTCGAGTCGATCGAAAAGCGGGCCAAGAGACTCATCGGCAATGAGGCACTGGTCAAGTCAAAGCTCCAGAGCCTTGAACATCGTCGCCGAGTTGCCAGCTTGTCGGTTTTTTATCGGTTGCATTTCGGGGAGTGAGCGATGGAATTTTGCATGATCTGATTCCGCCCAGCCCGTTCCATCATCGGACTACCAGACGTACGGCAATGCGTCATCGGTACATGGTGGATATCCCACCCATACGCACAAAACATTTTGGGTACACTTTCATTATGCGTACAGCTAAGGGGTGGAATTCCCTGCCAGAGTCTGTGTTTCCCGATAGCTACAATCTAGGGGTCTTTAAGTCAAGAGTGAATAGGTTTTTACTAGGCAAGCGTGCTTCACCGTCGACCACATCATCGCTTACCAACAGGTGAGATAGTGGTCAAGCGCAAGCCTATAGACGATAAAAAAAACTACAGCACTGTTATTTAGTTTAGATACCACACATTCCAGGTTATTAAGGAAAATGATGACTGCTCCAAGAAATTGCAGACAGTGAGGTGGAAGTTGAAAAGGTGGATCATAAAAACACCTTCCTCAAGAATGAGCTAGCTGAGCTACACATTCAGCACCTCGACTTAGCCGAACAACACCGGGAACTTTAGCACCAAGCGGCAACATACCATAAGTGCAATGACACGTATGAACTAACTTTTAACCGTGTTTCTGAACTTGAACAAGCATTGTGTGATGCCCATAAGACACTATCTCACGCTGAGTCTGTTAGAGTCAGTGAACAGTTTAATAACACTAACCCTCTTACAAATAAACGCAGAATAAAGTTATACCAGGTATAAACCTATGAAAATGTATGGGTATACCTTAGTTATACCTGGTATAACTTTATTCCGCGTTTATTAGTAAGAGGGTGATAGTTTAGTTAGCGAGTTGGTTGGCAGCATTTAGTTGGAAACAGTGTGTGAGCCGGATTTTATAATAGATTTGACTGGTGAAGACACTAGACCATTATGTCATATTGTTATATTTTTTTTTGTATTCAGTGATCTAAAATAATATATTTCTGACAATTTAATATAAAACACAGCATAAAGTGTTTGTGGAATATAAATAAAGGATTTATACATAAAAGACAAACTATTTGTGCATACTGTAAATAGTGACGAAACTCAGAAACAATGCATGAGTTCCTTTCTATTGACGCAAATATTTAACACTATCAACTAAAGTGATCATTCGCGAATAAAGTGGTGTATAATTAAAAATGCTTTTAGTGAAAACTTTTAAAATGACTAAAGAGGGACGTTACATTGTTTGAATTAAGGTTTGAATATTTGATCATTTGGATTTTGAACTTTGTTTACCATCGACAGTACAGCTACATTGAGTGCATAGAAGTAGAAAGTACTACGGACATTTAATGCATGGACGTATGTGCTATGAGTGCATGGAAGTAAGAAGTACTGCGCACATCTAATGCATGGACTTATGTGCTGTGTATCTGTCATTTTCCTTAGTTTAATATTTTGGTGTTACCATCGTAAAATAATTACCTGAAATCTCGAGAAATATAAAAAATTGATAAATAAATAAAATGTGACATGATGATTAGCTCTATACAGTGCATTAGAAAAAGTATTAAATGGTATAAAAAAATGTTTCTTCATGTTATTGATATGTGTTTATTAAATGGGTTTTATTGTTGGCGATTGGTAAACGATTTACCAAAAGCGCATTTTGCAGATTATCAATTGGAGGTCATAAGACAAATTATTGATTTACACAATGTTCATAAAATATTGCGGTCTCCTCATTAAGACCATTCGATTAATCCGCTTAGAATACTGCCTGCAAACACAGTCACACATTTTCCTACATTTAATGAAAAATTCCAACATTGTAGGCAGAGTTCTATTGAAAAAAAAAGGAAATCTACGCGTTATATGTGCACTACTTGTAAAGTATATTTATGTGCAGCACCGTGTTTCAAGACATTTCATACGAAATAGGTTTACTCAACGATTTTATTATAGGTACGTAAGTAATAAATGAATATTTATAATGAAAGTATTATATTTTTTTATATCCTTTAATTTTAAATAATACGATAATAACCATGTACAAATGAAAATCTCTAGACATTTAATCAGAGCAAGAATGCTATGATTAATAGCAAAACACTTGTTAAATTTATTTTAAACGTTTTAAAGAACATTCATAGCGGATGTAAACCTTTTAGATGAATGCATGATTGGTTGACTATTTTTACACAAATCGATGTTTAAAGAGAGTGTTTTACATTTTACTTCTAGTACATAAAATAAAATTAAAGTACCTAATAGATATTAAAAAAAAATGATTTCTTGTTTATTATTATGTTTATGTTAGTTTTTATTGTGTTTTATATTAGTAAGGTTTATGAATATTTTAAATTTTTGTTAAACAAATAATGTACCAAGTGAAGCTGTGATTAATATGATTAGTTTTATAATAAAACTAAATAATATTTTTAAAATATTAAAAGACATTGTAGCACGCGAACTTCTGATTTCATAAATCTTAATCAAAAAAATAATAAATAATCATGTCGACATCGCATCTTCATTCTACAACACCAAAAGTCACCTTGAGGACATTGGACATCGGCTCGTCATACACCAAAAAAGTTGTCTCGCGGCCCACGCGCCGCTCGCCAGGGAAGAAAATACTCATTACTCAGTCCGTCGCACGCTGCGTACCGCGTCACACGTCTCCTATACCCCCGCGCAACCGGCGCGTGCCCGCTCGAGTCGCGTATGTCGCCCGCTGTTATAATGTACCTATGTTTCCATATTCATGTTTTTACCAGTGTATATGACGATAACGATTCAATACACGAAGTTTGGTTTGAACTAAAGATTTTTCGCCTTATTTAATCTCGTGCCCCGCAATAAAACCCCTCACAATATTTGTTTTACGTCCAGATATATATGAAACAAGTTTACAATGATTAGGCAATTATTGAAAATTATATGTATAATAACTATCAATCAATATTGGTCGTAGCGGGAATACTGAAGTCCAAAAAATTTAAATACTTTTCTACCTAAAAATACATAGGTATATCTATTTATTTATTTATTTAACCATTAATGTACACACACATAGTAAATAGACAAGTAGAAGGAACAGAAAATAGGTACAAAGGTATGCTTATTTCTATCGAAATCTCTTCCAGCATACCTGCGAGAGGAGAGTTGCAAAAAAAAGATATGTAGACACCGTGTGTAGAGGGGAAATAAAAATATTTTGAACTATTCACAATAAAGAAGAATACAATATAGATAATTAATATATACTCTTTTATACATGCATATTAATAAAATAAATATTACAATAATACATACTAACTAATGTCATAAATACATAAATACATAAATAATAATACATAATTATATACAACTAAGACGGAATGGCAAGATAATGCTCTTTTACTCTCTTTTTAAAAACTGCAAGAGTTTGGCAGTCCCTAATATCAGGCGGTAATGAGTTCCACAACCGCACCGCGTGTACAGTAAAGGAGTATGAGTAAAAGTCGGTAGTGTGGGAAGGTGTTTCAAGGAGATGTTTAAGATGCGACCTGCAAAGTGCATCCGAAGGACGGGAGAAGGAGAAGCGTTCGCGGAGGTAGGAAGGCGTTTTAGGGTTGTGAAGGACGTTAAATAGTAGACACAAAATCCGAGAGTTCCTGCGAAGTCGAATAGGGAGCCACTTGAGCATTTTGCGAAA
Source organism: Orthosia gothica (assembly GCA_949775005.1). Lineage (NCBI taxonomy): Eukaryota > Metazoa > Arthropoda > Insecta > Lepidoptera > Noctuidae > Orthosia > Orthosia gothica. The sequence goes on from CATKRY010000124.1 coordinate 69,271, forward strand.
GCTTGAAACATGATCATACTTTTTAAGATTGAAAACAAAACGAATACATATATTTTGCAAACGCTCAAGTTTATTTAAAAGCTCCTCGGTGGCATCCAAATAACAGGCGTCGGCGTAGTCGATATAAATTATAAGATATCGATATAAATCAATATACAATTGTTAAATTAAAGTTATGTTGATTGTCTTTCACATATTGAACGGTATATAATGTGTGAAGGTATTAAAAATGGTGTGATTGATCTACCAATTTCTACTACCTAACTTTTTAATTAAAAAACATTTTTTTTATAAAAATTGTGTTTTATTTTATCTTTTGAGAACTTCATGTTTGTGACACTAAGGAAAGTTTGTCTAGGTATGTACCATTATTCCTCACTATTTCCTATTCATTTCAGTGTTGTGTCTACATTCGAAAGAAAACAACACTAACACAGTAAACGGTATTTACTTCTGCACTGATGTCATCAGTTAGTGGCGATAAATTAAAGCATTAATATTGCTTGTTCTTCCAAAGAAACTTAAATTTTATAGGTTGACAATGTTAGAAGTACAAAACAATAAAAAATAAATATTTCGATATTATTAATAAGTATCGGTGTCGCACCTCTAAAGCAGAAGCGAGCAATTTCAAGAAATACGTGCCAGCTGCGCCACTGTATTCTTAGAGTGACAAAAAATAACGTCATGATGAACAATAGTGCTGTGATGGTATTGACTTGGTTTTATCGATTGTCGTTTCTATCTGTGGAATAAACGCCGTAACTGTGACACAGATTATTACATTTATTTCGTAAAGTACAAAGCGCGATTAAATAAAACTCAACACAAGGATGGTATAATAATCTTTAGATCTCTCATGTTCGGTAAGTAGGTTCTTATTACCTCCAAATGGGGCTTGTAGGTGACTAATTAGCGCTCTAGGGTAATAATGTAGCAAGAAAAGCCCTAGGGCGGTAAGTAATTAAAAAAAACACTTCTATCTTTCAAAAAGTTCGCGTACATCAAACCATCATACTGGCAATAGACATCATGCATTCAGCCCAATGACCAAAGAGGTCGCTTTGCTATTCAGCCTTGTCTTCGTGTGGGTATAATAGTCATCAATTTTAAATATCGAACGGCGAAGCTCAATTTCGTTCTTGAAAAAAAAATTTTTTTTTATATGTTTTATTCTTTTACATATCTCTTGCTTTGTAAGTACACCCTTACACCCCTGAATGCCGGGGTGTATGACTATCATTACAGCATAGGTTTTGGAATTTGAAAAAAGAACTGTCATACTCTACTGCACGAAGAATATTTTAAAAAAGTTAATATTTTTTTTCTCGGTATCCATTAATTACTCGAATCGGAATCTAGACAATTTATTTTATAAAGATTTTATTTTAAATATGGAACTATTTGTTTCCACATCGTATGTTAGATGGAATCGATTTAAAAATCAAACTGGCCAGCAAGATTTGACGCGCTCGCGTGCGTGAAAAAAAAAAAGGCAGTCTACTAGTAGGCGCGAAAGCATCGCGAAAATAATTAATTTTCTTGTTTGAGTTCTTTTTCAAAAGTTTTAAACATGTCTAGTGACGAAGACATAGATCTAACGCCCGATTTTATTAAAGAAAGGGCAAAAACAGTTGTCGAAAATATATTACCGCCGAACTCGAAAGAAAGATATGTAAAGGCATACGACGAATTTATGAAATGGCGGTCAGAAAAAAAAGTGAAATCTCTTTCTGAAAGTGTTTTTATATCATATTTTGATGAATTATCTAAGAGGCTACAACCTTCCAGTTTATGGTGCTTTTATTCCATGCTAAAATCTACAATGATGACAAAACATGACGTGAATTTGAAAGATTTTTCTAAACTTACTGCTTTCTTGAAAAGGCAGTCTGACGGCTTTAAAAGCAAGAAATCGAAGGTATTTACTGCAGAAGAAGTACAGAAATTCTTAAATGAAGCTCCGGATGAAATTTATTTAGCAATAAAGGTACCTACGTATTTACTTGCCCTTTTTAATAAGTTACCAAAATATTTCACAAAAATACTATGCGAATTTGGTGCCTTTAATACAACTTATGTCTTTTTTACAGGTTGTTCTAATTTTTGGGATATCGGGAGCCTGCAGAACCGTGGAATTGACAAACTTGACAATAGAAAATGTAGAAAAACATAACAAATTACTACTCATAAAACTGCTTAACACGAAAACTAAAATTGACCGGTCATTTGTTGTGCATGAAGAATTTGCAAATTATGTTGAAAAATATCAAGCTCTTCGGCCTGAAAACGTGGAGACAAATCGTTTTTTTCTTAATTACAGTAAAGGAAAATGCCACAGACAAGTAATAGGAAAAAACAAATTTACAGGCATGCCAAAGCAAATAGCCACATATTTAAAACTGAGTAACGTAGAGTTATACACCGGGCATTGCTTTCGCAGAACATCAGCGACTCTATTGGCTGATTCGGGAGCCAACCTCACTCTGTTAAAAAGGCACGGCGGCTGGAAGTCCAGCAAAGTGGCCGAAGGTTATATCGAAGATTCGATGGCAAACAAAAGCAAAATTACTTCTAAAATAACAGAAAATATAAACTTGAAATCACCACGTCAAAGCACATCATCTGAGCCATTTTTTAATGAAGAAAATAGTACCAGTCAACTGCCGCCATTTACGATGCAAGAACCTCAAGTCACTCAAACTCAAGTCTTATCATCACAAACTCATATTCAAACTATAAATATTCCTAAAAAGAACGTGACCATATCTCTTACAAATTGTAATAATTTTACTATTAATTTTAATTAAATACACATTTTTTTCTTCTTAATAAATGTTCATTGAAACCTGCTGTCTTGTTGTTTACTTACCTCACAATCGATATGTAAAGCAGAGTATTTATCTCGGGCGTAAGCATCAATTGCATACTCGGGTTAATTAGCGCCTTCGCTTCGCTCAGGCGCCAAAAACCTCGTATGCAATTGATGTCATACAGCCCTTGGTTAATAATCTACTATTAATGCCGGTTTTTTTCTACTTACCTCACAATCGAGATGTAAAGCAGAATAGTTAGCTCGGGTGTAAGTACCAATTGCACCCTCGAACTATAGGCGCCCTCGCTGCGCTCGTGCGCCTAAATATCTCGGGCTGCAATTGATGCCTTACAGCCCTTGGCTACTAATCTACTATTATTTAAATTAAAACCCATGTTAAAATATATTGTCAGTTTTCCAGGAGCTTTATCGATATAATTTCGCCCTCACTACTATTTTGTAGGTATAAAAGGATGAATTCGGACTTGGCGCTGAGGGCACGCTTTTTCTTTTTTTGACGTAGCGGTCAAAAGGTTAAAAAGACGCAATAACCTGATACTGTTAGAGTTATTTTCTAACAAGTTAATGTTAAAACTGCCACAAATATGACGATTGATTTCCTACTAGAACTAACTTTTTCTAACACATCTTCCATTCAAACACAGATAGATTTTGGTAACTTGAGAGGTCTGTAGACACATACTACAAAATGCTTATCAAGCTCAACACACTCTGTATTCTCCATCATCACAAAGTGTTTAAAATTTGTATGTGAAAAAGATTTTCTTCATGGAAAAGTATTAAAAGCAATGCTTTAATTAGGGTCAAAGAGTATAATTCTGATAAGAAATGCCTTATACAGGGTGACTTGTAATTAGAGCACAACCTTGTAAGGGGATATAGTACAGGTCATTTGCAACAACTTTTGTAGGAACACTCATATGCAAAAGTGCACCAACATTGAGTTATAATTTTTTTCGTGTTATTTTGAAAAACTCTTATGGGGTAACCTTAAAAATTTAATAAATAAAAAACTTGACATAATTTTGTTAATTTTCTTTTTATTATTTAGTCTATAACGTTCCAGTTACATGTCAGCATCATCAAATGTACATTATTGACATTATTTTAGACACAGTGCTCCAAAATCCAAAAAACTTAAACAAATTTTACTGGCATTATTACACAAAACAGCCTGTTTAAAAAAAAAATCACTATGACACTTACTCTGCGTATTATTAAAAAAACATCTACATTTCATAAGCTTTCAAATGAGATATAAAACCCTAACATAGCTAGTCCAATAGGGAAGATATTCGCATAACAAAGGCGCACGGCCAAAAAAAGGTCTGTTTCTACTAAGCAGGTAAAAACAGCCGGTCATTGTTTAATCTCTTTTGTGTTGTTTAGGTTAGTCCGTCCTTGTGATTCGTTGCGATCGGATGCTTTTGTGTGTGCTCTGCAGTTTTGTTTTATCTCTGACGACCCGGCTTGTGACTGTTTTTGTGATTGATTGCTCTCCTGATGACTTGGCTTTTCAACTGGTTTCACACACGCCTACATCAGGTAAACGGCGATTGGGGTATCTCTGTTGATATTCGCGCTGGGCAGCTAAAGCATTGCCTCTAGCTACGCCGTAAGTGTACAGAATATCGGCATATTCTTCATTCGTAAAATTTGCCCGTTGTCTTTGAGCCATAGTCCTTGATACGCGCCAAAACCACAGATGAGCATAACACACGGAAACCAGTTGAAAAGCCAAGTCATCAGGAGAGCAATCAATCACAAAAACAGTCACAAGCCGGGTCGTCAGAGATAAAACAAAACTGCAGAGCACACACAAAAGCATCCGATCGCAACGAATCACAAGGACGGACTAACCTAAACAACACAAAAGAGATTAAACAATGACCGGCTGTTTTTACCTGCTTAGTAGAAACAGACCTTTTTTTGGCCGTGCGCCTTTGTTATGCGAATATCTTCCCTATTGGACTAGCTATGTTAGGGTTTTATATCTCATTTGAAAGCTTATGAAATGTAGATGTTTTTTTAATAATACGCAGAGTAAGTGTCATAGTGATTTTTTTTTTAAACAGGCTGTTTTGTGTAATAATGCCAGTAAAATTTGTTTAAGTTTTTTGGATTTTGGAGCACTGTGTCTAAAATAATGTCAATAATGTACATTTGATGATGCTGACATGTAACTGGAACGTTATAGACTAAATAATAAAAAGAAAATTAACAAAATTATGTCAAGTTTTTTATTTATTAAATTTTTAAGGTTACCCCATAAGAGTTTTTCAAAATAACACGAAAAAAATTATAACTCAATGTTGGTGCACTTTTGCATATGAGTGTTCCTACAAAAGTTGTTGCAAATGACCTGTACTATATCCCCTTACAAGGTTGTGCTCTAATTACAAGTCACCCTGTATATCCCTCGTTAGAGGTGACAAAATTATTTGCCGAAATATAAAAAATAACGGCATCAATATTAAAAAATATTGTCCTCACTACAAATTGGAATAACATTACAATGTTTATTGACATCTTTGTCACTTTTCCTTTTAAATGTGAAACACATAAAACAGTGGTAAAAATATTTTGTCTGTAAACAATTAATGTTTTGTTTTATAGTTGGTGCCGAATAATTAATAGAATATTAAACACCAAAATAAAATATGATGGTGGTGATGCAATGAAAAAATATCCTCAGGAATACTTTAATAAAATAAAAAATATGGTATTGAAAAATAAATACCAAAATGTACGAGTATTGTTAAGTAATCTTATCACCATATTGCTATTTAATATGTATAAACTTTTTATAATATATATATATATATATATATATATATATATATGTCGCCGCGTAGGCGTGAATTTGCTAATTTAATATCCTAATTAATCATTTTAAGTGTCAATGTCTATTTAAGTTGGGTTTTGAGTTCAGCGCCATCTATTGGCTCACTGTGGAATCAATTATTAATCTGTTCGAATGAAGAGCATTTGTTATGCTAATTTCAATGTTTAATTAATACGAGATGTTTAAATAAAACAGGAACACTTATTGTAGGACTTTTGGATTTGTTCTCATTTTAACTATTGCACATTTGACGAAGTAAATGTGTTTGATTATGTTATTCTTATTAAGTTGTCAGACAATGGCGGATGTTATAATCTCTATGACCAATAACCAGATTTAATAATTAAATACGATAACTAAACAAATTTGAGTAAATGATTAAATACTAAAAAGTCATAAGACTATTTTACACAGCTATGTAATAATGAGAAACCTTCTAATTAGTAAGATTGTTAGATCACCGGAAACTTGGGTAGTTTTGTTATTAGATGACTATTTTCAATAATAATCTACAAACAACTTTGTATTTGTGAGTGTTGGGGTTGTTTAATGTTAAAATAATTAAATGAGCAGTATTTAAGTATTGTTTGCTAGCTTTATTCAACTATCCAAGTAATTAGTGTCTAAACAAAAACAATATGGAGGTCCCGCCCACTTGGAACGCGCATCGCCCAGACGGTGTGTGAAAAATGAGAACTGATTAATAAATCTAATTGAATAGATGTATAAAAAAACTAATAAACATGTAACATTAATTGTCATAAACTTCAAGTTCATTTGAAAACTTAAAGTGCCTGTAACTAAGTCAAATAAATACTCTGAGTTTCAATCCAGTGTTGTGTGTTATTAAAGTTCACCCGCTCCAGTCAAGAATAAAGGAATTGCCTCTAGGCATTGGGGTTCATGATGGTGGTCCTATGATTCATAGGTACATCGACGTGACATCAGAATTGGGCTCAGCTCCCACTATCGCCTTCTGCCCATGCTATGAAAGCCATCCGAAGAATTTCGTACAACATCGCCAGCGCCGCACACAGGGCCAGATTGCCAATTTAAGATGACAAAAATAAAGTGTAGGTTTTTACTTACTTTCTGACTTGTTAGTTATGTATTATAATTGTTACAAGGTAGAAACAAAATTTGGAGATGGTACTATCAACAAAAAAAAAAAATTAAAATGAAAATAAGCTTTATTTAAAGTATTATGTAAAAAGGTCCTTAAATTAAGTTCTATTGCTACCTACAACTCATCGTCATCCATATTACTATCGGAATCTTCATTATCTCTGTTTTCAACCTCTTCGCTACAAAGATATGTAGGCATCCGTAACATTCCTACAACAACATCATTATATATCTCTCTTTGTTTCTTGGGCTTTTCCCTGTGACTAGTCACGACAGGATCCGATGATACAAGCATCCAGTGAAGAATATCCGTATTAGTGTTTATTCTGGACGTTTTCCGGGAGTGATATTATGGCAATTTTTTGTAATTTTTGTGACTTGCTTCTATTACATCTTCTGATAATTGCCCTACTGGCAATGCCAGAGATTTAATAATGTCAGCACCGTGAATTAAAAGTTTATGTACACTTGCACTCATTTTGTACCATTTATACAGATTGATCGCCATTTCAGCTGTGCCGATGCAATATGTCCTAAATTTCTCTTCGTCTATGTAATGTCCGCAGGAAATGACACACAAATTATTTGAAAATCTTTCAATTAATTCTTTGGACACACCTGTGATTCGAGATACCAGAACGGGGTTTTTAAAAATTTTTCTTGCTGTGTTGCCATCGTTACTGTTGCCCCCTCCTTGTTTTGGCTGGTCAACAACAAGTCCCATTTCTTTGTAAAAATCTTTGCATATTTGATTTTTTCGTACTTTTACTTTTTCCTGTGCTTCCTTGCCTCTAGCTTGCCATTGCTGCAACTCCAATTTGTAAGAAATATGCAATAAATATTCGTAGCATCGGAGATGAGCGTGTAAAATGGAAATACCAAATTTGTATGTGCCTTCGTTGCATACTCTTCTTTTTATATTATTTAAGTCGTTCATCTGCGTGGGTGTAGCTTTACACACGTTACAGGCTTGTGTACTTTTGGTTTCTGTTAAAACATTGACTGTTTTACCATCCAGCATTGTGCAAATGGGGATATGTTTAAAATGTATCGATCTGTCTCCTAGAATCATGTTTGTGTGCTGCAACTGCCTTATTTGATGCTCAATCTCGTGGTACTCATCTTTAGTGTTCTGGTCATTTTCTTTTTTTAATTTAAACGAAAGTGGACGACAGTATCTGGTGGAAGATGGAGTCTGATTTTTCCAATAAATTATTTTCTTCCTTTCTTTCATTTGCGATAACTCAAGGGGCACAATTGTACATAATATTATGTTGGAATCAGCGTAAATTGAATCGTTCGAAAAATTTTGCTTGTATATACTGTGACCTCCACTACCATCTAGGCCCCACTTATAATAAACTTCCAGAGTATCGTTATTGTCGCCAATGTTGGATAAAATTACTTCTGACTGTACGTTTGCTAGTCTCCGTATGGTGTGATCTAAAAGATCTTGTAATGGCACCACAGCTTCAGTCTCGGTTATTCTTAAATGTAGCGGATAACACTGCAGTTTTGCATCTGCCACCACATGGTAAGAGGGATAAATATCAGCACCTCTTTTCTTTGCACCTAAACGCATTGTCCCGTATTCTTTTTTTGTTAAATTAAGGTCAACTATGAGACCCAAAGCTTCTTCAGCACTATACTGTATTACATTTACAGAACATGATGAATGAACCTGTTCCATTTTTTTCAATCTTCTCGGAGTCGAATTTATCGCAAGTTTTATGACGTGAGCTGCTTTTCGTTTGCCAGATTTCACCAGACTCGTTTCAGTCGCTAAACAAAGCTTTTCAGGAGTAAAACGCGAGACAAGTGACTTAAGTTTTCTCTTTCTGCTGCGTTCAGAGCTGACTTCAAACAATTTTTTTGGCCTACCTCGCTTCTTCTCTGAAGAAGTAGGTTGTTGTGAAGTTGTTGGTTGTATCTCGGGGAGGTTAAATTCTTCACTGAGCCAATTGGCATGCTTAGCTGTAAAACGGTCGAACATATATTTACATTCACGCCATTTAGCTAAAAGCTTTGTCACAAACACTTTAACAACATCTTTTAACTGTTTTATTAAAGTCTCAGACGGGTCCACTATGCTTAACTGGTTCATTATATATCGTAATAACCGTTCATTACACTTGGATGACGAAAAACGAAAAAAACGTTCATCTCTTAACAACAAAAATAGTTCATTTCTATACAACTTCCTCTGCTGTGAAACGGGATCAATTCGACTACCTGGAAATAAAGGGCATAATTTACAAAGGGAGCGATACGGGGACGAGTTCTTTGCATGTTTTGAATCCTCACGGGTCGTAGTTTCTAAGGAATTATAAAATATAATGGAACTATGTGGAACATTTGTTAAATGTCTATAAACTCAAGTGAATCTTAAAGATTTACGTATAAAATTAGGCTTCCACGTGAAGTTATATTACTCCTCGATTTATAAAGAAAATTGAAAAGTAAACGATAATAATTAGAGTACACACCTGACGCTTCAATATCCATGTTAAAAACTCACAATTTTTATACACTGGGGCACAAAACAAACGTGTTGACTTAGTCAAGCTTTCGGGCGCAACTGACTCACGTTTGCCCTGCGAAAAAAGGGATACAAAGCGCGCTTACACAGGCTTTTGTGTTACTTTAGTCAATGTTATTGTTTTATGATCCTATTGTTCGTTTATTGAAGGAGCTAAACAAAGTATTTTTTTTAAGTTTCTCGACATCACAAAACTATATTTTTGTCATTGTAAATTAGAAAACCGGCCTTGTGTGCGCCGAGGGCATGGCAAAAGATTTTCCTATGATAATTTCCAAGAATAAGCGATGCCCAGACATAGGCGAAAATAACTGGAATATTTTTACGTGAACGATCTGGTTAGAAAAATCATGGCGGCCGCAAGTGCCAATGAAAACGAAAATTGAAGATTATTGCAATAAAATATTTTTATTTTGTGACGACGCACAGAAATTGAAACGACAGAAGAAGCTACTGACTGGTGGCATGGATGCTGTCCTACACCATTGTGACCAAAACTTTATACAGCACAGAATGACCGAAGCAGCTAAACGAATAACTTGATCTGTCCATTGATAGATTTCATCATGGTTGAGGGGAGTACTGTTTTTTTTATTTATGTAACTTAACATTCTTAATTATTTTCATCATACAAGGCAAGGTCAGTGACCTTTTGTGTGAAAATTTTAATCAATCTGCCTAGTCTTTTCCCAACCAAGTCCGGGACAGCTTCCATTCTAACTGGATTCAGCTGAGTACCAGTGTTTTACATGGAGCAACCAAAACCCAGTAACTGGGTAACACAATACCCCTTACTGACTGAGTGGTCCCTGCTGTTGTTTGTGTGGCAATTTGTGGAATTAAAATGAATGAAACGGCTTAAATTACTCCATAAAATAAGACAGCTGACTAGGAACTCAATGTTATTGTTTAAATATGGTTCTTTTGTCTTAAGAATTGCAATGGCTCAGTTATTTGAGAAACTTTATTTTATTTGAGGAGTATGTAAGGATCGTAGCAAGTGGCAATCTGTGGTTGCTGCCTATCCCCATGGGGACAAGGTGTGAGTGTTTGAATGTTAAACAATTCAAAGTACCTACGTTGAGTTTTGTACCGGACAAAAAGTAACAACTTATTTTTATAGCATTCATTACATTTAGGTAGCTAAAACAAAAGTTTAGTAGGTAGATAAGTTAAGTAAGTTAAAGAATGTATGTGCAACAGAAGTAGTAAACATTTGGCAGAAAGTGCCATGACATATTCATGTTGACGCACTAATTGGCATTTTTGCAATTTATTGTTTTTACCCGACTACCAAACGGGGTTTATTATTGAATAATGTGAAACCCGTTGCATGTCATACTTTTTTAAAGTAAAGTAAGATAAGAAAATGTACTAACACATTCCTTAAACATGAAAAGCACAACAAATAAAAATAAAATAATAGTGTGCTCAAGAAAATACTTACAACGATTTGCATTTAAGTAGCTCTAGACCCCACACTAGGATACCCTGTGTCATGATCTAGTTTTCTTGTCTTTAATGTCATAGTTTAAATGCACTTAGGGGTGAGAATAATTGTTTGGTTACAAGACTAAACAATATTTAAAATATTATCTAGAGGTTTTTGTAGAGTGTAGTATGCATCTAATATAAATGTATTTGTATGAATGGGTGAAAGGGTTGTGAAACACCTGGGTGAGTCATTACAAACTTTATAATCAGGGTAAGTATCAGCAGAGCTTCAGTTCATGTATAATCATAATATAATAATAAATAGTCATAAGCTGATAGCCACCTGGTAACTTTTAATTTACAAGTAGGTACGCTTAGTATGTGTGAGTAACCTTTTATGTATGGACCTTGTGATTTTTGGTAAATTAATGGTCCTGTGTATGTAAGACATATTTGAGTGAATCTAATGTGATTACTGTGTTCCATCTTATCTGTCTACATGATCTGGTAGTTTGTTTTGGCTATGGGGTTCTTGACAGTGATAGCGCTATAAGTTAAATCTAATTAAAAAATTGTCTGACCCTACATTCTTGGTACAGACTGTCAGTTGGATACTGATAGGGCCTTTTATAAGCTCTAAGATTTATGCTTGTTCAAGTTAAGTTTGTTATAATAAAGTTTATTTAATCATTCAATATTTGAGAACCTTCCTAATGAATTAAATCTCACAATGGGTTTAGTTGAATTTTACTTGTTATGGTACATGGGTGTAAATAGATTAGTAATTTCTGACAGATTGCAAAGCTTGTTATTGGATGCACTTGCACAGAATAAAAACAATCAAAAGACAGGTTTGTTTTTTGATAATTTGTCACTTTTAGCATTTAATAACTTTCTTTTCTTTTTGCAACTTTTTACCTAGCTTGTATTCAAACTTGTTCACACATAAATGTTTTGTAATGAAATAGGTTTGTAATAGGTGTGTAAATAGGTTGTTGTGTGTGTGGTATGCAAACATGCATCATTAAAAGTAGTTTTCAACATGTTTTAACATTAATCTTTAGCTAGTGCAAACACCGTCATAATTAATGCAGCAATCTTCATAGTTATTCATTTCAGTGTCATCTGATTCTAGTTAACTTTGGGAAATTATATGTGCGGCAACAAAAGTTTTCTTTAGCACCTGCAACCTAGCGTCTTTTTTTATATGTGGGCGACGAGTTAATAGAACAGCTTCAATTATATTAATTCATCATCTTTACTACTCCAACAGAATATCAAAAAACCAGCGTCAATTTACGAGCGTAAATTAATATGACTCCGAGCTACCGATAAATATATTTACTTCTGATTTGATAACTCAGCGACTAATGTTGTAAGTGAGCTACTTTATATATTTTAGAGATTCAACATCTGTCTGCTAATAAAATCAAATTCCAGCCTCAAAATTAGCAATCAAAGTTTTTCATTCAACAACTAAATTAATAAATCATATTCTTTTTTCGTGAAAGTTTGCAACACACAAATTATTCAATTAAATATAAAATAAATAGATTAGTTTATTTTATTAATTTAAACCTGGTCTATAACAAGTGAATGACGCTAAATAGTGTAAATGACACGGGCGAAAGAGATCGCCCCGAGTGCTATCTCGCTGTCACCCTGAAACTTTAATTACCGTGTGAAACCGTGAAAAAAGTGTGGTCTAATCATTAATATTTTTTGTGGATAAAATACACAAATCCGATACATGCATGACTTGGCAAGACGTCAACTTTAGAACGTACCCAGCGCCATCTCTTAAAAGCTGCGACTCTACGGCAATAAACACTGATCCACGCTCACCTATCGATCAAGACTACCATTTGGGCTATCCATAGAAATATTAAAATACAGGAGAAGTGGCAAGGGGGTGTCTCGGTGTCCGCGCGACGTGGTCACAGTGCCCATGTTTAAAATCATGTTTCAAAATATCACAGCGACTGTACATTACATACAGCGGCGTACTATTTTTGCAATAAATACATTGCTCCTTAACCACTAGCTAAGTTTGTCGCTAAGTGACTGGACAAGCCATGTAAAATTCACAAAACGATAATTTATTAAGCGGATGCATCGCGTAGTACGGCCGCTGCTTCTTGCGACGAGTAAGTGATGTGCTTTTGCAGATGTTTTAGTGTGGGTAAGTTGTACGGAGCATGCTAAATATACGCTGTGTTTGATGAGATAAGGTTTATATGATTCTGTAGTAGGTTCTGATTTAAGAGTTGCGGGTGTGTGCGCGACAGCGTGTCTATTGCTTTTTCTGAACTGCATGTAGTAGTTGCCGTGTGGTAGGGGCAAACTGGAGACACAGGTTGCCGATATATTTCGTCTACCGGGCATATCTCCTTTTTTATTATATCTATGGGGCTATCAGTACGGATGTTCGTCAATAGAGGACACTACTACCACCAAAATAAACAAACCTATGATATTTCAAACCCCACTTGAAGAGTATTGAATCACTTAAAATCGACAAGAAACAAGCAAAAAATGGAAGTCGAAGTGGCAGTATATGCGAAGTGCTAGTATTCGGCTCGCTACAGTCGCAATTGCATCCCAGCCAAGGCTCCTATGGACGGCAGGATCTATCTTATGGTACGTTTACACGCTTGCCAAGCCTTGGCAAGGATCGACAATCGCAAGCATGTAAAAAGGGCGTTTGGCTTGGCTTGCGTGGGCTTGTGCCTGCTTGCTTCCGATCCAGTCGAGTGTCGGTTTTTTTACGCAGATCAAAGGGCGTTTGCGGCAAGCGCTTGCGATGCATTTACATGTTGGTCCGCGTTTAGTAGATATAGCCATTGTGATCTCGCGGCGAGTACACGCTTGCTTGATTTTACAAAACATAAATAAAAAATGAGTTGCTGGTCGAATGAGGATAGTCTTTCGTTTCTGGAACATTACCAAATGGAACCATGCATCTGGAATCCGAAAGATGCAAATCATAAAGATAAGAAGAAACAAGCAGATGCATGGATTCGTCTTGCTGAACTTACTGGAAGGCCAGTAAAGGAAATAAAAAATAAAAAAGAGATATTGATGACTACTTTTCGCAAGCACTTGAAAAAAAAAGTGAATCTATGCGTTCTGGCGCAGGTATGTTCCTACGATACATTTATAATTATTTTGATAGTCTGCTTAGCAAGGTGTAACTTATGTTTAAAAGCGTTGGTTAGTTTCTCGATTATTCCGCAACTATCTCGCTCTAATTTTCGATGTTTTTATTTTATTTTAGGTGCCGAAGAAATATACAATCCAACTTGGTATGCTTACAAAACCATGGAGTCATTTTTACTACCAGTATATACTTGCAATGAAGGGATAAACACCGAAACAGTAAGTAAATAAATTTATTTATTCTAAATAAAAAAAAACACCGTTGTTTATTATTATACCTACATTTATTTATACATTTTTATCAACTTCTTCCCTGGCTTCTCTGGCGTTCACCGGAGATCTTCGTGGTATTTGTGGTAAATTTTGCAATGCATTATATTCGTCGTTATCTCTACGCCATGAACCAGGGGTAACCATATTTCCACTACTGTCATATACGTCAAACGAACTCTGAGGAGTATATCGATTTGAAGAACTTTTACTTGTTCTCAAAATGTTATGTAGTAATACACAAGTCATCGTAAATTCCGTTACAGTTTGTGGTTCTAAATTGATAGGGCGTCTGAATATTCTGAAAACTGAGGTTAAAATTCCAAACGTATTTTCAACTACAACTCGGGATCTAGATAAATTTTGGTTAAATAACCTTTTTGGTGAGCCTACTTCATGGTTTCCAGGGTAGGGTTTCATTACGTGTTGACTCAATGCAAAAGCACCGTCAGCTAAAAACACGTATGGAATATTAATATTCGATCCTGGAAGAAACGAGATAGATTTTCCACCACCATGTCCACACATGGTGGTGGAAAATCTATCTCGTTTCTAATTATTTTTTCCATAGTAAACAATTATTAAAGACGCCGCCGTCACTTATTCTTCCTTGACTCCCGATGTCTGCGAATACAAATTTGTATTTGCTATCCACTAAAGCCAAAAGGACAATGCTAAAAGTTTTCTTATTATTGAAATACTCTGTTCCACTATGCTTTGGGCTTTCAATGACTACATGCTTGCCATCCAATGCACCTATGCAATGTGGAAATTTAGTCCTGAATCCTTCTTCTATATTAAGCCATCCTTCTGCTGTGGTGGGCATCTGTAAAAAGAAAGTAAATGAAGTGTAAGTTTAAGTATATTATTTTTTTGCAGCAATCACAACAAATAGAAGGAGATACAGATCAGACAGAGGATGACCCTCTGATAAGACCAAACCTATTTATAACAGCCAAAGTTTTTTTCCCTCTCCAAACACACAAACTTCTTATTCAGCGCCAGACATGGCAAAACATATACCAACTCCAAAAGCTCTAGCTCCGTCTACATCAACAGCACCCTCGTCATCTATTCGTATCATATCGGACCAAATCATCAACCCTGCCCCACGTGAAACCAACATTATAAACATGGCTATGTTGAATGCTTTCGAAGATTTTGATTCGTCGACATAATTCTTATTTAAATTAATAAATAATTAAACAATAAAGCAGTCGGCTAACATACATTCATAGAACAGATTTCCTATGATTCTATAAATAAATGTATAACATAATGTTTTGTTTTATTCCTACCTTAACTAAAGGATCTAGTTAAGGTAGGAATAAAACAAAACATTATGTTTCATTAAGAGCTCGGCAAACTTCACGAATGATTATTGATATCATAGAGACAGATACTTTAATCAAGTAGTGAAGGGTAAGAATCACCAGATGCCAAAAATCGTAGCGTAATGGCAAGACGAAATTTGGCTGGTATAGCTTCTCTGAAGTCTGTATCATGCTTGGATATCATTGGTGATTTTTTTTGCAGTAAAAACTCAAAATCAGAATAGCTCATTCGGCAGAAGTTATCAAACTCTCCAGATGGTTCATATAAATGTTCATTAAATTTCTCTTCTATAAATTGTCTGTAACAAATAAAATATATCGTAGGTATTGTGGCATAACTCAACTGCAACAGATAATGGTTAAATCAAAATAGTAGTTACCTGGTACGATTATGATGAATCTTTTTCATCCACCATCTTCGCTGTCGTCGAGCTTTCCTTTTTTTTATTTCACTTTGCTTACATTTCAAATAAAAGTACGTTAAACCAAATGCAATAGCCGTCACAAGTTCGGTGTCCGCCATGCTTGGATGTATATTGCAGACTGACGCATTCACAAGCGTATAAACGCCTTTCAAACGCCAAACGAGATTTGTGGAGGCTTGGGATTGTTTGCAGTTTGCCAAGGCTTGGCAAGCGTGTAAACGTACCATTAAAGAAACGGTTTCTGCGGTTTGCAGCCACGGGAGCGCTTCGCTTAGCTTTCTTTTTTAATGTGATGTCAACCAATCTTTTTCATTAGTTTGATTTACTTGTATGTATGAAATCGATAAGTACCTCATCATTACATTGACGACGTTTATTGATACGGTTGTATCCATGAAGGTATAGATAAAGATGGAGACCACACTTCGAATACCTACTTGAAGCAAAACCTATTTATCGCTATCTCGCTCTCTGTGGGCAGACCTTCTCTGTCTAAGTAGGGTAACCTTCATTTTAATTTTCCTAGGACATCGCTATAATTGTTGCTGTTATGCTGTATGTAGGTATCATGATAATTATGCATGCGTATAGTAAATTACGAAAGAAGTGTAAAAGTTTGGATGTTTCTGGGTTTGTAAATTTGGCTGTTTGTCATTAATCTAATCACGCAGAAAGTGCTGGATCGACATGGACAGAATTTTTCGCGGAAATAGATCATGACCAGGACATGGGTTTAGTTCCCGCGGCAATACGAAATGAATGACTGAGATCTGTGCAGGCGCGATAAATAGACATCTTTGTACTCATAATTTATAACCGACTTCAAAAAAAGGAGGAGGTTTTCAATTCGTCGGGATCTTTTTTTTTTATGTATGTTCCCCAATTACTTTAAGACGCCTGGACCGATTTCAAAAATTCTTATTTTGTTTGAAAGGGTGTACTTCCTAGTTGGTCCCATAGTCATCAAGTCAGGATCTGATGATGGAATCCTAGAGAAATTGAAGGTAATCCTCAAATATTATAGGCAAACATATAGCGATTTTGGTTTTTTCATCAACAATGCAATCATTTGCACTCAGAAAGTATCATTTGGTGAAGTGGAACTGATGAAAAAGACCACAGATGGCCACTGGAACTCCTAAATGCTAAGTATGTCACGTTCATAAGATATCTATCTTCTATCTATAATATATATAAACATATAAAAGAAGAAAGTGACTGACTGACTGACTCACTCACTGACCATCAACGCACAGCCGAAACGGCTGAAGCTTCAATCATGAAACTTGGCATGTAGGTTCTTTTGGTAGTGTAGGTGAGCACTTAGAAAGGATTTTTGGAAATTCCACCCCTAAGGGCATGAAATAGGGGATGAAAGTTTGTATGAAAATCCGTCAGTTTTAAAGTCAGGGTCTTCATATTTTGTGTTTTGACTGAAAATTCAAAAATAATTTTCACGTTTCTCTGGGATTTTGAAAATTCCACCCCCATGAGGGTGAAAAGGGTGATGAAGTCATGGAAATAATGAAATCGTCTAGAGACTTGAAATTTTGCACATGGATTCTTTATACTGTGCAGGCATCCACTAAGAAAGGATTTCTGTGAATTCCACCCCTAAGGGGCAGAAATAGGGGATAAAAGTTTGTATGAAAGTCGGTCAGGATTGAAGTTCGGCTCTTCGAATTTTGGGTTTGGGCTGAAGATTAAAATCTTGTATAAACATCTAAACATATTAATATCTTCTTCTTCTATTATTGTCTATCTATCTTGTTAACATATAAAATAAGAAAGTGACTGACTGACTGACTCACTCACTGACCATCAACGCGCAGCCCAAACGGCTGAAGCTTCAATCATGAAACTTGGCATGTAGGTTCCTTTGGTAGTGTAGGTGAGCACTAAGAAAGGATTTTTGGAAACGCCCTAAGGGCATGAAATAGGGGATGAAAAATTGTATGAAAATCCGTCAGTTTGGAAGTCAGGATCTTCATATTTTGGGTTGTCAGCATGACAGTATTACTGGCTGCTGATTTTCTACAGCTCTGTAGTAAATCCAGACGAGGCCGTCCATTATCGTGTAGAGTTCTTGACACTCAAAAACCATCAGTATTCCCTTACCATAAGCTTTTACTGCGTGTTGGTACACCATTAAGGTTGCTGAGAAATTTAAAACTCCCTAAACTTTGCACTGGAACTAAGATACAAGTCAAAGCTTTGTCGCGTAATGTGGTAGTGACAACTGTTTTGACCGGACCTTCTCAAGGCGAAACTGTGTTCATACCACGAATTCCATTGATTCCTAATGATCTTCCCTTTGAATTCAAGAGACTTGAGGGAGAATTGCTTTTCCCATGGACAGTTCTATGTAGCGTGTTCACGTGTTAGCTCATCAAATAGTCTGGTGATATTGGCGCCGACATTCAAAATGGTTAAAAATGTTGTTTACAAGGAAATACTATAATTTTTATTATTATTATTAGTCATGGATAAACACAGAAATAATGAAGGGATAGGGACAGGACAAGGATAGAGCATATTGATTTAAAGTAGGTAAGTATAAGTCTGTCCTAAGAAACACTTTCATATTACATTATTTTTATCATAATTATTTTTTACTTTTTCACTACATACTGTTAAAATATGGTAAGGAGAAGCATGCAGTCTACGCGTGCGAAGCCGCGGGCAAACGCTAGTCTCGAATAATTAACCGACTATAATGAAGGAAATACTTATAAATAGATGGTCCTGATGAAAATGGCACCATCGAACTGATTTGATGATGAAGCCGGAAGGTAGGCACTGGAACTCTAAAATAAAACAATGTATCCTAGTCGTGTTTCGGCTTATTGGAATCGCCATGAGATGTACTTTGGCTATAAATGATAATCATATTAGTTGGAGGTACCTACCAAAACTAAAAAGAGCAAAATAAAAAACTTTTTAACAAAAAATCAAACCGACTTCCAGAATAAAAAACAACAAAGCAAAAAAAGTTGTTAAAAAGTTTTTTATACAACAACTGGTGTGTGGAATAAAAATGCGTGTAAACTTTGGAAAACTTGGAAATTTAATTTTATAGTCAAAGAACACAGCCACTTGGAACAATCGTTGTAACAGGAAGAGAACAGACTTGCCACAATACAAAAATATAACAGATTTTGTCTTGTGTTGTAAGTTTATACATAATTAATACATTTACAATCGTCTATGTTTAGATTGTTCTAAACATAATTGGGGCCGGCATTAACTTATTCTACAGGTAATTGACAAAGCCGTTTAATTGACCTTCTGTAAACCTTATTTTTCATCATTACATCAGCGGCTCTTACTCTACCATCTGTACCTGGGTATGTTTTGACAATACGAGCCATTTTATATTGTAATGGAACAGCATTAAATTCTTTCACAATTACTAAGTCACCCTCTTTGAGGTTCGGTTCTGGATATTTCCACTTGGGACGGCTTTGAAGTTGTGTTAAATAATCATTAGACCATAATTTCCAAAATTGTTGTTTAAGTTTAGTGCAGAGATTCCAAAAATTTAACCGATTAACTGAGACCTCTGTTAAATCTACTTCAGGATAGCTAACCAAAGCTGTTCCAATGAGGAAATGAGCAGGAGTCAAATATTCACTATCATTTGAGTTTGCAGAGAGTAGAGGCCTAGAGTTTAATATTCCCTCGATTTGAACAATAACTGTATAAAGCTCTTCAAAAGTTAAACATAAGTTGCCTACAACCCGCTTCAGATGGTGTTTTACACTTTTTACACCTGCTTCCCACAATCCTCCAAACTCAGGTGAATAAACAAACTCAGGGTATAAACCTAAATTTTATATAATGTTGGGTGCAAAACCCATCTACAGCATCCCTGTGCTTTTTGGAAGATTGCAGGTCATACAATTTTTTCATTTCATTAGACGCTCCTTTAAATGTTTTAGCGTTGTCACAATATATATTTGTGGGCATGCCACGCCTCGAAATAAAGCGCTTGAGACATGCTAAAAAGGCTTCAGTTGTTAAGTCTGATACGAGCTCTACATGAATAGCTTTTATAGCAAAGCAGACGAAAAGCGCGATGTAACATTTCTTAACAATAGGCTTTCTAACCCTAGCTACCTTCATGTCGAAGGGTCCACAGAAGTCAACGCCGACATGCTGAAATGGCCTGGACGCTGTTATTCTTTCTTGTGGGAGGGAGCCCATCAACTGTTTAGCAGCCTCAGCTTTTGTTCGGAAGCATTTGACGCATTTGCGCACCACTTTCATGACCTCCCGGATACCATTAACAATGGAGTACCATTGTGTAAGAGAACTCAATACTAATCTGGGGCCTGCATGTAAAAGTCGCAAATGTTCACTTTCTATTAGGAGTTTTGTTAAATGAGAGTTTTTCGGAAGAATAGTGGGAGGTTTCTTATCGAACGACATTTCCCTAGCATTATCGAGCCTACCTCCTACTCTCAGAATACCTATTTTGTCGAGGAAAGGAGAGAGACTTCCTATTCCTGTCTTTATAACTTTTCCAGCAGTAAGTAACTTCACCTCTTTGGCAAAATATTGCTTTTGAGTACAACGTACAATAACTGACATAGAGTAGCGAAACTCTTGCGGTGTTAAGTAACACTCTGTATTTTTATTTTCATTTTTTGAACAATTGTTATAGAATCTATAAATATATCCAACTACTTTTTGTAATTTATATAAGTTTGAATATTTTTCAATCAAATTGACTGCAAATGATGGCTCTACCTGTGTCACATTACACAGTATCTCTTGCTCATCATTTTGTTCTATATTTGTGAGAAAATCAGGCAATTTAAAATTTTCAGAACATACATGTGTATAATGTTTATCTACCAAGTAGGTTGGCCCGTGCCACCACAAAGTACTTTGTTGCAACTTATGCGGCAAAACTCCCCTCGACAACAAATCAGCCGGGTTGTCACTAGTCTTAACAAATCCCCATTGCTTCTCATCGGTCAACTCTACAATTTGTTAGACTCTATTATTGGCATAAACATTAAATTTTACATTGCCTGCTTTGACCAGGCTAACACTATTTGGGAGTCACTGTACAAAAATGTTTCTAATTGAGAAAACCTACCCATCAGGACTCTACCAACCCTTTGTGCCAGCTGTGCCAAGAGTAAAGCACCATTAAGCTCTAGTTGGGGAATTGTAAGGCTTTTCGCTAATGAAGCAACACGTGACTTGGAGCAGAGTAATTCTGTTTGCACTGAACCATAATTTTTTATAATTCTGACATAAAGACAACAGCCAAAGGCCTTAAATGATGCATCGGAATACCCTACTTATTCTACATTAAAAATATCATTAGTAATGACACATCTGTTCACTGTGATTTTACCCATAAGTTTTAACTTATTTAAGAAATTTTTCCAGTATAGAAACTGTTCATCTGGAACTATAGCGTCCCATCCAATTTGCAAAGACGATAGCTCTTGCATAAATATTTTGGCTACCACTATAATTGGGCCTACTAAACCGAGAGAGTCAAACATCTTCCCTATAAAGCTCAATATTTTTCTTTTTGAATTTAAGTTATAAACTTCATCAATATTAGGGCTAGAAAAAGTGAATGTGTCTGAAGTGATGTCATACATTAAACCTAAAGTTTTGACCAGGTTATCTCCACTCATATCTACATTTTCAAACTGCCTTTGCTCATTTGGAATATCGTTTATGACTTCCGGGTTGTTTGAGCACCATTTATCCAAAGTAAAACTACCTAACTTGAGAAGCTCTACCAATTGAGTTTTTAGTTCACAAAGCTGCTCCACATTGTCTGAGCCACACAAAATATCATCGACATAAGTATTTTTGATCATTGTTTGAGCAGCCAGTGGGTAATTATGTTTGTACCGATAAGCAAGTTCAAGTAGCCATCGAGTGGTCAATAAAGTAGAGGCCTTAAAACCATACGTTACAGTCTGAAGCTGTAAACAGCTGATAGGCTTTCTGGGATCATCTCTCCAAAGAATGTTTTAAAGGCAAGTTTGGGGACCATTAATGAAAACATTGTGAAATGCCTTTTGAAAATCACAAATTAGTGTGAAAATGTTGGTCCTGAATAAAATTAAAATATCAAAAAGTTCGCTCTGTACCACAGGGCCATTCAGCATGACGTCGTTGAGGGACACCTGACTGCGCGACTTCATACTCCCGTCAAACACTACACGGAGTCGGGTCGTCTTACTTGCCTCGTTGATAACAGCATGATGTGCTAGAAAGTAGACAGGATCTTTATCAATATCATAATTCGCAAAGTCCATCTTTTTAGCATGTCCCAGCTCTACATACTGATCTATGAACAATTTATACTGTTCTAATAACAAAGGATTTGATTTGAATCGTTTCTCTAACATTAGAAATCTTTGATAGGCAACTGAAAAAGAGTCACCAAGCTGCAGTTCTTCCATAGGATTGAAGAGAGGCATGTCAACATAAAAACGACTGTCTTTAAGACTCATTGATTTCTGAAAAATTTCTTCAGCCTTTTGAAACTCATCACAATACTTTCCTATAGGCTCTGGTAACTTTTCAGTCAACCAAAACATTTCCATAATATTTTCTAACTTTTTCTCATCATGGATAGCAAAATTAGAAACAATATCAAAGGTTACATTACTTACTTCACTATTTGTAGACACTTTTACAGGAACATTGCCACCAACTACATACCCAAATAGGGTGTTTTGCAAAACCAGTCCATTCTGGATTTTTATACAGCTATCTAGTAAAACGCTAAAATAAATATCCGCACCCAGTAATAATGAAATTTCAGCTGGGCTATTGAAATCATCATCTGCAAGTTTTAAATTTTTAGGTAAATTCCAGCCAGATACATTTATAAATTGCTGGTGCAACCTTGAGGTTATTTTGTCAACTATGTGACATTTTAAGTTTAATTTTTCATTATTGTGGCATGGAAGCACATTTATGTTTACAAGTTTGTCAATTTGAGTTGGTTTATTACCTATACCTATAATATTATGGTGCTGATTTATAGCAATCAGCCCAAGCTTGTTGTAACAAAAGATGCCTGGCTGCCTGTGTCAAGCAGTGCTCGGACAGAAATCTTTTCATCTTTTTGATTTAGCAAGGTAATTTTTACAGTCGGAAGCAAAACTGCAGGCTCAATAGGGCTGGCCGTTTCTTCATGTAGCAATGTGTTATGTCCTTGTTTACATATTTTACATTTAAAAGTAAACTTACATTTTCCGCTGTGTGTCTTTAGACATGTAGTACATAAATCATTGTCCCGCACAAATGTTTGGCGGTCTGCTAATGCTGCCGTTTTGAATGCCGGACAGCTGAAAAGAGGATGGTCAGTTTTATTACAAAATTTACACAACCTTTTGACTTGTGAGGCAACATTGGCCACCTTTGATTGTGATGATTTATTAAATCTATTAGTACTTTCATAGCAAGTACCTTTAGGGGTTGAACTATATTCTAGTGCTATAGCGCGCTTTTCAAGAAAGTTCAAAAAGTCTACCATGGACGGCATCTTTTCTAAGTCCCTATCTAACTGATAAGCTCTGTTAGTGATTTGATATAATTTTCTAGTTAAAATAGAAATCAGTAACATGTCCCATGTATTGATGGGCTGTTCAAGGTTCTTCAATGCATGCAATTGTTGCTGTACTTCGGACACAAAAGACCTTATAGAGGCTGCAGTGCCTTTTTGCATTGTAGGCAAATCTAACAAAATACCTATATGATTTCCTATTAACCGCGATTTGTTGTCAAAACGCTTTTCCAACAATTCTAATGCCTCCCTGTATGATTGATTCACTAGTGGCAAATTGACAATGACTGCCAATGCATCATCTGTTACATACTTTCTTAAATAGAACAACTTCTGGACATTGGACAATGACCTGTTATTATCAATAACAGCTATAAACAAATCATAAAATGGTTTAAATTTTGTAAAATCTTTCCCATCATAGGGAGTTATCTCAATATTTGGTAGTTTACAGGTTGAAACATTATGACATTCTGGGACAGATTTTTTGCCTATTAGCTTCAGAGAAGCATTGATCTTAGCAAGCACAGAAAAATATTTTTCTTCTACTTGACCAACCTGTTCGGAGTCACTTTCGTCAATACTTAGGATATCCAACTGCGCCGCCTCATAACTGTTGAGAGCACAGATTAGTTTTTCTCTGCGCGCCTCCAATATGTCTGCAGTTGCAGACGCAAAACTTATAGGGTCGTCCACAAACGCTTCGATGCGTGTTATTGTAGCTTTGCACTGTCCACGAAGTATGCGATGTTTGCGCAATGTTTCCTTTAATTCCGCCATTGTAGTACGGTATGTAAACGACGAAACGACTTATAACTACGATAGAACACGCACTAACTTTTTGCACAAAATATTTGTTTGTTTGTTTACAAAAAAGCCCATTTCACGTTCGGGTTGACACTGACAGCTAAATGTTTGACAGACACTGACAGCACGACTTGAAGTTTGCAGAACTCCTTCGCAGGAAATTGATCAACGTAGTACCAACCTCACAGACCAAACTTAAATTTTAGATTTTGAAAAGTGGGTATCGGAGGAAGAAAAAAAATTTTTTTTTTTTTTTTTTTCTGTGATTATCTGCAACCAGTTCCACTATTAGCAGATTTGTTGGTAGGTAATGGTTTTGACAATGTGGGTGAGCCCTTCACTGAGGACTTCTTCCCTTCAGGTCCAAATGCATCATGCTAGTTGGAGAATGTCCTTTCTTTTTAATCTTTTATTGTAGCTTCGGTCAATCAACTTTGCTGCCAATTCATTTGGGTGGTTTTCAAGGCGTTTGATGTAATTTTGGGTTGTTCGATGTATTTCCTCCTTCACTGTGTTTACTTCTAGATATTGGTGAATTTCTGCATTTGTGACATACCAGGGTACATTAGCTATATTGCGTAGGATAATGTTCTGCAATCTTTGCAACATAGATATATTGGAGTCACAGGCGCTTCCCCAGAGCTGGATACAGTACATCCATACTGGCTTCAGTATTGTTTTGTATATCAAGAGCTGGTTATCTATAGATAGCTTAGTGTTTCGTCCAACTAGCCAGTACAGATCCTTGTATTTCAATTTTAGTTCCTCTCTTTTTGCCTTGATATGTTGCTTCCATGTTAGATGCCGATCAAGATGCACCCCCAGGTACTTGACACAATCACTGTGGGAAGGGTGGTGTACCGGTGGGCAGTTTCCCTTTCTCAAAGCAAAGGTTGCATGGATCGACTTTGAAACACTGGCTTTAATTCGCCATCTTTGGAGCCATTTTGTTATTTGGTCGAGTCCATTTTGGAGGGTGACTGAGGCTCTGACAGGGTCTTTGTCACTAGCCAAGATTGCAGTATCATCCGCGTATGTGGCAGTAGTAACACCTTGTGCTATGGGTAGATCTGCAGTGAATAGTGTGTATAGCACAGGCCCCAATACGGACTCTTGTGGTACACCTGCCCTGATTTCATAAAGGCTTGATCTTGCATCTGCCTCCTTTACCTGAAACAGTCTATTTGTTAGGTAGGATTTTAGTAGAGGGAAGTAGCAATGTGGTAGATACATTCTAATCTTATAGAGAAGTCCCTCATGCCACACCCGATCAAAGGCCTGTTGGACGTCCAGAAAAGCGGCCGAGCAGTACTCTTTATCTTCTAGAGTTTTTCGGATCTTGTCACATACTCTGTGTGCTTGCTCGATGGTTGAGTGCTGTAGCCTAAACCCAAACTGATGGTCAGGTATTGTATTATTTTCTGTCAGTATAGGCAAGATCCTTCGAAGAGCTTCGATAATGTTGGCAGTAAGCTGATTGGCCTGTAAGAGGCAACTTCATTTGCGGGTTTGCCCAGCTTATGTGTCATAACGATCTGCGATACTTTCCACAGAATAGGGTAGTGCTGAGTTCTCAATATTCCATTAAATAGAGTAGTAAGAAACACAACAGCCTTCTTAGGGAGCTCTTTTAGCACCTCTTTTGTGATTAAGTCAAAGCCAGGAGCCTTTTTGTCTTTTAAATCTCTAATGAGCCTCTAGACTTCTCTTACTGTTGCTGGCTTTGGTGGTGGTGATAACTGGTATGCCTGGTTTAGTGTTGAATTAATTGTATCTTCAAATTCCTGGTTTTTGGATTCATTTGGAGTAAGGAAGAAAAAATGGCGAATTTTTCGTCCTCAAAATCGCAATCTCACGACTTTTTGATGATAATACGATGCTGTTTCCCAATGTTGTGTTGGCAACTTCGTGGAGTGAGCTTCCGGAACTACAAGCGCCACCTAGCTAGCAGCGACATCAACATCGGATCACCGTGGTTCGTGGTGGGGAGGAGACCGGCTCGCACAGCGGCTCGGCGCGCCCGGCCTTTTTCTTCTTTGCGGACCATTCGACGGAACACTCGGGGTTTTACTAGCTTCATTATCCAGAACGCAACTTATTTTTATTTGTTTAATCTAACGGGTGATTTAATTATTTAGTTCATAACCTCAATTCCTTATGTATTCTAATTAGTAATGACCCTAAAAATATGGTTAAACGTTTAACTTACACAAAAATTAGAAATAGATGTTATAAATTAATTTAATTAAGTACGACAGGCAATGTATATTAGACTGTAATAATAATATTAAAAAACTATGGGCCAGATTAAATTACTTATTAGGAAAGGATACACATACACATACAATGTTTGGATAAAGCATTTATAAAGAATATGGGGTCTAACGAACCTATGAAAAATATATGTAATAATTTTGCTCGTACATTTGCTGAGGTAATAGAGAAAATTAAAGATATTTGTAGTATTAAGTTTCTAGATAGAAGCTCCTACGTTGGGCAAACGGACAGAAGTATGAGATGGCAGCCCGTAGATAGTAATTATGTTAAACAAATAATAACTCAAATGGATAAAAATAAGTCACCGGGTAGCGATCTGGTGTGAATGTCCGATCTTAAAATTTTGGTAGATTCAGTTAGCCCTGTGATCTCTAACCTAGTCAACTTGTGTGTACAAAATGGTGTGTTCCCTAGTATGTTAAACTTTCGTTGCCCAGCACCCAGCATATGGGTCGAAAAATAATTTGTTCGTGTGCCCACAACCCGGATCCGAGTCGTCGTTATAAGTAGCTATAGATGACTTATATTCATGCCCAGAACCCGATTACCGAGTCCATAGGTAAGTAAGCTGTAAGGGTTGTCGAAAATAAATTGGAGAAATGCCAGTATTGCAAATAAGTAAATATATATGTACTTATACATACAGAAATCATGTGTTTAATGTTAGGTGTTACGCACGCCATCTATTGAGGTTTATTCATACCAAGAATGTTCGTTTGTAAAGGTTTTACTACTACTAATGTTAAGATATTACACTATTATTACTATAATAGGGTGATAATGATACATAGGTATTAAATAAACATTTTTTTATGTGAATCTTTAGTTACACATTACTTTTATTTTTAAAAGAAGCAATGAAACAGCAAGTGTGGAAACGGAAGTTAGCGGTGCGATTATCTTTAGAGTAAAGGTAAGTAACAAATTTATTTAATACTTTCAATTAGCCAAAATAAATTATTTGGCTTTAATTTTATTAGAATATTAGTGTACCACTACTTTATTGTTATCTTTCTAGAAAACTTTTAGATGTTTGCTCCGATTACGAAAAAACGGAAGTCAAATTAGCACATAGCTGGTTTTTTATCTATTTCGTCACACGTTTGTATATAAGAAAAAATTAAAAAGAATACACAAAAAGGATTAGTCTATCGGTTTTCGGGAAGTAATTAATGATGTAGTAAATAAGAAGAATTAATAATTCATTATGTAAGTATAAGTGGGAAACGAAACAGGAAATCAACTAAAGATTATTTGTCTGAATATTGGTACTTTAGTTCCGTCTGTCAAAAAGTTTTCAATCCAAAGATTATTATATTACACTGGGACTCACTGGGTATTTCAATTCAATCGAAGTTAGCGAAGTCGCAACGTTAGTTTAAAATTGTTTGTGTGTCCAAGTGTCCATTTAAAACTGGATTTTTGACTTTGCTATTGTATTTTACAGGGCAGGCAGACTACGAGTACTACTAGTAGTAAACTAGAATGGGGAACCTTTTAAATAGGTAAGTTCATTGGCAATTATTGCGAACTATATCTTTCTACCTACATCTTTTATATCGTGTTTCACCAAGTTTCAAATTTTAAACTGCAGAAAGGTTCAACTGGATTTTATGTTTTACAGGCGTATCCACAAATTGATGATCACGATGGTATGATGATGTTGATGATTCTAGTAAACTTCTGTGAGGGTTGATGTTTATGTGGTGAAGTGTTTTACTAACATGGTGTGGCAGCTACCGGAGT
Source organism: Orthosia gothica (assembly GCA_949775005.1). Classification (NCBI taxonomy): domain Eukaryota; kingdom Metazoa; phylum Arthropoda; class Insecta; order Lepidoptera; family Noctuidae; genus Orthosia; species Orthosia gothica. The sequence continues at coordinate 97,623 of CATKRY010000124.1, forward strand.
GTGTTTGAGGCTTTGGGCATACTAATGAAACTGCTTAATCTGGTTATGAGTATACCTCTAACATCTAATTTAATTTCTTCTTGCATGGTTTGAATGAACTTTCATTTTTTAGCGTCACAGACTGCCTCCAGGGGGTAAGTACAGAGAAGACGCAGCAGTTCAGGACCACGATGGCGGATCCCAGCGAGTACGTATGACTTGTTGATTAGTAAATTAATACTTAAGGGTGTCCAATTACTTTAAGTTGGAATGGAGGCCTATGAATGGAGGAATGACCTACCTACTTCACTCAATGATATTATAGTGATTTGTTTTGACTAAATATGGTTTAAAGTTATGAGCTTTGGGCATTTTAAATCGAATCATAGGAATAATTATAGTTAATTTCATAGTAAATCTGTCTTGGTAGCATGATCATAATGACATTTATTTTTTAGGACCGAGCCGCTCCTGGTGCAAAGTTATGTGTAAGTAGTGTTTGATTTGCTATTGAAAGTAATAAAAGTTAGTATTAAAACTAGTATGTAAATTACTTTCTGTCTTGCAAGACCAAGAAGTGTTTATGTGAATTCTTACTATGGGACTAAAGTAGTCTTGCCAATATTGGGAATCATATTCCATGTCAAATACTGGTACTCAGCTGAATCTGGTTAGAGTGAAAGTAGGTAGTAGGGTAAGTAAAGTCCTCGCCAAACTTCTTGGCCGCCCTGAAGTTGGCTACAATGGCTGCGCAGTAGTAAAACTCATAAAAAACAGCACTGATCCGTGCCTAGTGCATCGCAAAGCCATCTTCAGGGCATCCCAGTTTGGCGAGAACTATACTGTAAGTAGGTAGCCAGTTTACAGGAACTAAGCCGTGGGGGTCAGCTAGTAGTTGATAAACTTTAGTTTTAGTCCTGCCAGCAGCTGAGAATTCTAAGATAAATAAGTTTTATTTTATGCAAGCTATATGTAGTAGCAGTAAAATATTATTTTATATTTTGCAGAATCATCAGGCCACTGCACCAATGCCCACCGGAGCTCGACCCACCGGAGCAGCGCCGGTTGGACTCAAGCGAAGTGGCGATGCTGTCGGCTCGGTGGCGTGCCGCTGTGATCGCCACCGAGGCGAAATTGGAGAGTGGTACATATCGCCCAGGTTAAGGGAGCTCTGTACGAGTTCCCGTTTATTGGTCTTTTTAAACTCCATAATAATTCTTTGCGTGGTGCAGCTTTACCTAGCATCGCCTAAGAATGATCATGGAGTTTGAGAAGACCGATTTAATAAATTAAACTCGAATAGAGCTCCACTAAAAATGAACTTAAATAAAAATTTGCATAACATATATAATGATTTTTAATTGACTATTATCTTTGCCTGTGACTTCATTTAAGTGGAAGTCTGTTGGCCCACAGCATGTCGCGGCATATTTCTTTGAGGTCATCACCCCTGGCAGACTGGGCGGTGACTTTATCAATCTTCATTTCAATCTGTTTCGAGGTTTAGTCACATTTCTATAATAGTCTGAATTTAGGTATATAATTTTGCTTCAAATGAAACTACAAAGTATCCTTAACAGACTTTATTGTTAGAAAAAACAATAATTATATATTATTCACTAAACAAAAACAAATACAACACACTAAATACACAAAAATACAAAATGTAGTTTAACTTAGTATTTATGGTATGCCCGGAAACATTCTAGGCACAGGCCGGGTTCCTTTTCGCACGATGGACAATAACAGAGTGTTTACTCTTTTTTTTGTGGTGTCCCAACAATGTTTACACCTTCGTCTTTTTGTATTACCTTTTTCATCTCTGGGCAAGTGAACAGGCAAATGTATGGTTCCATTTGCCTGTGCACTTGGATTTTGTAGCAGGTGGTGGTGGTAACAACTTTGATATTACACTTTCTCTTAACGCATATATGTATATTTTTTTTTTTTTTTAATTTTTTTTTGTACAAGCTGTAGGCATTCAGCATCATCATTTGGAAGAGGTGAATGCCTACTTTCTTGTACCAATGCATATTTTTGTGTTCGCGTGTGTAAGCCAACATTTGGTCTTGCCTATCAACACCACTCATGAATTTGTTATATTTGATCACCATTTCAGGCTTTAATAAGTGTTGGCCTCTTCTGTTAATCACAGGCATTAGCTCTGGTGAATGTTTGGTGCTGATAGTCAAGACATCACGTTGGTCACGCCACTTGCAAACACAAACACCTTGGCGATTGTACCTGAAGATGCTACCACCTTTCTGTAATTTGGTCATAACCACGGCTGGGTTTCCTTTGCGATTGGCTCTCAGAGTTCCAGTAACATTAATTCCATTACGCAACAGGAACTCTGAGAGACCAACACTATTATAAAAATTGTACATGTACACATGGCGCCCTGTGCCTAAATGTTCTTCGAGCAGTTTTGCCACCACCTTCTCTGTATGGCCTTGCCCCCCAACTTCTTGGTCTTGTTTTCCTCTATAAAGGTGAATTTTGAGGGAAAGGCCACCCGGTGTGGCCAGCATATACAGTTTGATTCCATATTTGTGGCGCTTGCCTTTTATATATTGGCGAATTCCACTACGTCCACGGCTTAGAATGAGGGACTCGTCTATTGACAGTTCCTCGCCGTGGCTATATATTTCCGCCATTCTTTTATTAGAATATGTGATCAATGTATCTAAATTATGCTGACCAAACCGTAAACATCTAAATATTAGAAGAAATGTATTTTTAGCCATAAATTGGCTTGGAAATAAATTGATCAAGTAATGTTGTCTCCAATATTCCGAATAACGGTTTACTTTGATGTGACCCATGTGGAACAATATGCCCAAAAATATGAGGAGCTTTTCTATTGTAAGCGGTTTCCACTTGCGAATTCTGGCTTGAGGTGCAGTCGTCTCATTTAAAATTTGCTGTGCACACTGATTAGTGGAATCCACAATGGATTTTAATATCTCGTCCGTAAACAATAATCTAAAAAAAATCAAATGCGGATGTGGTATCGTTATCTACCCGTACCTCCTCGCGGGAAGTAAAAACTGGAGGACGGGGAAGTGCGCGTCGATGAAGGGTCCACTCTTCGTCCGGTACTTGCACCGAATCTGAAGAATCGTTGTCAGGTAGTACCACTGAATCTTCCAACACGTGGTCTCTGTCTTCGCTACTGCTACTCTCTGGAACTTCTCTGAAAAAAAAATACATTCTAAATAAGACTGGTTCTTTTAAAAATCTTACTACTACGCTGCTGTGCTAGTAAAGCAAGTTTAGGTAATTATTAGGAAGTAGCTGCCGCCGCGGCTCCATCCGCGTGAATATTGAAAATTACCCCAAGGGTCCGAAAGGTATCCTTTGTGTTATTTCAGACTATAAACAACCCCTGTGCCAAATTTCATCACCGTTCTGACGTGATTGAGTAACAAATATCCATCCAAACTTTCGCATTGATAATATTAAGTAATAACTTTTCTCAGCGGCATCGCTCTCATGGCCCACCCTACAGGATCCGTGTCCGGGATAAAAATATAGCCTATGTCACTAAGGAATAATTTAGCTTTCTAATGGTGAAAAATGGTTAAATCAGCGCAATAGTTTCGGAGGTTATTCGGTATAAACAAACTAAAAAATCTTTCCTCTATAAAAATATTATAAAAGTATACATAGATGTATAGATTATGTATGACTTACCCGACGTTGGAGTCAAGAAATTCTTCGTCCGAATCGATGGCATTCTCCTCGTCATCAGGCTGACGTTGAATTTGTGCAAGTTCGCCAGCCGGGTAGCTGGAACTTGTCGAAGGCCTCGATGAGAGAGAATTCACCGAAGAGCCAGGGAGCTCTTCGTAATCCTCACCGAAGATTGCGATCAGGTTTTGGCGCACCTCATCAGAGTAGTTTGTCATCGTAATTTGTTACACAAAACACAACACTACCAATCGCAGGTTAAAATCCGAGTCCAGTAAACAGTGCACAGGTCAGAATGTATCGGGATAGCAACACGGTTTCACACGTAAAACAATCACGAGTCCAGTAGGAAAGCCAGTAGTCGTCAATCACAAACAAACACACAGAGCACGGGAGAGAAAGTATTCGATATAGGTCTGGCCGCAAGCGCAAACAAATACCGAATTAGCTACAAATTATTTTGAATGCAAAACTATATAATAATAAATTACTATTTAAAAAACCCCTAACAACTAGTATAACAAAGAATTTAGAAACACAAAAGAAGGCAACAATGCATTTAACCTTTGACCGTCGAAGTTTTGAAAAGTAATAACAAAGCTTTATCAGCATGTTTATGATTCTTGTCTCTCAAAAAAAGGGTGTCGGCATGTCTTTGTTGAACTTCTCAGGATTTGAAAGAATAGCTATTTTCTTAGATTCAAATTTTACGCCGAAGTTAAAACATGCTTTGTTCTATACTATATCTTATGACAAAAAACCGGGTCCAAACTGCAGTTTTATTTACTATACACTAAGATTACATACCACTTGACTTAAAAATATATAGTAAAAGCATTACGAATTAAATTGGTAAATAAAGGGCAAAGCATTTATAAACTATTTTGAACAACCCTAAGTCCACTGACGTGTCGTAAAATGAACCCGTTGCGCAATCAACGTGCCGATGGACTCGACTCTCGGGTTGTTATGTAATTTGCGAAATAATTTATGGCTTTGTGTAAATATAATATAGCTTCCGGACTTGGCAACGAAAGTGTGAAGCCATAGTGCGACCAATATATAAAAAGGGAGAACATAAAAATTATAGCAATTATAGACCTATATCAATTTTATCCAGTGTAGACAAGATTATTGAGAAATGTATCATTAACCGTTTGAAAAAAAAAAAAAAAAAAAAATCTGCTGAAAAATAAAGTAATCAATTATTGTCAACATGGTTTCCATTAAGGTAAAAGTGCTAACACTCTTCTTACTCGATTTACTGATGAAATTAATACATATTTAAGTGAAAAAGAGAAAAGAGGTCAACCGTCGAATCCGACTCGGCTGGGCGGCGTTCGGGAAGTTGCGTGGTATCTTCTCGTCCAATTTACCGCAGAGTCTCAAGACAAAAGTCTATGACCAGTGTGTGTTGCCAGTGATCACCTATGGGACCGAGACGTGGTCGCTCACAATGGGCCTTATCAGAAAGCTTAAAGTCACCCAAAGGGCAATGGAGAGGGCTATGCTCGGAATTTCCTTGCGTGATCACGTCAGAAATGATGATATCCGCAGGAGAACCAAAGTTACCGACATAGCCCGAAGAATTGCCAAACTTAGGTGGCAGTGGGCAGGGCACATTGCTCGCAGAACGGATGGCCGATGGGGCCGAAAAGTTCTGGAAAGGCGACCGCGAACTGGAAGACGATACGTTGGAAGGCCTCCCACTAGGTGGACCGATGACCTGGTTAAGGTTGCGGGAAGGCGCTGGATGCGAGACGCACGGGATCGGTCAATGTGGCGACGCCTGGGGGAGGCCTATGTCCAGCAGTGGACGTCTTTCGGCTGAAATGATGATGATGAAGTGAAAAAAAGTTTGTAGTCGCGGTCTTCTTTGATTACAAAAAAGCCTTCGATACCCTTGAAACTGAGGCCTTATTGAATGCCATGGAGGAGTGTGGAGAGGGAGAGCCGCTGAACAAAAAATGGTTCCGCGACTATCTCACATCACGGTCCTATCGAGTAAAGGTAGGTGATGAGTTCAGCGACGAGAGGAAGGTGGGGTGCGGGGTGCCGGAGGGGTCCGGATGCGGGCCTGTGTGCTACTTATTACATGTGAATAGTGTGTGCGGCGTACTGCGCCACTGTTCGGCGCATATGTTCGCGGATGACCTGAGTGTGCTGCGTGCCGGCGCCGACCTCGCTGACACCTGTCGACTCGTTCAACAGGACGTAGACGCAGTGGTAAAGTGGTCTCATGACAACGGTATCGTTCTGAATGGCGATAAAACTAACTTGTTGATGATTCATTCCCCTCATATTCATCTGAATAAAGCATGCCCATTCCATTTTTACACATAGCTACGATTGTATGCATAATAATAATTCAAACTGCAATTGTAAACCGATAGAACAAGTAGAAAGTGTCACCTATCTTAGAATGAAGGTTGATGTAAATTTTTCTTGGTCTTCACATGTTGATTACATTTGTGGTAAGCTTAGAATATTGTTAAGTAAATTCTATCACTTAAGCTTTAAAGTTCCCTCCAGCACCTTAAAATGTTTTTATATGTCCTTAGTTGAATCAATACTGAGTTACTCTCTTGATTGCTATGGGTTGACCTTTAAAAGTAATATACAGAAACTAGAATCAATACAAACTAGATTTTTAAAATTATTAGTAAACAAGAAAACTAAAAATAGCTGTACATGAGGCTGATTCTATTCAAAAGGCTATTCAAAATATGTAAAATTCTACCAGTTAGCCTTAAACATAAATACGTATTGTTAGTCAATAACCATGGCAGTCGTGATAGTGACGCACTAGTTTCTAACAGGTATACTACAAGGTCGATGACAGCAGGCAAATATGATGTGCCCAGAGTTATTAATTACTATGGCGACATAACTTAAAAAAAACGCGTTCCCTATTTATTGAACACTTTGCCTGCTGACATCAGACAAGAAGATAATAAATTAAAATTCGCACGGAAACTTAAAAAATATTTATTAGATTCAATTTAGTCGATTTAGGTTAGGTAGTTTAGTATATATTGGGTTATAGATGTACTTTATAACAAGAGAGACTCAACGATCACACAGTTAAACTGCGTAAGCAGTTTTGTGGGGCAATGTATTAGTAACAAGGAATTTTAATTTTAATAATATAACATTCATTCATTCATGTATGAAACTCCGGAAACACTGTAACTTGTGAAAAAATATTTTTTTTAAATTCTTATTGGCAATTGTAGGTCACCGAATGCGAATGGCTAATAAATTCAGTGTCGCTCAATTACAATTAATAAAAAACGAAAACTACAAGACTGTATATCTATATATATCTATGTATTATTATATATCTATATATATCTGTGTATTAAGTTGAAAATTTCTATTAAAGCATCATCTGTCTCTGCCTCTTCGCTTCTTTTTTACCGTACATGTTAGTATTGAATCTGTCTAACATCTTTTTTGTTGGAACGAATTCGACGCAAGATTTGTTATAAATCTTTAAAATCTAAAACATTATACTAAGAGACAGCCTATTTTCAACTTAGATTTTATAATGTCATAAACCGAAAAGGCTCTTTCTACAGCAGCATTCGATATAAGTGCTGATAAAAGAGACAGAGCAAATTTTGAAATATTTCCAAATCTTCTGTCCACCAGCACCAAGTTTTCATGGACTTCTGCCCAAAAAGCAAAAGTAGAAGTCATATTTTGCCATTTAAAATTTATCTGATAGTTCCATTCCGCTTCGATCTCTTTTGTATTGCCATACACCTCGGTTCTGTAAGGTTTGTGAGATATTTTAACGAGTGTTGGTTTCAATTGAGAAGTAGTTATCTCCGGGCATCTGTTTCAGCAGCCTTTTCTGTAATTCAGAACATTATACAATGAGAAAGTTATTGCACCTCTCACGTACGTCTTCTCTTTCATGTCGGTCTAATTTTGATAAGGCATCTTCAGTCGCATATCCTAAATGCATTGCTGATACATGCATTATGTTTGCAGCTACTTTGTTATAAAACATGCCTGCATCTTGGATCATCATTTTAAGTTTTTTTCTGTAGATTTGTCCGGAGAGTGTAGGGCGATCTAAATTCGCCCTCCCTCCCTCATTTCCGAAAAAGTTTGACCTCAATTCCTGCCTTCTGAGCAACAAACTACCAAATTAGGAATTCTCTGCCAACCAACGAGAATCTTCATTGAACGACATCGAGGAGCCCAGGACTAAATATTTCAGATATTTTCGTAGTATAGTTCTTAGATGTAACCTATTAGTTATTATATATCAATTTGCTCGGAAATTTCAATTGTAATATTGAGATCTTTTGTTCTTTTAAATTATTAACTTGGCTTATAACGAATTGTCTTGGTGCAGTTAAAACCATCTAAATTGTTTTAATTTTTATCAGACTAAGTAAAATGATTTGTTTGCAAACGAGTCATACCTGATACATATCAATAATACATTAAATTTAAGTACATGGTAAAACATCAAAGACGTTCTGATATTCTATTATGAAAAAAAAAGCAATTTTATTCGTCGTGTGTCTTTTATAAACTTCTTTTTAAATCAAGACTGTATTATATTTTACTTAAAATAATTAAAGTAGTGATATTTAAAGTGTTTCTTTTTTATTTCGCTACACTATGTTATGGCTTAAGAAAATAAAATAGACAGACAGACGTCATATCAGATGAAAATGTCAGAATATAAGATATTGCATGATTTTACAAATAAGCAATATAAATTAAGTTGAAAAAAAATACAAATAAATCAGAGATAATCATTTATCAATACATAAAAATGAGTTAAAAAAGTTGATACAATATCAAAAGATATGAAGATGTGGTTTGTATAGTGTGTTATAGAACTAAATATTATCTAATATAGTTTTTGTACACTGACAGCCCTATGTCTATCTCGTGTCATTCAGTCCATCCAAAGGTTGTCTGTAAGAGATTGCCCTGTGCGATAAGACCGCACATTGTACACTTATCTTTATAAGTCCTGTAATTATTTAAGTGGTGTACAATAAAGTATATAATAAATAAATGATGTGGAATGAATACCATAATATTTGACTAAGGAAGAGGTTTTCCTCGCCCAAAATGCAGCTGGAGGCAACAATGACGCCAAGTTGATAGAAATCAGAGGCCACGTGGAGCGGCTTAGCATTGTGACCTACATCGTTCTGGCCATTATGGGAATCTTAGCAGCTTATGTTGGCCTATGGAAGCACAGGAGCTGCCACCGCACATGTGAAATTGGGATAAATACCATGCAGAGAACTAGATCATCCATCAGAGGACGCACAGAAGGTACCGAGAATATAAGTAATAATCCTGTAAATAATGAAAGTGTTTTGTTTTTCCATGTTTTCGTAAAAATATTTATTCAAGAATTAATTGATGATTCGAGGAAATATCTTTTACCAAAAAAATCATTTATAGCCATGCAGATGCAACTTCAAAATATTCAACACGTAACGAGGACCATTGATGATTATGGTTCTGAAGTAGAAAAGTTATTTACAAAGCTGAAAATTACCCAGGCAGATGGATTATCAGAAACATTTTCTATTTTAAAACCGACCAATGAAAGCGTTGTTATAAAAAGATTTTCAGATGGCCTTCTTAGCTCGAAGCTGAGCACCATTATCTCGGCACGCGGCTTCAGGAGCTTAAAAGATGCCATACAAGCAGCGAAAGGCGAAGAGTCCACGTCTTTCGAACCACCAGGTAATAGTTTGCATGTATAAAAATGGACGAGCTTCACATAATATTAGGAGATCACAAAGTTATCAAAGAGGTACATTCAGTAGATAATATAGTAACAATTGCCCTCGTGGACACCAATCTAATAACAGTTACAACAGGGGACTAGTTTTAAAGCAAAGAGGCCACAATACATCAACAGTAGAGCAAGTAGATGATACGCGTCAGTGTGATAAAAATTATAATACAGGTACATCAAGCCAGTTTTTTCGATCTAAAGGTTGTCCTAGTCGACGGCACGAACTATTTTGTGCGCGGGGTTAAAATGCATGCTATCTCATTCGTCAACACGTGCGAAAGAGATAGATGCTGTGATGAGCAGTAAGTAGCTAGTTCGCGTACGAATACACACTTGCAAATTTGTAGCGAATTGAATGCTGATTTAGGACGAAAACGAGCGTGTTAGAATCATGAAGGAACTCTCTATAAAAGTATCGACATCAACCAGGATAGCAAGATTGGAATCATAAGATGGTTGTTGGTTATTTACTGTTTATTAGAGTTCTTATGTATGTGGTGTGTAAGAGAAGGGTTTTATGAAGAAAATCACAGACAAACGACTAGGGATTTCTAGGGGCTCAGAGACCTTACTGCCCGTTTGCTTAGCTAGTTCTAATGGAGAAGAAGGGCATTAAACTTCACGGAATCACTTCTATAGTATTTATAGATATCTTTTACAATCTTATCGTTTATCGCAATAAAGATATAATTCTATGATTTAACATTATATGTATTATCAAAAACAACGAGGGTAAGACAAAGACTATGACTAACCCTTAAATAAATTTAACAAATTATTAGGAATAAAGGGCATAATGATACAGATACAGTTTCAACACAACCATTAGCAATAATCAAGTTATAATTATAGTGAAGCTTGCGTACTCGATCTTTCACACTCACAATATAATATCTGGCCTGTACTGGCTTTTAATACTAAAATAGCAATATAAAATCTAGGATACATCAAATCAATGATCATTACAAATTACATAATAATTTATAGGAATATTATCATTGTGGCTTAAATGTAAATTTGGAGTTATTTCCTGTACACACATCAATATTTACTTAGGTGGGTACTCTTACAAATGTAGGTATTCGACAACAGAATAATAATTTAGGTAGGTACTTCGAGATTTGTCGGTAGGTGCTTAATAAACATGACAGTTTGTATTATTTAGCAAATCATTGTGACTTGACCAAAGCCGCAAAATTTTAAGGTCCCCTTAACGCCCTACTAACCGGATCAGTAAAAGGCCAACATCCCCTGGAAATTACAGGCGAGGCGCTCACCGCCTTTAATACATAGGTGCAAAGACAGCCTCTGCAACAGAGTATTGCTTGCACACCCTGACTACCAAGCGAAGCTCGCCCTAGTTACAGATACGCCTGATCTGGCAATGGGTGCAGTTTTTTTTAGTATTTGACAACACAATAATAATTAAGGTAGGAACTTCGACATTTGTCGTTTGGTGCGTAATAAATATGACAGTTTGTATTATGTATCAAACCATTATGACTTTAAAAGTGATTATTCATGATTTAATCTATAAAATAGATTGATCTATAAAATGGGTCCTCGCGATCCTCGAGTCCTCTACCTTCACATTATATTTTAGAATGTATTTTATATGTCCGCAAAAATCGAGGGCTTTTCAAAACTAGAAGCGACTTCCATAATTTAAATACACGCAGTAACACGAAATTGTAATACCCAAATTCAGATTAACGAAAACTAGCAAGTCTTTTCTTATAAACAGTATATGCTTTTATAACAAGTTGCCAAAGTCAGTTATAGAACTGACCGATGGAAAGTTCAAAAATCACATCAAACGTGTCCTTATTAAAAAAGCATATTATAAAATCAAGGACTAAGTTGAAGATAAAAATATTTGGTTTCAGCTCCTTCTGCGCATGCGGCTTCCCTGGTAACTCATAAACGGCACAAATATGTGGATGTCTCTAACTATTCTCAATCTCATATTTTCTTCATTTAATAAGACTTTTTACAATGGTTTTCAATTATCTTTATAATAGCCCTTTGCTAAGAATAGTTACAGCACTGATAACAACATTTGTTCTACATGTTAAATTTAGTCTTGTTATACTTTGTATAGATTCTTTTACCGATTGTTTTGTAAATGTGTGAACATTGTAGGCCTTCTAGATTTCTAGATTGTTAACATTTTATGTAGTTTAACTTTTTTTTTTTATAAATCTTTTGTTTATTTATTATATAATCATTTTTTGTTTTAGTTTCTTACGAATTATTGTCGGGCCTGCGTTGTCCCTCCATCTAAGTACTGCTGTAACATGGAAATATTGTAAAACCAAACAATTTTTTTTAAAGAGTTACCATGGAGTTTCTTGCCGGTTCTTCTCCATAGGAATCGACCAACCCGAACCGTGCACATTTTGTCGACGTTTTATAAGTGCCTATGTGAAATAAAAATTATTGATTTTGATGATGATTTTGATTTTAATGACATCACACGTACTTCCAATTCAAACAAGCGCGCGAAAATTTTATAAACACAACTTTTGGGAATATGCATATCATGAAAAAACGACTAAATGTATCTGTTCAAAATAAAATATTTGCATTGTTGAACTACTAATCTATCCCTAAATGAATGGTGACTGTTTTGCAATTTTCCTGTTTTATAAGGTATTTATTTCCGCCCAATGATGCGTTAAAATTAGTGTTGAAATAGGAACTTTCGACGATCATAACTTTCAAATATATTTTATTTTTTTACTTTTTTGTTTCCATACAGGGCTAGATAATGATGAGACAAATTGATATAATTTTTTTATTTTAAACTTACACCGTCAAACAGTGGATTAATCGCCATACTACGTTTTTGTATGGAAGAATGATCGACTAGGGCCACCTTAAGCATTTTATGTTATCATTTCAAGGTAATTGTAAGTATATAACTTTTTATATTAAAAATGAAACGTTACCAAAAGATATCGTAGTAAATATATGTCACGTCGAAGTACCTATGAATCGTAGAATCGCCATCTTTAATTCCAATGTCTAGAGGCAATTCCTTTATTCTTGACTGGAGCGGGTTACTTCAATAACACACAACACTGGATTGAAACTCAAGAGTGTTTATTTGATTTAGTTACAGGCACTTTGAGTTTTCAAATGAACTTGAAGCTAAAACCACATCGCGTGGCTTGCTAGATCGCTAAGCCCTTGTCGATCGCTGGAGGAGATCTAGCAAGAAACTCCAGGACACTCTTTTTAAATGTTTTTATAGATTACACAATCACTTTATGACAATTAATTAGGTTTTCAAACATCTATTCGATTACATTTATTAATCAGTTCTTATTTTTCACACATAGTCCGCGCGACGCGCGTTCTAAGTGGGCGGAACTTCCATATTGTTTTTGTTTAGACACTAATTACTTGGATAGTTGAGTAAAGTTAGCAAACAATACTAAAATGCTGATCAGTTAATTATTTTAACATTAAACAACCTCAATACTCACAAATACAAAGTGGTTTGTAGTTTATTATTGAAATAGTCATCTAATAACAAAACTATTCAAGTTTCCGGTGATCTAACAATCTTACTAATTAGAAAGTTTCTCATTATTACATAGCTGTGTAAAATAGTCTTATGACTTCTTAGTATTTAATCATTTACTCAAATTTGTTTAGTTCTCGTATTAAATTATTAAATCTGGTTATTGGTCATAGAAATTATAACATCCGCCATTGTTTGACAACTTAATAAGAATAACATAATGAAACACATTTACTTCGTCAAATGTGCAATAGTTAAAATGAGAACAAATCCAAAAGTCCTACAATAAGTGTTCCTGTTTAATTTAAACATCTCGTATTAATTAAACATTGAAATTAGCATATGAATTATGAATCAATACTGATTCCACAGTGAGCCAATAGATGGCGCTGAACTCAAAACCCAACTTAAATAGACATAGACACTCAAAACGATTAGTTAGGATAATAAATCAGCAAATTCACGCCTACGCGGCGACACGGCCATTGTGAACGGAGGCTCGTGCTCTGGGCCTTCCGGTGTCCTCAGTCTCTGTGTTTCTTGGTTGTTATCTGTAATAGCGGAGAAATATTTGTCGGCAGATTATTGTTGTTTATCATCCTACAGTATTAATTAAGTTTAGAATCTGATAACAACTGATTTTATTTATCATTGACAGCTTGTAATAAATCTAAGCTGAGTATGCCTTATTTTGGAAATATTGAATGTATTTTTACACCCACAGCTATATGCTTTAGGTATTCTACTTGCTATATGGTAAAGACCAATGTTGTTAGGAAACAACTAACTGCTACATGTCATGTCAATGAAGGCATACAATTTCTATTTCAGATTTTTGACATGGAATAATCAGTTGCTAGCTTATTTAGTCCAATTTGAATCTTGTTTGCAGAATGTTATTGTTTGTATTATCTTACAATATTCATTGATTTGTAATAGGTAATAGTCAGTTTAAGTTATCAATTTATCACTGAATACTTATGAAATTAGGTAACTATTAAGTTTATCTCAAATGAAAATATTTGATGCATTAATGAGCACATACCTACTTATAAGAAGGCTTACATAGCAGCCTTGTATTTGGTAAGTATAGTGTAGGTAGTGTAGGAGTATTGTGATCAGCTGTTTTTTGTTTAGTTTCATTCTCACGGGACGGTAATGCTCTGTGATAGACACAAAGTCTTTGATTTGACAGGATTTAAGGATAGGATCAGGAACACCGCTCTGTGATAGACACAAAGTCTTTGATTTGACAGGATTAAAGGTTAAGGAGTTTAGGATCATTGCTCCGTGACAGGCACGAAGTCTTTGATTTGACAGGATATAAGGAACCAGGCTCTGGGTGGTCTTGTACACCGTGGACCCAGCAGGATAACATGAGAGATTGTTCATTAGCGGCCTCCACGCCTAACCAATGGATATTAAATCTTTATTAGTTGCTTCCACAGCAAACCAATAGATTGTGTGTTGTATTATCACTATTAGTTTCCTCCACGGATTACTAACAGACAGCTTATTGTGTTATCATTATTAGTTGCTTCCACAGCATACCAACAGTATAGTTTATTGTGTTATCATTATTAGTTGCTTCCACAGCATACCAACAAGATAGTTGTGTTATCATTATTACTTGATTCCACAGCATACCAATAGGATAGTTTGTTGTGTTATCAATCTTAGTTGCTTCCACAGCATAATAAGATAGTTTATTGTGTTCTCATTATTACCTCAAATCCATCTCCATGGATGCTGATAGTTTGGTGTTGATATAACCTATTATTTTATTAAGTGCCTCCAGAGCTATAGGTTATTGGACATCTCAATAATTAGAGCTTGTTTTATTGTTCATTTTTATAATTGACTAAATATGACAATAGAATAGCATAAACTGAAACGAGTTACAAAAACATAATAATAACAGTAGTCCTCCTGACTGTTGAGCCATCTGCATAAGGAGGTACTATGGTGCACAAGGCCAATGGCTCAACATGCTTTTTGAAGCATGGGGGTTCACCAATTTCAAAACTCTGGGCTGGTACAGAGGAATCCCTATTGGAAAAACCCCATAAACAAATTTTGCCCAACCTAGGAATTGAACCCAGGAATAATAATTTAAAAGTACTTTGTTGCATGGTAGTATCATGCACAAGCGTCATGTAGTTATTCGACATGGCTATTGTGTTGAGCCTTCTGATACAACAACACCGTATCAGTTAGCGAGGTGAGTAGAAGATAGTTTGAAAACTTCTCACCTTTTACTTTAGTTATGTTGGGCTGGAAGTCATTTTTCAGCTGACCTCTATTTGGTGGCTTGTATGTATGTTGGTAGCTTCTAAGGTCCTGACCCGGCGACACGGTCACTTGCAAACCAGGTATTTTTAGTTTTGTTTCCACATCCTTGATAATACTTGACTATGTAGGTAACCATTTTGATTTTTGATATGACACAGGAATCTGGAATGTGAGAAGGTATACAGATAAATAATAATAAAAGAAAAGATGATCCTATTAATATTTAAATAAGTAGGAGTTAGTACTGATAACAATTAAATTATGTTATTGTTTTGAAATAGTAAGTGAGTAATTCAAAGTTAACTAGAATCTGATGACACTGAAATGAATAACTATGAAGATTGCTGCATTACTTATGACGGTGTTTGCACTAGCTAAAGATTAATGTTAAAACATGTTGAAAACTACTTTTAATGATGCATGTTTGCATACCACACACACAACAACCTATTTACACACCTATTACAAACCTATTTCATTACAAAACATTTATGTGTGAACAAGTTTGAATACAAGCTAGGTAAAAAGTTGCAAAAAGAAAAGAAAGTTATTAAATGCTAAAAGTGACAAATTATCAAAAACAAACCTGTCTTTTGATTGTTTTTATTCTGTGCAAGTGCATCCAATAACAAGCTTTGAAATCTGTCAGAAATTACTAATCTATTTACACCCATGTACCATAACAAGTAAAATTCAACTAAACCCATTGTGAGATTTAATTCATTAGGAAGGTTCTCAAATATTGAATGATTAAATAAACTTTATTATAACGAACTTAACTTGAACAAGCATAAATCTTAGAGCTTATAAAAGGCCCCATCAGTATCCAACTGACAGTCTGAACCAAGAATGTAGGGTCAGACAATTTTTTAATTAGATTTAACTTATAGCGCTATCACTGTCAAGAACCCCATAGCCAAAACAAATCTTCCAGATCATGTAGACAGATAAGATGGAACACAGTAATCACATTACATTCACTCAAATATGTCTTACATACACAGGACCATTAATTTACCAAAAATCACAAGGTCCATACATAATAGGTTACTCACACATACTAAGCGTACCTACTTGTAAATTAAAAGTTACCAGGTGGCTATCAGCTTATGACTATTTATTATTATATTATGATTATGCATGAACTGAAGCTCTGCTGATACTTACCCTGATTATAAAGTTTGTAATGACTCACCCAGGTGTATCACAACCCTTTCATCCATTCATACAAATACATTTATATTAGATGCATACTCACTCTACAAAAACCTCTAGATAATATTTTAAATATTGTTTAGTCTTGTAACCAAACAATTATTCTCACCCCAGCTATTTAAATGCAAATCGTTGTAAGTATTTTCTTGAGCACACTATAATTTTATTTTTTATTTGTTGTGCTTTTCATGTTTAAGGAATGTGTTAATACATTTTCTTATCTTACTTTACTTTTAAAAAAGTATGACATGCAACGGGTTCCACATTATTCAATAATAAACCCCGTTTGGTAGTCGGGTAAAAACAATAAATTGCAAAAATGCCAATTAGTGCATCAACATGAATATGTCATGGCACTTTCTGCCAAATGTTTACTACTTCTGTTGCACATACATTCTGTAACTTACTTAACTTATTTACCTACTAAACTTTTGTTTTAGCTACCTAAATGTAATGAATGCTATAAAAATAAGTTGTTACTTTTTGTCCGGTACAAAACTCAACGTAGGTACTTTGAATTGTTTAACATTCATACACTCACACCTTGTCCCCATGGGGATAGGCAGCAACCACAGATTGCCACTTGCTACGATCCTTACATACTCCTCAAATAAAATAAAGTTTCTCAAATAACTGAGCCATTGCAATTCTTAAGACAAAAGAACCATATTTAAACAATAACATTGAGTTCCTAGTCAGCTGTCTTATTTTATGGAGTAATTTAAGCCGTTTCATTCATTTTAATTCCACAAATTGCCACACAAACAACAGCAGGGACCACTCAGTCAGTAAGGGGTATTGTGTTACCCAGTTACTGGGTTTTGGTTGCTCCATGTAAAGCACTGGTACTCAGCTGAATCCAGTAAGAATGGAAGCTGTCCCGGACTTGGTTGGGAAAAGACTAGGCAGATTGATTAAAATTGTCACACAAAAGGTCACTGACCTTGCCTTGTATGATGAAAATAATTAAGAATGTTAAGTTACATAAATAAAAAAAACAGAATACTCCCCTCAACCATGATGGAATCTATCAATGGACAGATCAAGTTGTTCGCTTAGCTGCTTCGGTCATTCTGTGCTGTATAAAGTTTTGGCCACAATGGTGTAGGACAGCATCCATGCCACTAGTCAGTAGCTTCTTCTGTCGTTTCAATAGAGTTCAGATCGTTCACGTAAAAATATTCCAGTTATTTTCGCCTATGTCTGGACATCGCTTACTCTTGGAAATTATCATAGGAAAATCTTTTGCCATACCCTCGGCGCTGGCGATGTTGTACAAAATTCTTCGGATGGCTTTCATAGCATGGGCAGAAGGCGATAGTGGGAGCTGAGCCCAATTCTGATGTCACGTCGAAGTACCTATGAATCGTAGAATCGCCATCTTTAATTCCAATGTCTAGAGGCAATTCCTTTATTCTTGACTGGAGCGGGTTACTTCAATAACACACAACACTGGATTGAAACTCAAGAGTGTTTATTTGATTTAGTTACAGGCACTTTGAGTTTTCAAATGAACTTGAAGCTAAAACCACATCGCGTGGCTTGCTAGATCGCTAAGCCCTTGTCGATCGCTGGAGGAGATCTAGCAAGAAACTCCAGGACACTCTTTTTAAATGTTTTTATAGATTACACAATCACTTTATGACAATTAATTAGGTTTTCAAACATCTATTCGATTACATTTATTAATCAGTTCTTATTTTTCACACATAGTCCGCGCGACGCGCGTTCTAAGTGGGCGGAACTTCCATATTGTTTTTGTTTAGACACTAATTACTTGGATAGTTGAGTAAAGTTAGCAAACAATACTAAAATGCTGATCAGTTAATTATTTTAACATTAAACAACCTCAATACTCACAAATACAAAGTGGTTTGTAGTTTATTACTGAAATAGTCATCTAATAACAAAACTATTCAAGTTTCCGGTGATCTAACAATCTTACTAATTAGAAAGTTTCTCATTATTACATAGCTGTGTAAAATAGTCTTATGACTTCTTAGTATTTAATCATTTACTCAAATTTGTTTAGTTCTCGTATTAAATTATTAAATCTGGTTATTGGTCATAGAAATTATAACATCCGCCATTGTTTGACAACTTAATAAGAATAACATAATGAAACACATTTACTTCGTCAAATGTGCAATAGTTAAAATGAGAACAAATCCAAAAGTCCTACAATAAGTGTTCCTGTTTAATTTAAACATCTCGTATTAATTAAACATTGAAATTAGCATATGAATTATGAATCAATACTGATTCCACAGTGAGCCAATAGATGGCGCTGAACTCAAAACCCAACTTAAATAGACATAGACACTCAAAACGATTAGTTAGGATAATAAATCAGCAAATTCACGCCTACGCGGCGACATATATAATACTGTAATAAATGGAATAGGTGGTCAGCGACGTTCTCAAGGTACTGTAAATTTATTATTAAAGCACGACAATGTCACGTTTTAGCAAAAAAAATCTTTTTAATTCGCTACTACTAAGGTCTGACGGAATCGACTTTTAAGAAAAAAATCGAGCAAATATTGATATAGATTCAAATAATTTAAAACTCTTTAACAATAATAAACAACACTATCTACATTTTTTTGATGAACATAATAGGATGAAAAATGCTACAATTTTGCCGACACGTTCGGAATCAATTCATTATATTTTTGTGAATTAGAATGTAAGTGGAGAAGTTGTAGTGTGTAGTCAAGAGTTAGCGAAGAATGGGTTTATAGCAAACGCAATAGCCAAGGTTAGTAATCATAGAATTCTAGTCAAGATACTTAATGTTAGTGACAAGGAAGTAAGTTTTCATCTTTTACCACAGATTTAAAAAACCGGCCAAGTGCGAGTCGGACTCGCGCACGAAGGGTTCCGTACTTGGTAAATTGCGGTTTACAATTTATGACGTATTAAAAAAAAACTACTGACTAGATCTCGTTCAAACCAATTTTCGCTGGCAGTTTACATAGTAATGTACATCATATATTTTTTTCAGTTTTATGATTCTCTTATTTTAGAAG
The DNA here is from genome assembly GCA_949775005.1 of Orthosia gothica. Classification (NCBI taxonomy): domain Eukaryota; kingdom Metazoa; phylum Arthropoda; class Insecta; order Lepidoptera; family Noctuidae; genus Orthosia; species Orthosia gothica. Next base: position 117,151 of record CATKRY010000124.1, read on the forward strand.
TTACAGGGGGGGGGACACACATTTTACCACTTTGGAAGAGTCTCCCGCGCAAACTATTCAGTTTAGAAAAAAATGATATTAGAAACCTCTATATCATTTTTAAAGACCTATCCATAGATACCCCATACGTATGGGTTTGATGAAAAAAATATTTTTAATCATTAAATATAATTTTTATTTGTGTAACATAGGTAGTAAATACAGTTCTTAAATTAAAGTTCGTAGGCCGCTATGTTATGCCAAGAAGCGTACAAATATTATAGTTACATGAGAAATACAATGACAAACAAAATATTATTCATGCGAGAGGCAAACACAAGTTATTTGGTAGGTATGTCAAAATTAATAGAATATGATGTTAAATAAATAACAACAAAATTATAAATGTCTCAATAAGGAGTAATTTCTACAGTCAAAAAAAAAATTAAATATTTGTCATGCAAGAGGTAAACACAAATTATTTGGTAGGTATGTCAAAATTAATAGGATATTTTATATAAATAACAACAAAATTATGAATGTCAAAATATGGAGTAATTTCTGCAGTCAACGCATAAATAATAATCATAAATTACAATTAGTCACAATATTCAATTAAAGATTGTTTCACCAGTCAAATCAATAGATAGGTTACATTATTTTATCATTCAGAAATTCATCAGTCGTATAATAACATTTTTCAATTAGTAACAGTTTTATTTTATTTTTGAAAAGTATAACATTCAAATTTTTTATGGCATCTGGTAATTTATTATAAATGCGCGGTGCCATGCCTAAAACGCTCTTACTCACTAAGGCAGTCTAACAACGCTGATTGCTTAAAGAGTTTGCGTATTGGCTACGAATCGGAACATCTCGTAACGTCGATACCTTTTCGAATAACCTCATGTTTGTTTTGACGAAAACACTAATTTCAAAAATATATAATGAAGGTAAGGTAAGTATTTTAAGCGATCTAAAGAATGGTACACAGCTATCATCAATTTTAAGACCACACATTGATCTTATGCATCTTTTTTGTGCTCTAAAAACGACGTCTTTATCAGTAGAATTGCCCCAAAAAATTATACCATATCGCAAAATTGAAGCTACTAAGCCATGATATGCTACTATTAGCGAATCTATATTTATTTTTCTCGAAATTTGGAATAGTGCGTATGCTGATTTATTTATTTTCTTACTTAGGTCATCTATGTGGGCCTTCCAGTTCAGCTGGTTATCAAGGAATAAACCTAAAAAATTTGCTTCTTTAACTTCTTCAATGTCACAGTTGCTATGTCTGATATTTACTTTTGGTACTTCAGTTCTTTGGTGAAAGTGCATTATTTTGGTTTTCTTTAAGTTTATAACTAAATTATTTTTGTCAAGCCAATCAATTATGTGCGATAGTGTATTATTTATGTCATCTTGATAAATACTGCGATCAATACATTTCACTATTGTAGTACTGTCGTCTGCAAACATCACCATTTGATGTTGAGTCACCTTGGGCAGATCATTTATATAGATCAAGAAAAGAGGTGGCCCAAGGACGCTACCCTGTGGGACACCAAACTTTATTAATCTAGAATCAGAAAAAGAACTCTTTTCAAATTTTGTTTTTTCGCATATTCTTGCAATCTCTGTACATTGCATTCTGTTGGAGAGATAAGATTCGAGAAGTTTTAAAATGTTTCCTCTGATACCGTAGCAATAGAGTTTGTTTAATAAGACGTCGTGCTTTACATAATCGAAGGCTTTGGTCATATCTGTGTAAATAGCACAAATAGGAGCTTTTTGGTCTACTGCTAACATAATGCCACGCAAAAAGTCAAAAATAGCCATGTTGATCGTGGTATTCTTTCTAAAGCCATTTTGTTCCTTGCACAATAAATTAAATTTATTGAGATAGCTGTACAGTGACTTATAAATTATCTTTTCGAAAATTTTGGAAAATACAGAAATTTTAGCTATTGGCCTATAGTTCTTCATATTAATTTTGTTATCTTTTTTATGAAGTGGTTTAATAATAACTTTCTTCAAGTCTTCAGGATAAATTCCATCAACAATGCCAAGGTTTATAATATGCGCTAATACGGGTGCTATAAGTTCATTTACAAATTTTATCACCTTTGTTGACATACCGTCAAACCCTACAGTACTTGTATTTTTAAGTGATCTTATAGCCGAAACAATGTCGGTTGTTAGAACCGGTTGCATAAACATTGATTGCCTTGTTACATTGTCCAATTTACTATCAAATTCCATATTAGTTTTAATATTATTCTCGATTTCATCTATAAAATAATTATTAAATGCATTCGCAATGTCAATAGGTCTTGAAAGGGTCAGGTTACAATTATTAATGGTCATTATTTGTTCTTTAGGAGAGTTACTTTTTTGGTCTATTGACTATTTGCCATGTAGCTTTTGACTTATTCTGCGAGGTTTTTATAAAGTAATCATTTTGAGCTTTTTGTGTCAGTCTTATAATTTTCTTATATTGTAAAGAGTAGTTTTTAAAGTTAGTTTTATTTTTTAATACAGGATTTAGTCTGTATGCCCACAGTAATTTTCTTTGTTTTTTATTACAGTTTTATTTTTGTTTTTGTGTGAAAATCTTAATGCGGTTCACAGAATACATCTACTTACCAAGTTTCAACAGCATAGTTCTTATAGTTTCGGAAAAAAGTGGCTGTGACATACGGACGGACAGACAGACAGACAGACAGACAGACATACATGACGAATCTATAAGGGTTCCGTTTTTTGCCATTTGGCTACGGAACCCTAAAAAAATGGGAGACTGTAGTATTTGTCAATTTAATAAGACCAAAACGACGTACCTGGGTTAAAACTTTGTTGTCAGAATTACGTCAAGCCGTATAGGTTACCACAGGCACTAAAACCAAAAATAGCTAAGCAAGTTGATAATATGAAAATGATATAATAGAAAAGGCAAAAAGTGAATGGTCCAGTCCAATTAGTACCCAAGAAAAGAAGCAAACGTAATGAGATAAATGGCGATTATTCTAGATTATAGAAAAGTGAACGATGTTATTTGTGACGATAAATTTCCGTTTCCAAATATTAATAAAAAAATTGATACGCTTACAGGAGCTATTTAATGCCAAGGCTATTATCAAGTAAGTTTAGAGCCTAGTAGTCGTAAACTAACAGCTTTCACTGCAAATACTGGCCAATATTGCATGAAACGTTTACCCCCATGGGTTTAAAGATCAGTCCAAATGTTTTTAGTCGTATGATGTCTGTACCAATGTCTGGTTTAACATACGATAAATGTTTAGTGTATCATGACGATCTCATTGAATGAATGACTTTAATTTACTGCCATCCAGTGGTATAAAAATCCGAATGTGCTTTCCGTCTATAGCACCGAGGCAATTTGGAAAATATGCTCTTTTTTTAAAACCCTCTGCTACTGTTTTCCACTTTTGTTCAGACATATTTTCTAAATGCTCGCTACGGAAGTTTTCACATATTTTTTGAACACAAAATTTATAATTTCACTTAATGTACTTATTCCTAGCCTGTAATTGTAGTGCAGATCGGTCAGAGAGCAACCACTGGCCTGGTACCTGAAAAGTAAAAAAAGAAATTGTAATCTTGTTTATTAATGCTCTTTTAAAAATTGTGGTTACATAAACTTTGCCTCAACCTATTTAAACTATGTAACTATGTACCTAAGTACATCAGTATTAATAAGCTAATTATTGTTTCAGCACAACTCATTATAAACCAATGGAATAATATATGACGCGTTCATTAGATTAAAAAAACCATATGTGTTTCATGAAAACCTAAAATTTTTACTGAAATTTACAAAAAAAGCTGAAACTGATGCCAACATTGTGGAAGAAACAAAACAGGAGCATGAAGTGATCGCTGCTAATGATAATGAACATTCTGATAATGTTGCTATACATGAACCAAAGAAGGAGCCGTCAAAAAATAAAAAGAAAATAGACAACATTGAGGCCGCAATATAAAAAGAAATAAAAGAAAATAAAACTACCAACCCTGAAAGAGTGTTAACAGAGGACAGTTTCTTTACGTCTTTTATACCATATGTTAAAGATATGTCAGAACCAGAGAAAATACAGCTACAAATGGACCTTCAATCTAGTATACCAAAAATTAAACAAAACCGGCGGGCTTATTACGTAAGGAACAGCAAGTAGTAATAATTGTACAATTATTGCGCGATCAATTTAGTGACCTGGCTACTAAGGCCTTTAAGTCAAGTCTTTTTTTTGACAGTCACTTTTAACAGAAGCTATTTTATCTGTCCGATGATTTATAAAATGTATCGAAGATTTATAGTTTGATGAATTAACCAGCTTATGAAAGAGCAACACTTCGTGGAGGCCACTTTTTTACAATAGTCAATTTGATTACTATTTAGCTCTAATATTCCGATAAATTAATATTCGCAGATGTAAAGTATTTGTGTAAAGTAAATATGGCAGTGAAAAGTTGATATTTTCCTTTTATTTACATGTATGTCAATGTTTAAAATCAATTAAAATTTCTTCGAATTGTCGATTGTTTTAAAAATTGAATCGATAACGCATTAGAACATCACTTTATAGACTACATTATCTCGTATTTGAGCTATGAAACGTAAAAAAGATTTTCCAAATTTAATTTAGACATTGGCAGAATAGTCGACATCGGTGTTTGCCATATAAAAAAAAATATAATAGAAGATACTTATTGCGGACTTATCACATTCTTATGTGTTTGTAAGTATTTAGTAGTAAACATATAAGCTTCGCTCAGGTAGCTCACACAGGCTTTTTTATACTGTATATAAAAAAAATCCTCCACTTTACCGTGATCACTTCTGTTTCAATGATTCAACAAATAGTCCAGTTGCGTAGACATTAGAGACTCAAAACAACACCAATTTGTCATTTACATTTACAATATTCACTAGGAATTTGTTATTTTAATATTTATTCTTATATTCTTATTCTAATTGGCGGATACTTAAAGTACCCACAAAATAACATACGAAAAAAGCCGCCAAAAACTCAAAAACTTCTATACCTACTCAGCCATCAGCGAGCGATTGGCAATCGACCAACAACAAGGGAAAAAGTAATCGCAATTTGACAGCCACATTTGCTCGCCGATCGCTGTCGCTCTGCTGTCAAAAGCCATACGTAATACGAAATTATCGCGATCACCTTGCGATAAATGCACATTTCAGTTAACAGATTTTTATTGTTAGCAGTGCCGTCGTAAAATTATTATGGTGTGGCTATAGCTCATTTATAATGCGGATTCGCGATTGAAGAGCAATTATTTCGCAAAAAAAAAGCCTTCCAATTTTTTGACATAAAGCGATATTCGCGCGATGATTGTACAATCTCTGCGCAAATATTGTTAATTGCTGTTTCATACGTAATAAGCCTGCCGGTCCTCCATCAACGTGTACAATCACCATATATTCTCGTAAACCCTGCACCTGGATACAGTATATCATATCCAAAACATAGAGAAAAACAGCTGGCAACACTGGTAGCCGGTCGTCAAAAATAACGTCGCTGTAGATTTTATTTAAAAAAATTAATAAAATTGTTTTAATTAGGCTTAATTAGTGTTCAATAGTTTAATCTCAATAGTGAGTGCAATATCCAGTAGTTGTACCTACTGTCTTCCTGTCGGAAAACTATTGAAAACAAGAAAACAAGCTCAGCTGTCAACTGATCGCATCAACGGTGACGGATTTGAAAAAATCATTATTCCCTGGGTATTTCTGTCTTAATTATTACTTACTAATTCTACAGACTGTACAAATATCACAGAATACTGCTCAATTATCTGAGCTACGTCCATCACACACTGGCACGGTTTATGTATCCTTTTGCTTGACAATTTTGTGGAAGCAAAATCGATGACAATAACATTAGCCCAGACAATAAATAAACACTACATAATTTACTGCACAAATAATCTTTGTAGGTTTTTATTACAATCTTACCTAGAGAGTGTTAAAAAAAAAAAAGGTTAATTGTAGTCTATAATTTAGTAAACTCAAAGCAGTGATTTCCATAGTTCTTTCTATTGTTTTTACTCATTAAACTTTCCCATCTAAGTCTTATTAAACTTATCTATCTGTAACAGCTATATTTTCTTAACATTATTAACTTGTAAACTTTTCTTTAGTCATTTTTATTTAATTTTTCTCAACCACCTCCTATCCAATATTAGAAAACTACAGCACTGTTTTTTAGTTTAAATTCCACACATTCCAGGTTGTTAAGGAAAATGATGACCCGCAGCGCTACAATGAAGGAGCTGGAAGCAAAATTGAGAGCATCACTGAATGATCTGCAAGTTTCCAAATCACTCAATAAGAAACTGCTCCAAGAAATTGCCGACAGTGAGGTGGAAGTTGAAAAGGTGGTTCATAAAAACACCTTCCCCAAGAATGAGCTAGCTGAGCTACACATTCAGCACCTCGACTTAGCCGAACAACACCGGGAACTTAAGCACCAAGCGGCAACATACCAGAAGTGCAATGACACGTATGAACTAACTTTAAACCGTGTTTCTGAACTTGAACAAGCATTGTGTGATGCCCATAAGACACTATCTAACGCTGAGTCTGTTAGAGTCAGTGAGCAGATTAATAACACTAATAGCTTATTTAGCGAGTTGGTTGGCAGTATTCAGTCGGAAACAGTGTGTGAGCCAGATTTTATAATAGATTTGACTGGTGAAGACACTAGACCATTATGTCCTATTGTCATGAGTCACAATAAATTAAAAAAATATATTAAAATAAAATAAAATATGAAACGATCACGGAGAGCGATCAAAAAACAAAATCTCCAAAAATTAAATATTTCTCTTAGAAAGGAACGTGTTAACTTAACTAGTAGATTAAATACCTGTATGGGTGAGCTAGATAATTGTAGGGTAAAGTATGATAAAGATACACAGTGCCTCCAAAATGATGAGTGTTTACTGAAGGATATCTTTGAGAAATATGAGTTCACAACAGCAATTGAATGAGCGCTTGTTTGAGGCTGGGGAATTATTAGACTTGGTGAAATACAATGCAGAGAGGTATGAGTCTGGGTCTCTGACTAATTCCTGTTGCAGCTGTGCCAGCTACCCACCACCTCTCCAGCTACAAGGTGACTTGTCTACACCAATGTTGGCTCTTCCTGAAAAGTCATGTGTACACAATGTACAGGAATGTAAAACAACATTATTTAGTGATGAAATAGGTTCAGGCTTTGGAAAAATATTACAAAATTACCTTAGGCATAGTTTTACAAATCATTGTTACCATAATATAAGTTTTAAGCAAATTATCAATATAATTATGAATTCAAATATAGATAATTGTTCTACAATGGTTTTGCTATTGGGAAATAGTACTGGGATTACCAAAAAGGACATAATGGCTGGTAATGACACCTGACCCTTACTCGTATAGCTTCTCAGAAGATGAGAACAAGCGGATTTTTAAATTAAATAACATTTTACAAATGTTGACGACTTGTCATTGTGACAAATTATTGTTTTTTGACACTAATAAATTTATTAGTGGACTACAAGCAACGCAGAGAGCTTTCTCTCTGTCACGTAGATGTAGACATAAGATTGCTATGTTGATAGCTTAATCTATTAATGAATTGATAGCAAATCTATCAAAATTTATATTAAGTGCCATATATAAGTTAAGTCACCGTGAATCTCTTAGGGAACTGTTTAAAAATATTAATATTATGTCAGTTTCTTGCCAATTCATTTATGAAAATATTATGCATGTAAGGAAAAATATAAATCTCTTTAGTAAAGTCAGTGACAGACACAATTGTAATACCAGAAATAAAGATAAGTTAGATCATCCTTCTTACAGACTAGCTAAAGTACAACCATCTTTCATGGGGTACTGTGTTAAATTCTATAACAAAATACCTTGTGATATATTAAAACTAAATGAAAGTAAATTTAAAACTTTAGTTAAAAGCACTCTTTGTAAACAAGCATATTACAAATTAGATGATTATATTCAAGATAAGAATGCTTGGAAACATGCTGGTCCTGCTCCATAGGGCAATCTTTGGTGTAGACAAAATCCAATTTGTTAATTTATATTCCTATTCATAGTTATTGTATTCATATTTTTTTTTTTTTTTAAATTGACTCTCACTGTTCCGTTGTTGTTAAATTAGGTAATTTTACCTATGTTTGTAATATTTGTAAGTATGTGAGAACCATGTTCCTACTTACCAAATTAATTAATTTTCCTGTTAATGCTTTTTAATACTTTATACCTGTTCGTAGTATAGTGTGTAGAGCTATTCTGGGTGCATCGTCCTCACATATATTAATGTATAAACTTATGTAAATATTGTAAAACACCAATTTTTTTTTAAAAGGAGTAAGTATGGAGTTTCTTGTGCGTTCTTCTCCATAACAATCTACTTTCCGAATGCACGGTAGAATCATTTTTTTTTTTAATTACTTGTAAATTTTAATTTTAATTTATGTGAAGTTCAAAAGTGCCGTTTATTGGCCTAATTGAATAAATATATTTGACTTTGACTTTGACATGGCCATTCGATTCATAGCAATTCAATAAATTCTCCCTCACCTATATTACCGACATCTCCTTCACCTACAAGTAACTCCTATATTGATGTACCAAGTCCACAATCAGTTGTAATTCAACAAACATCAACTCCAAGCAACTCCTACATTGATGTACCCACTCCACAACTAGTTGGAATCCAACAAACATCGACTACAAGCAAGTCTTGTGAATCGGTTACAGAATCCCATACTAATAACTTTCAGCAATTTTTCCATAAATATTCCGTAAGCCAATTGTAAGTTTACCTTGTCATATGCTATTTCATTTCCATTTTGATTATAATACTTTGTATAACTTAAAATACTTTTTATAACGAACTTTCTTTAATTATAACTAAATAATAATGTATGGTGGCCAGTGTATTAAGCTAGACACACTAGCTCTCTGCGCCCCGTTATCTTATGGGCTATTTTACAATTATTGTGTCCAGCTTGATGTACTGCCCACTATACATGTACAGTGTTGACCACCAGCCAACAAACGATAATGATAGAAACCAATGATTAAAAAACAAACATGAAAATAGTAAACTTACCTTAATGCAAATTACTATCAAAAATATTGAGGTATAGCTATGATGGTTGGCCAGATGGTAAGTTTTTTTTTTTTTAATTTTGCCCACCCTTGCGATTTCTTCCTGTATCGTGGGTGCGTTTACAAACATATAAACTCACATACACAACACCCAGAGCCGGAACAACTATCTGTAGGTCATACAAATATTTATTCCGTGCGGGAATCGAACCCGCGACAAAGCGCAGCAGTCAATCGCTCAACCACTGCGCCAAGCCAACCGTGCGCCCAAAATTAAGTTAATAGAGACAGAAACGAAACCATTTTATATAAAGTGGAATGAAATCAGCATTGAAAGGCATTGCTTATTTTGGGGTCATAGGATAGTAAGCCCAAATTCTATTAGAAAAGATATACTTGTTGAGCTCCATAAGAGCCATTTTAGTAGCAGCAGAATGATAGATATTGCGAAATCTTACTTTTGGTGGCCAAAATTAAATGAGGAGGTTATTGAGTTAACAAATAAATGTATAAATCTAATTAAATTAATCTTACAGAAATACCCCAACTAAAACTAACTTAAAACCATAGCCAGTACCTCCATGGCCCTGGTATCGCATTCACGCTGATTACCTTGGACCCTTATTTGGGAAAATGTTCTTAATTGTTATAGACAGTAACAGTAAATGGCCTGAGGTTTTCCAGATGGCAAATATTGGAAGTGGTCTAACCATTCAAAAGTTTAAAGAAATGTTCTTAAGATACGGAATTCCAATCCATCTAGTTACAGATAATGGCATCTCCGTTACTAGCCATGACTTTAAAGCATTTTGCATGAATGTAGGTGTGACTACACGTCATTTATCTCTATATTTTAATATTTAAAAACTGCGCATGGCCGGCCAGATGTGTTGAACACATTGAGACGCGGACCTTTGGGTTTGACAGGCTGTGTCATAAACTATGGAACACGAACGTTTAACAAGATAAAACAAAACCCAACCTTTTAAAGATGCTCATACATTGCCCTTTTAAAGTAAAAGCTGTCAAGACAAAAGTAATATTCTAAAGAGTCTTGGAATATCTGATTTCTAACACGAACCAGACCCAAAACAATTAAGCGATGCACAAAAAACTGAACTGAAAAGCGGATTGTGAGATGGGAGACGGGCTTGTAGAGGCGAGAGGGAAGACACTTGACTTAAGGCAGGGAGAGAGGAGCGGAAGAAGACGTACGAGTGATGATATCAGAGTGTTAGAGGCATAGGGTTTAGCTTTGGAAACGAATAATCTAAAGTCGAGTCGTAGTAGTTGTTGTGTAACAAAGTTAATTATTAAGTTAATTATAATTTAGTCTAATCTCGTATTAATATGTTGTGAGTGAGTGCCAGTATGAATGAGGTAAGTTTTTAATCATTAAATTACATAGGTAGGGACAATTCAATAATGTACTATTTATTCTAGTGTGGCGAACCCTTGTATTTACTTCCTAAATCCACCCTTTGGCAGATATTTGTGGCTAATATTTGGTTTAGGGAAACGGCGAAGCCTTTCGTCACACGTTACATGCCCTAATTCATAATTTATACACTACACAATGACTCATTTGATTATGGACTATTATTGACTTTTAACTGACATTACATACATGGAAGGCGGAGCCGCTAATACTCTTTTCTGTATAAAATAGGCTAAATATGGCCGCTCTTAATTGAGCAAGTAGGAGAACCAAATGTTAGTTGTTAAATACTGCTTCCTATAGAAGGTCTGACTACGGTCTCATTGTATTGCCATGTTGTATGTACACTTAAACTAAAGGGGGTAGTCATCGTTGAACATCACAAACTGGGATATGATCAATTTAATTAATGTTAGTGTCGTGTCTCGTTAAATCGCACCAGGCTTTCGGGCCAATATCTGAATAAAAAAATAATATTTGCCGAGACAAGATGGAAGCCCAGTGGAAGACCCCGCTGTTGACGTCGCACGGCTGTTATTTACACTGGAGCATCCTCGAAATTGGGAAGTTTAAGAAAGTGTGAAGTGACGAATTATTCCATTTCAACGTATAACAAGGCAATTGTAGTGAACCTGTTTCAGACTGAGTCTACGGTACACTTGCTAGTTTTGTATTGTCCTAGTAAAGGGTGTTAGGTCGAGGGTGAACTATTTATTATAGTCCAGTAATTCTGGAAGCATGTCTCGCTCAATGGCAGGACACTTAGGCACAAAACCGTCCTTGTCTTAGGATTGTGTAAGACATGTTTAAGTTTAGGGAAACATGTATTGTATGGACCGCCGCAAATCCTTCCTAGGACGCGCATTCGAGGCCCTGCAGTACACGTATACGACGTGTGTGCTTTTGAAAGGCAGTCTCACGTCACTTGGGTGGGAATCTAGACTATTGCCAATTGACTCATTAACGTAATTCAAATAAACTTATTTATCAACGCAAGCGTAGCGATCCTACCAACTCCCTTTCGTTAGGTAAATAATGCACTTTGCAATCCCTTTGTCTAATTAACTTCATACTTCACTATTGTTTTACTTATTTAGCCCTTAAGGCTATCAGACAGAAATGTGTGCTGGAAGTTTGTTTTCATAATTTCTTCTTACCAGCTATTACACTACGAAATGATGGCGGGATGGGCGCTTTTGGGGCTGTCTGTAGGCGAGTTGATATTATCAACTCCAGTTACTTCCCGAGTTAAACTCTCTGCTAATTTAGTTATTTGTGTTTGTATTAATCCTTGAATGTATATTCACTATCCGCGACCATTATTCGGTCTTTGATTTAAATACTCTATACATTAGTGTAAAGAGTTTTTCACACAAGCTTTAGTTAATTGTAACAATTTAGTTTATATCCCCTTAGTTATATTTTATCCTTCTTAACCACTGCCAAGTTATAATTTTATAACTGTGAATTCCAAAACAAAACAAAAACATAATTTGGAATTCACTTGTCGGAAGAGAATTGACCAAGCCAGGTGACGAAATTCATTGTGCAGCGCGGAATGGCGGGGCGCTGTTCCCCTTTTATAACAAAAGGGCCGACATTAACACTAAATCTAGGACATTTTAGGAAAAACGAAATTTTTATCAGCCTAGGGTCATTTAGAAACAGTCACATAGGCATCAACCATACATTTACACCTCCCTACCATCCAGCCACTAACGGAGCGGCTGAACGGTTCCTGGAGACATTTGAAGCAAATGTAACTAAAATAGTTGAAAGTGGCAAATCCCTTAACTATACAATTAGCATACTTTTGGCTGATTACCGAGTCACCCGCACAAATCCACTGGGGTCTCGCCAACTGAACTTATGCTGGGGAGAGAATTAAGGAACCGATTCTCTTTGTTAAGACCTACACCAATATTTCAAGATATGTTATTAAAACAAAATAAAGCTGTTATAGATTCTCACGGGAGAGAATCTACAGATTTATTTGATGATTAAACCAGAGATGTACACTTCAAGGTAGGGCAAAAAGTCATGACTCGCGATTATAGAAAGGGCCTGAAGCCCTGGTCTGACGGCACTGACATTTAGGAGTCCATTCCTGGAGCCAGGTATTTCATTGATGTCGATAGGTTAAGTTGGAAGAGACATGTTAACCAAATAATAAACTCCAGTCAAAGTTTATAAATAAATATATTATATCTGTTACATTACATTAATAATGTTAACTAATATTAACTTCACCTAACTATAGTAAGGTGAAGTTATGTTCACAAGACGGATATCTGGTATAGGTAATCTATACCAATATTATAAAGAGGAAATATTTTTTTGTTTATTTGTACCGAATAGGCTCCGAAACTACTGGACCGATTTAAAAAATTCTTTCTCTAATAGAAAGCTACATTATTCCTGAGTGACATAGGCTATTTTTTATCCCGAAAACGGGTCCTGTGGTGTGGTCCACGGGAGCGAAGCCGCGGGGAACAGCTAGTCACATATAATAATATGTGTATGTACCAGATATCCGTCTTGTTAACATCATATTTAAAAATGATGTAAACTTAGGTTTTATAACCATTTTCGTATGTTAAGTTTTCTAATAACCGTGTAGTACTAAATATGTTTTAATTATAAGGTAAAAGTTTAAGTCTATGTAAGCGGGGAAGAGTGTGGTATATTGACTCGTTCATATTCCTTGGTTCATAGATTCACTCTTCCATTGGCTCTCTTGGTCTAGCGTTCTGACCGGCTATGTATCGGTTGGTACAATTAAATTTATTATAAATAAAACAGAGTGTTAACTGAAGTGATTGTGTTATTAATTAATTGGCCTTCACCGAATACATCTCAAAATATAATAGAATGCATTAGAAATGCCCGACCCTATGAAAATTAAACTGTTGGCAAAATAGAGTGCAAGAAACCACCTTTTGCGCAATTATTGTAAAGCATTGCTGGCAGAGTCAACTAACTCATCGTATCACATCAAAGCAAGGCAACTTGTCGAAGAAAAGTATTTGACGTTGCGTTGGGGATTGGACTCATCTTTAAAATACAGGTCTAGAAAAAACATCCCCTTTGCAGAAAAGACCGATAATATAGAAAAGGATATCCAAAATGGGCCCACTACATATTTTGTGATCAGTGTGAACACAGCCATTGTTCTCCTTACTTTTGTAGTAAAACAAACTCGGAAAACTCTTTTCCAGAATTGGTGTTTAGGGTGTTCCAAAAACTGCCAGATTTGGCGTATGGGCTTTTCTAATAAGCCGCTACTACTCTTTTTCCTCCTACGTACTATGCAACTCTGGCATTAAATTCAAACTTTCGACCAAATTGATAGGCTCGTTTTATGCGAAACTGTATTTAATTAATTATAATTAATCACTCCTTAAAAAAAAGGTAATATAGCGGAAGATGCGCGACTGCAGTCATATCATTCAATAGCAGCGGTACACTGCAAACCTATGTGCATAAATTCATTTTTGAGATCTTGCAAACGAACAAATAATTTGGCTAGAAAATAAGTACAAAAATAATAATTATAGGAGGAATATTCAAAAGCAAAAGACCCTTAGACATGGACCTGCGAAAGACGCCCATTATAGTGTAAACTGTCAGAACCCTGACATGCATGCATTGAAATAAAGTGAAAGAAAACAAGACTTTTTAAAAGGCTTATCACTCTCTAAAGAAGATACAAATAATTTAGAAAGAAGCACCGTCTTGCAAAGTGCAAACCCCAAGTGGCTAGAGACTAGGCGCAAACTCTTAACTGCTTCCTGGTTTGCAAGAGTTTGCAAGCGGCGTCAAAATACCAATTGTGTTTCTCTGGAACAACAGATAACTATTATATGGTAACGATCTGAACAATGTCCCGTCCATAAAACATGGCAGAACGAACACACAGAATTGAAAAGCGAACAAAAAATACTAAAAACCTCCCTAAGAATCTCTTAGGGAGCTATTTAAAAAGATTAATATTATGACCGTTTCTTGCCAATTCATTTATGAAAATATTATGTATGTAAGGAAAAATTTAAATCTCTTTAGTAAAGTGATAGACACAATTGTAATACCAGAAATAAAGATAAGTTAGTTCAACCATCATATAGATTAGCTAAAGTACACACATTTTTCATGGGGTACTGTGTTAAATTCTATAACAAAATACCTTGTGAGATATTAAAGTTAAATGAAAGAAAATTTAAAACAATAGTTAAAAGCACACTTTGTAAACAAGCATATTACAAATTAGATGATTATATTCAAGATAAGAATGCTTGGAAACATGCTGGTCCTGCTCCATAGGCCTATCTTTGGTGTGAACAAAATCAAAATGGTTAATTTGTATTATATTCATAATTATAGTAACGCTTTATTTTTATTTTTTCTTCTCTTTTTGTTTAAAAAATTTACTCGCACACTGTTCTGTTGTTGTTTAATTAGGTAATGTACCTATGTTTGCAATATTTGTAAGTACGTGAGAACCATGTTCCTATTTATCAAGTAAAGGAATTTACCTGTTAGTGCTTGTAATTCTCTCATACCTATATGTAGTATAGTAGTGCTGGGTACATCGTCCTCACGTATATGAATTTATTAATGTATGAACTTATATAAATATTGTATAAAACTTTTTTTAAAAGAGTAAGTATGGAGTTTCTTGTGCGTTCTTCTCCATAACAAGCTACATTTCCGAATAATGCACGGTAGAATTAATTTTTATTAAATGTAAATTTTAACGTTCAAAAGTGCCGCATAATGGCCTACTTGAAATAAACACATTTGACTTTGACTTTGGTATTCATTCACGCACCCAAAAAAACACAAGGCCACAGTCCGGGCAAATATACAAAAGAAAGTTATAGAACGAAAGCAGCGTTCAAACAAAATCACAGAGATTTGCCGAAAAAGAAAACTGTCGTATCCCAAAGATGGGACGAGCAAAAGAAAAAGAACTACAGAACCTGATGAAAATTATAGTCGCTTAGAGTTGGCAGAAGATCATCATCATCATTTCAGCCGAAAGACGTCCACTGCTGGACATAGGCCTTCCCCAGGCGTCGCCACATTGACCGATCCCGTGCGTCTCGCATCCAGCGCCTTCCCGCAACCTTAACCAGGTCATCGGTCCACCTAGTGGGAGGCCTTCCAACGTATCGTCGCCATTCCAGAACTTTTCGGCCCCATCGGCCATCCGTTCTGCGAGCAATATGCCCTGCCCACTGCCACTTAAGTTAAAAAAAGAAGTTAAAGGAAGAAGTTAAAAAAATAATTTATATAGGATTGCTCTCAACTAAGGATGTTGAAAGGAAAACAGTGGGCTAACGCGATAATAGCTTATGGGCTTTGACCTCCTCTTGGAACTGTTGCTACTCGTACCAATTATGGCAAGGAAAAGGACTGAATTGTTCGATCAATTAAAAAGAACACGAGGTTACAGGTATTAAAGTGAGGACCACAGACATAAATCTAATTAGATAACTCGATTGTATGTACTTCGCGTGCCAAAAAACGGATTAAAGTGCTGGAGAGGTGGAAGTCGGTGATATTTCGGCATCCCCAATTTCACATGATTTATCAGGCCTACTTACAACAGCTGCTACTTGAGAAATAAAATAAAAAATCAGTATTTCAGCATTAGCATAGCAGGAAAATAAGAAGTTCATAAAGTTTCAAGTTTCAGTTAAGAGTCATATGAAAAATTTCAGTTTATTTTCTCTACTTTGTGCCGGGTGGCTTATTCACTAAGATATAGGTGCCGACAAGTTTTACATGTAAGTATGGCGGATCGTTTTTTTCTTACTTTAATCAAATTGAGAAGAAACTATCAAGACTATCAGTTAGCAGTGCTTTTGGACTCGGTTTTTCGCGTGCCAAAAAACGGGGTAAAGTTACGATTAATCGTAGTCTGAGCTTTTCATTTAGAATTATCAGCACCGGAAATCCACCGAAATCTAGAAACAATGCTTTTTTATGCAATATTGAGCTATAAAGAATATATATAGCTAAGGTAACAAACTGGCTTCTTGCATTGGACTACAATATAACGGAAGGTCTCTTGGCTTAGGTAAAATTCACTGTACACACATTGACAATTCACATATATACACGTGTACTCACTAACATAATTATAGAATACAGACACTCTTATAGCACCATCACAACTGACACAAATCACAGCACCATGCATACACTCGTCTTTACTTATTTTTAACACGTTGAACGCCGTGGAGGGCAACATATGAGCGACACTGTAATAGCCGATAGGGCCAGGAGAAAATCCGTAAATATGTAAAATTTTACACAATGTATTTATTGCATTATTGGAGCGGAAATAAGCTAAAACTTAGTTATTGGTTACAAAAAAATCATTTTAGTGTTTAAATTTGCTATAATTTGAGTGTCACTCATAAGTCGTCCCCCGTGGCCTATGCGAAGAGAAAATCGCATGTCCGTTAGCGGGGGCCGCGCGGGCCACGGTGTCGAGCACCGCCGCCCGCGCGCCCGCACCCGCGTACTTACAGCCCAGGAGTTTAGAGTGTTTATGTCGTTTAGTGTCACATTGAACGCGATACGCTCACAACGCTATTTGGTTTTTGCTAATTTTATATTATATTCATACTGCGTTCATATTATAAAGATGGATGATTTCGGAGATTTTGAGATAAGTCAAGAAGACTTATCACACATAGACACTTTAGAAATAAATTTACTCAACAACAGTTTTCACGTCAGCTCGGAAGAGGAAGATCTGGACGATCGACCAGTTTGCCGTGGTCGTCGCCGTGTAATGGTTTTTGAAAGTGATGAAAGTGAGTTGGACCAGCTACAAATTACTTTGAATACTATGAGTACTCCGTCGACATCTGCACGTACATGGACGCAACCAGCAGGTAATCAGCGTCAAATTATTGCTTTCACTGAGATTCCTTGTTTGCCTTTTAATCTCCGCTCTGCTATGATTAACAAATCGCCAGATAATTTTTACTGCCTTTTGGTGTCAGACGAAATTTTTGAGAAAATAGTGTATGATACTAACGAGTTTGCTATACACAAAATAACTGCACGAGAAGCTTCAAAGTCAGCACGCTTACGCAATTGGTCGCCTACTAATGTGGATGAAATGAAAAACTTTTTTGCTTTGATATTATTTATGGGATTGGTGAAGCTTCCTAAAGTAAGTGACTATTGGTCCAAGGACGAAATAATAGGACATGGTTTTGCACGAAAAGTAATGTCTCGGAACAGGTTTGAGCTGTTATTACAAATGCTACACTTTTCTAAAGAAGATGACGCTCACAAGACTGATCGATTACATCGCATTCGAACCCTTCTGGACCTAATGAACGAAAATTTCAAGAATCATTACACTCCTGGCGAAGATCTGTGCATTGATGAGAGTGTCGTACCATTTCGGGGAAGAATTATTTTCAGACAGTACAATAAACAGAAACGACATAAATATGGTGTAAAGGAATTTAAACTATGCACGTTACCGGGATATACCTACAAAATCAGTATTTATGCGGGCAAACAAAATGATCAAGTCAATACTACGCCTGAAAACGTTGTGATGTCGTTGTGCAGTGACCTTTTGAACAAAGGGCACACATTATACACTGACAACTGGTACACAAGTGTCAGTTTGGCTAGAAACCTTTTGCAAAATGAAACGCACCTCGTCGGTACAATTCGTAAAAACAGGAAAAATCTTCCTAAAGAAGTAATCAATGCTAAATTGAAACGAGGCGAATATATTGCCATGGAGAGTACTGATGGAATAACTCTATTAAAATGGAAAGACAAAAGGGACGTTTACGTTCTTTCTACAAAACATTCCACCCGCTTCCAATCCGTCACGAAGCGAG
Organism: Orthosia gothica; assembly: GCA_949775005.1. Classification (NCBI taxonomy): domain Eukaryota; kingdom Metazoa; phylum Arthropoda; class Insecta; order Lepidoptera; family Noctuidae; genus Orthosia; species Orthosia gothica. The sequence continues at coordinate 135,626 of CATKRY010000124.1, forward strand.
GTAAAACCACTTTGAAGCCTAAAATCGTAGTAGATTACAACAAGGCGAAAGGAGCCGTGGACTTATCTGACCAGATGGCCGCATATTCGACACCTTTGAGAAAGTCCGTCAAATGGTATAAAAAAGTGGCGATAAATTTGCTTCTAAACACGGCCGTTATTAATGCTTTAATATTGTACAAGACTGTCACTGGGAAAAACATGCAAGTAGTTGAATTCAGGAAAGAGATATTGAAGGGTTTATTGTCAAAAAAGGAAGAACAACCAATAGAAACCTTGAGGCCAAGACGTATAAAGCACAAGCTCACGAAAAAAGAAGGCACCGCCAAAAATAATCGTCGTACATGTCAAAATTGTTATAAACATAACGTTGAGATAATGGGAAGGGCTTTGGCAAAAAACAAGACCAAAAAGGTGGTTACATTTTGTGAAACTTGCCCAAATAAACCATATCTCTGTTACGACTGTTTTCATCAACTTCATTAGAATAATTTTGTGATGTAAGTTTAAGTTTACCTGGCATTGATCTCAAATTAAGTCTGATTTTGCATGTGTTCCTCGTATAAATAAATATATAAATGAATATTAACTAATACTATTTTGTTTTTTATTTAGTACACATATACATATCCTATTTGTAATCAAAATTTATCCAAACTGGTTTCGGCGTTATAGCATAATTGAGCGTTATACTCTCATACACACTTATATTCTCACTACATTGCAAATATGCCTTAGAAGACTTGACATATTTTTCTAGGTATTATGTTTACATAAAAACCAACTGAACTGCATTAGTCTACAGGGCCATGGGGGTCACGTTATATCGAGATTTGCTTAGAACATTTGTCCGACGGCTCCATAGACACGTTTGAAATCAACTCCAGCTTGCGGTCAAATGTTGTCCCCCGCGGCTCCAACGGAACAGATAAATGGTGTCGACCAAATGGTGCCCCCCATGGCCCAAAAGGAAACACGAAGAAAACGCACTGGCGTTCAACGTGTTAAGATCTAAAACTGTACCTTTTATAAAATTGTTAACGGAACGAAGGAGCCTAGATCTCACGACACAGGGAATCCTAGTGTGAGATCTAGGAATTCAATCCACTTGAATGTAAACTTATCTAATAAATTTATTCTTTATTCTTTATATAAAAAGTTGGCCAAAGCTTAGGAAATGTTTTCTTTCATTGGTAACTAAATTTGTTTTTAAATTGTTTGTGAAAAAGTGGCACGCTTGGTTTTCATACAGATGGAGAGACTTGCGTTATCTATTTAGATTTATGTCTGTGGTGTGCACTGTTTGCGATGAAAACAAACCCTTTAAAGCGGCAAGCCCGGATGGTCTGATAGGTGAAGACTCGATAGTAGTGGTAAAGTGTCCTTATGAAAATGCAAGTATGTCACCTGAAGACGGAATAGAACAAAAAAAAACAATTTCTGTACTAGTAGTACTAGTTACTACCACCAAGTAAAAAGCCAACTACACAAAACTCGTCGGGATTTCTGTTATTTTATTTTATAAAGTCCCAAAGGCATTATTTTTCAAAAAATTAAGTGGGAAGATGCATTCTGGCAAAATATGGAACCATTATTAGAAAAGTTCTACCACCAATGCCTTTTGCCAGAAATCATCAACGAATTTCTACACGTCGAGCCCTCGACAATCTGTAGTTATAAACACGATTAGGAACTGGTTGATTACGAAAAGGATAAGGTTTCATAAGATAAGGATTTAATGGAAAAGCATCAGCAATATTGACATAAGGCACATTTTTAATCCTATCAGGAAGTGGCTGTGGTAGTGGAACTCCAATGGTGGCAAACACGGCTCCATTAGAGATTCGCCCATTGCACCCAATATCTGTGTGAATAAATTTTTAATTGCAATCATCTCATCATCTAATGCCATTATCACAATACTAAATGTACCAGTATAATTATAGTATAGATAGTTTAACTTATCTTTGCGCGCGGCTCTATGTTTGGGTAAGCATATGTGGGTAGTCGTTTGCTCGGACGACGACTGCCGACTCACTGCCACACAAAAGCATAATGTATAATTACAAGCGCACGCACAGATGGCACCGCGCGCACTGATGGGTTAAACTATCTATACACAAGCCTACTATGTTACGGTGCCACTGCCACCACATGCTTTCCATCTAATGCTCCTAAAGCGTTTAGAAAATTCCATTTATTATTAAAATCTTTAGATATTTTTGTCACAGTCATCTTCGATGAAAGTACCTGTAATAATAATAATAAATAAAATCAATAATTTTCAGAATGCATCTTCTACCAACAACGATATTTTGAAATCACCAGAATCGACAAACGTCAACACACCATCTTCTCAACGAACCTCTAAAAAACGGAAGCAGGAATTCACTTCCTTCTGTTTCATCCCAATTTTCTGCTCCTCTAACTCTAATGACAAATGCGACATGCTACACAAGATCAAAATCTGACGTACGAAAAGTTGTAATTGTTGAGTAATCATTTTTGTAGTGTTCATATTTGTTTAAGAATAAATCAAAACATAAAAATACTACTACTACTTGTATTAGAATCTTCTCTCGCGAAACTATTTGGAAATACACTTCACTGCTAAAAATCTAACAAGCATTTTATTACACATGCTGTGTGTGTTCCTTCGAAATCTGCGAAAAGTTGTGCGGTGTGTAAATTACGTATTCAAGTATAGCGTCTATCGCGTGTTTAGGACTCGGCGCCGGCGCCATTGTTCGTGTCCGCCGGGCAAATTTTTGCGAGGAATCTATAATTTATCTACGAAAAAACAAGAAGAATCGCGAGGATTTTTGTAAATTCCACAGAAATAAAAACATATTGTTCTGGATTGCAAATCTATAACTTAGGGACTCCTTGAGTTCTAGAGACATTGGTACGTGGTCGCCGGGCAAGTTTTTGCGGGAAATCTGTAATTTCTCTGCAAAGATTACAAGAGGATTTTCGAAGATTTCTACCTAACTCACAGGAATACGTCCAATTCAATAATATTTATGTTGTGTTAAATTACAAATCTTTAACTTTACATCTAATTCACTTCGAATAAAAATATCATTCATAATCGTGGAGCGGCCGAACGGGAAACGGTCTAGTCGTTGAGTTACGTCACGTCTCTATAGTCTGTGGTCTTCATCGTCGTGTAATAACGTAAGCAGCATTGCAGAGCTGTCATCGGGATTACCTTTGGTTGTAAACATCACCATAATCTGCTTGCTAAGAAATTCATCCGGCATTTACGATTTAAAAAGTGTGCGGTTACTTAAAGTGTTCTCGTGAGTATTAAAGTGCGTAATATATCGTATTTACCAAGTCGACGGTGGAGGAAGTGCTTAAAAAGGTGCGTCTCGCCCGAGCACAAAAAAAATATATTGTTACGCGTATCGAGAACTTTATTAGTGATCCAATCAATCTTGCGTCTGCGTCTATCGAAATGATACAAGCTCGTATTGAAAAGCTGAATACAACTTTCAAAGACTATGAGATAACACAATTAGATATATTATCTTGTCACGAAAAGGACAAGGAAAATGTTGCTATTTTAGAAGATAAATATTTTGACATTATATCGAAGTTAAATTCAGCATTAAAAAACTTAAGTACACCTGAAGTAAAACAATGGTTGAATGTTTTAACATCAAAATTACCTAACACTGATACCCCAATATTTGACTTCCCGTCAAATATAGTGTTAGGCATTTATTTTTTTACAATCGATTGTCTCGCGTTTGACCACTATCTCGCCTATCTCTATATTACAAAATATAGTCCATTTATTGATATATTTATATTTTTCTTTTGATATATTTTTCTGTTATTGGTGGAAACAGGGTCTCTCAGATGTGCAAAAGTTATTTTATTTGCGTAAGTTTTTATCTGATGAAGCATTGGCTGTTATTGTTAACCTACCACTTGTGAATGAATCTTATAATGAAGCCATTGAGCTTTTGAAAAAGCGCTTTAATAATAAGTCGAAATTAATATCTAATCACATAAATATGTTAATGCAATTGCCTGTGATGCAAAAAATTAGATTTATATACCAACCGTGCATAACAGCTAGATAGGGATATAAATACACTTCCAACTATGGAATAGATCATTACATTCTTAGAGAAGCGCGCTATAGCCATCGAACATTGTTGTAATTCTGGTTATGAGAAAAATTATTGGATACTGTGTATTATGGAAACGGGACGGCGATGTATTATGTGCCCGTGATCTGTCTTGCGACAACGGCGGCATGTTTTGCAAGAGGCGTTAATTGAAAATGAACCTGAAGCTAACTGATTTGTCAAGATGCAATATTTGATAAATAATGCGTGGCTGATAAGAGCGCGAATACAATCCAGACATGTAAGATCACGCATATATTATTCGTATATACTAATTGATGGGAATATTAATAACATACATGCTATTGCACACTATTACTGTAACTGCTTGACAGGCAGTCGCACTAGGAAGTTGCGCTCATGTCATATCAATTATATGGTACAAGGGAATAGGTTGTCATAAATTTTAATCTGCCAGCGCAGCTGCTAAATAATATTATAATAGACGAGCAATAATAATGCACTTGTTATTTTTATTTGCCTACTATGAGCACTGTAAGAATATGAAAGTTTAAATACATTTTATATATTTTGTATAATTAGTAATTAATCATGTTTTGTACTGTAATATAACCATAATATCTATGCCATAATGTTGTATTATTACTAAATACAAAATGATAATAGTGTAATTATTAATTTCAAATTAATTTGTTATTGATATAATCTAATAGATTTATGTAAAAAAGGATTTAAATCAAATAGTGGATACTTTAGGAACATATTGGGATCAGTTCCATATGTGTTGGGGGGTGGGGATGGAGCCCATAATTTTTCCCATGGTCCTTTAAACAGGCTTCAATAGAAGACCGTATAAAGTTCATAGATACCAAAAAGTTGTGTACTATGTGTTTAAGGACACTGGTAAGTGTAAGTTCTCATTTTCTTGCAAAATTTGGAAGCAGGGCACAATACGCTCCTGCATAGAGACAGTGACCCTGGCCCGCAGGTTTCTCTATAGCAATACATTCTATTAATTCAACTAGGAATACTTTATTTTCATGTTTGGTGTTTATTAATGTTGTGTTTAATGAATTAATGTATTAGTTTAATAAAAACATGTTTAACGAGATTTTAATAATGTATTGTTTATTTTAGACTCGTCAAATGATTGCAAATATTTATAATTTTCTCAAAGAAGAATATGAATTCACGAAACTTCATCGAGAACCAAATTATGATTTATCACATTTATTACAAAACGCACTGCAGCAGCGACGGGGGTATGTGAAAGAACAGTGCAAAAAATATTAAAAGAAGGAAGAGATGTCGCAAGTACATCTTCGAATTTTATGCCCCCCATGAAAAACCGAAGAAAGAGAGAAAATAAAGTAGACATTGATGGATTTACAGCTGACGTTGTACGGAGCACAATACAAATTTTTCATATCGTACAAAAACAAATTCCAACATTGGCAAAAGTCAGTCTTGAATGAAAAAGTTCGTTTCGATGGATGTCTCGCAACGCTACAAGTGGCGTAAAACCGATAACATTATGAAAATATTAGATGAACGGCATAATATCCAGATGTGAAGAATAAAATACTTAAATAACCGAATACCGTTCTCAAAGTCGGCCTATTGGCTATACTGACGAAAGTTACGTATTGGCAACACATGCTCGAGACCTGAGCCCAAAAAGACAAACCATCTCCATTTAAAAAAAATCTTAGTCAAGGTACTCGTTTTATTTTAGTACACGCTGGCACCTATACCGGATTTATTGAGAACGCTTGCTTAATCTACAAAGCTAATTCCACAGTTGGAGACTACCATTCCAACATGAGTTTTGAAAATTACGTTAATGGCTCAATGAAAAGTTGCTGCCAAAATTTGCCAGATAGTTTCATAATAGTACTAGATAATGCATCGTACCACAATACACGTGCTGACAACTTGCCGACGATATGCTCAACAAAATCTGAGATGCAAGAATGGCTCACTTCTAAGGGAACTTCATTTCGACACAAATTTGCGCAAAGTTGTGTTATATGGTATAATAAAAAAACCATAGAAGTGATTTTATTACAAAATCGATGACTACATAAAAAGTAATGGATTTGAAGTATTACCCTCCCTCCTTACCACCCTGAGCTTAATGCCATAGAAAAAATCTGGTGGGTTCTTAAAAACTATATCGCTCTAAGAAACGTTGAGCAAAATATGATCAACACAGAAAAACTTATTCAAGAGAGTATTACAAAAATAACAATTAAGACATGGCGTAATAGTTGCAATAGTGTCATTAAAAATAAACTGAATATATGCAATATTTTGACACTGATTCTGAATTAATAATAAATTTACAAGATGACAGTGAAGAAGAAACTGACTCTGAAGAAGAGTCTAGTTACGATTCTACTTCAAATAGTAATTTAAATAAAATATTAATTGTATTCAAAATATTGCTAAAATTAAATGTTTCTTGAATATAAGTTTCTTTTTTATTGTACCATGTCTTATCTATTCTTAGCAAAAATCGAATAACTTTATTATTTTGTTCATTAGCGATGAGCTTGATAACGCTTCCTGTAGTTACGCACACAAGAGCGCGTGACTATACGCATTACAAACTACAAGTATGGCTCACCCGTTTCCGTGAGATAAAATAACTGTAGTCAATGCACTTTAATTCGTTCTAGAGATGCTAGAAAACTAGGAATAACTTGGACATATATTTCTGATCTTCCGACGATGAGAGGCATAAATGACAACATTGTGTTGCCCCTTGGGATGGCTACTGTCACTTATAGTGTATAAGCTATGTTATAAGTTTGCATATACCTATGTATGTTACTCGTGTACTTAAATACCAATTATTACTAATAAATGTGTCAGTTATCAACTAGCAGTCAGAGCGTTTGATTCTCCTCTAATACCCAACCTTACACACTATACAGATACAAAATGTCATAGAAAATGTAGATGTGTTTATTGTGAGGGACAAAATTATTAAATACCCTATACTTGTAGGCCACAATTTTAATGAAAAACCTGATATTTTTATCACAAAAACTTATGATTCCTTGATATTTACACGGGAAATTGGAAACAAATTGCATCCTATGATAGATTCAGACATTTCAATAGAGGGAAAGGAAATGCACTTAGTTCCAGTTTATTCAGGAACTGTGTACGTACGCGGGTCTCTTCGTGGAAAATACGATCATTAGTTTTACCTCGGACGAGAGGACGGCATTCCTGTGCACCAGACCACGTCCGAAATGTATTAGACGCAATTACGGATGCTTGCAAAAATGAAGTTACCGGTAATCTCGACTCTGTGCCAAAAAAATATTCGAAAGACACTTTTATAATAATGCATCCGAATTTGAAATCCCAAGTCATGAGATTCATGCGTTTTCCTCAAAGAAGGATACCATTATACAGGGCTCGAGAGAAATATTTGAAAGTAGGGCGCGGTAAAATTCCAATACCAAGGATGTAAAACTACTAAACAATATTGTGGAAGATTTCTTCTTGTTTGATGATGGTGATGAAAATAAAATAATAATTTTTAACAGCCCATCAGCAAAGACAATCATAAGATCTGTTTCTACGTTTTATGTTGATGGAACTTTTCGACCTGCACCTAAGCTTTTTTATCAAATATATACATTGCATGCAGACATTTCTAACAATGAAAATAACAATAAATTTCGTACCACTCGTTTACGTGTTTCTGCTAGACAAAACACAAAATACCTAAAAAAAAATATGGTACTAAAAGAGCAATTTGGTGTTAATATAAATAAATACAAATGTGATTACGAAATTGCAGCGATGCAAGCGGTAAAGGAAGTGTTTCCTGATTCTATTATTAAAGGATGCTATTTTCATTTTCAAAATGCAACATGGAGAATGAACAAAATAATTGGTTTTAGCGAATCGAGGGAAGGCAATACGCACCTATGCACTTTGTTACCTTTACTTCTAGCAATATTAATTCCTGAAGCTTATCTGGGCATCTGCGTAATGGCACCACAAAATGAATATTTTGAGAAATTTCGCTCATATTTTGATAATCAATGGATGGAGAAAAACGTGAATATAAATAAAGTTATTTTGGATTGTCTCAACGAAAAATATAGTGTAAATGAGTGCATGAAACACTTGGCTTCCTTGAATTACAGAAGCTAATTTCACACCTTCCATTAGATTTACTCACTTTTTTAAGTGAAAACTTTAGGTTCTTATAGTTAGTAGAAATGCGTATGCGTAGTGTGAGCAAACGGTTAGTTTATTAGTTACAAATGTGTGCGTTTCGACGGCGCGGCCACGGCGTTTTTTTTTAAAAAAAAACTATGCCAAGATTATGTAAAAATTTGTAAAAGATGATTCCCAAAACCATAAATTTGTCAAAGTTATGGTTAAAAAGTTTTAAGGATTTAAACGTGGCCGCGCCATTGAAACGCGGCGAATCGCGCGGCCACGGAGATCTTTAAAACGAAGCGTTGCAGAGACCTGAAATTTAGGGACATAACAGTATGAATTTGTAAAAAAAAAGTAAAAATATAGAAAAAAATCCTAGGTTTATAGTTTAGGAGCTGTAACACTAAAACTCCATGGCCGCGCCATTGAAACGGTGAAAAACACGTTATCGCCGATATCTCGCTGAAAAAGCATCGCAGAGGTCTGAAGTTTTTTGTAATACATAGATTTGAATTTGTCAAAATATGTAAAAATACATGTCGCATCAAGGCTGGCCGATAGATGCAAACCATCGGGAAGTCAGGATGTAATCCCTTAAGTTAAGACATCGTGTGTAGGCAGCTCGTTAGGTACAATCGTGCAAATTCAATCACATAAATTATTCGATACACTGGGTTTTTTCAAATATTCACAGTTTGCAATCTTGCTCACTAATATTACGGATCGACACTGATTCTACGACGTGTTAGCTCTAAGGCTGTCAGTACTCAACTGCCATATTCTATGTTCCTCACCACGCCAGTGGTTAGAAATAGCGCGCCAATGCGTAGTTGTTCTTGCTTTGCCGCCAGATGGCGTGCTTGCCATTTGTTTTAACATCCGTATAATACTCACAACGGATCTTTGTGGCTCTGAATTGGCTGCAAGAGGCTGCGCACTAGCTATTTTTGTGTCAATATTGAAAGTGAAAATAGCATTGTATAACTGTCTCTTTCACTCGCATACGTTTGTCGCATCACCCTATCTCGTTTACTCTATGCAGTTAATCTGTTTCGTGCGCAAAAGTTGACAGAACCAACTTCAGAGCCACAAAGATCCGTTGTGAGTATTATACTATTGACTAAACTCGACACGGCAATCCTGCGAGACAGGCGTCCTCGTCTGTTCCTAATTGTATTGTATTGTTGTTGTTGTCGTTTGTTGTGTATCGAATCATGTGGAAATTCTCATGAATGTCCTCAGCTCTTGGGGAAAGCTGAGGGGTCTGTCAGACTCCTACTGACTAAAACCACATGGTGTTCTCTAGGCCGTAATTTATCTTGAGAGGCGAGCGTGGAACACAACACGTCGCCTTCTCGGGCCTCTCTCAGGTGACAGATCCCCAAATCTGTCACCCGCAGGCATCATCTTCTTGTCCTTGCTCACTGCCATCTCATGTCGTGTTGCGCCACACGTCCTCTTACTCTACGCCGACCCGCCAGTCTCCCATCATACAAGGGATGTTTTTCTGAAACACAAAATTTCCAAACAGTATTCACTCGTTCAATCCTGACTCATACTCTAGAGTGAGGAAACATTTCGAAACAATCAATCATGATTATTTAAATCTCTCTGTTCACCATTGCAAGGAACAAGTAATTCTATTTGCAATTTTAAGAAAATAGCAACTTAATCATCGATCCGGTACCTGATAGCACCTAATCTTCGTGATTACAAAGTCCAAGTACCACTGATAGTCATTAATGTCACATTTAATGAAACAAAAGAAACAAGACACCAGGTATCTTATTCACGATCTTTAGCCATCACATAGCTCTCTTAGCTATCACATAGCTCTCTTAGCTATCACATAGCTCTCTTAGCTATCTCATAGCTCTCTTAGCAATTACAATTGCTCTACTCGCACATCCTCACGATGTCGAGTCAACTCAACTCTCTGAACTTAGAACCAGTTCCCCACAGACATTTAGCCTGTCGTATGTTACGTCAATTCGTCATTTAGAAAACCAAAATTATTTCAATTTTTGTAATGAAGGCTTGACGATTCGAACGTCATCAACATTAACATGGTGACCTCACCTCTCGCGTGACTATGCGAGTTTACTTTATTTTAACCTCATAACTCAACAGGAATCCTCTGTAAGGTTCCTTACACAAACGTTTTTTTTTTACACAGACTTACAGGTGCCCTACAGGCCCACAGTTACTACAAAGACCTCCAGTTGCCACACTGGCCTACAGTTGCCTTAAGGCCTCCAGTTGGCACACTGGCCTTTAGTTGCCACACAGGCCAACAGTTGCCACACAGGCCAACACACAACGCTCGGCTACTCCTGACCAAACTAGATCATTGGGTTCGTGATAAGAGGGAAATTTTAGAACTCTGATCTTTAACTAAATCATTACCCTGGGCCATGTACCACAGTCATTCCAGACAAACTTCAAAACTGCTGCAGCAAAAACTGCCAAGCTTATAGAAACCCTCAAGTAAAACCTCTAACGCCACGGCTCTATAGCCGACCAGCAATTATATTGCTCTCACACAACGGTCTCTCTAGACCCCGACCTCCGCCAGAATCCACTGGTACGGTCAAACATAATACGGCTGATAGACTCAATTACTCGAAATCTTAAGCTTGCTCATCATCATTAAAATCCTTTTAACATCAACATCGACTGGTACATGACCCGCTGGCATCTTCCTTAAACTACAGAGTGCGTACTTGTAGGGTCTAAGTGTACCTATTTAAAGCTTTCGGTGTATAACGATCACTATCCTGTCATAATCACCTATCGCGGACTTAATACAGGGCCTCTTCAGTTTTCGTACTAAAGTTTCCCACACAACACTATTCATTAGAAAAAGGTCCGACGATCAACAAGTTCAACTAAACAAAGTAATTGTAACAATTCTGTTACTCTTTACCATAATTCAAAGGCCTCATCGCCACATGGTACGCATGAGGTGCGGTCCAGAATTCGTCTTATGAGTAAACCTGTTAATCAGATTTGGTTTCACTACCACTGTCATCAACTATGACGTCTAATCCTTAAGGAACTTGGTGATCGGGTATCTTTCTCACAAGATTCGCGCCTTTCACTCTAAGATCTTGTAACATACCGACTGTTAATATGAGGGGAACAATTAGTCCTGATCATATTTGCTTCTTAATAGCTCGCTTGAAGGACCTTCACGAATAACTCGGATCAATATCGTTTAAACCAGATTATCAACAGTAACCCTTTAATATCGCTCACAAACTCAGTTTTCATGTACGGAAAACGATCGCGAGATCTACTGCTATCATAATATTACTTTGAAAGTAAGCAAGTGAATTCAGATCTGAAGACGGTGGTTGTACATCGTTACGCAACAAGATCCGTCCTGAATACAAGCAAATGATCAGTACCGTTACTAACTCGATACAATTACGATAGCCCAACGACATCAATAACTCGCTTTACCACTGAAAACGACTAGTTATTCAGTCATTTTGGATAACTCATCTCCTTCATATGTGATATCTCATCCTAAAGTTCAAACTGAACCAAATGTTGAAACTAGGAAAGTATTAACAAGCCAATATGTAACTTATTAGCCACTTGCTTTTTACTAGGTGTGTCTTAATTACCTAGTGATGGTGCTAGGTATAACCACTACCAACCAATTCAGTGTTCCAACATGAACACTCTTAAAACTCGAAATAGCATCTCATCACTAGAGAACATTCGACTTCACTATCGAAATAAAATGGAAGCGACTCACCGAGTATTCCGTTCGCTCGTAACGTTCAGCTACGACCTGCGAACTGCTAGCTTGCCGTTCCTTTTAACCTCTCAGATGTTGACACGTCAACCTTCGCGCTCAGCATCTAAAACGCTAGCCGCTAGCAGAGACTCCATCGCGACACAATATAGTATCTGAAACATGAAAAACACTACAAGAGTACTTGTTCACACAGTTATCTTAACCATACACAGCTTTGATGGAAATTAACCGGTGAAGTGGTGTAGTAACTGAAACCAATCAATCTGCCTAGCCTTTTCCCAACTACATTTGGATCGGCTTCCAGTCCTACCGGATTCAGCTGAGTACCAGTGTTTTACATGGAGCGACTGCCTATCTGACCTCCACAAACCAGTACCTGGGTAACACGGTACCCCTTGGCAAGACTGGTGTCAGATCTCAAGCATCTGACTAACGGGGCCAACGGCTTAACGTGCTTTCCGAGGCACGAAGGAAATGGTCAACCATCTACGGACCGACCTCGTCAAGCGTTGCTTAACTTTGATAATCGATCAGTGCGGCTGTTATTATTTAGCCACGAGCTCCTAGTAGTAGAAGTAACGTAAACCTGCAATATGTGTTGTTATGGACACCAAATGTGAGTGCAGAAGTCCCTGTCCAAAACATGAACCACACATTACAGTGGCCCAAGTGCCCAGGTAGGTATATGAGCTTCAGAGAATCAAATAAATGCCATTGCATTTTAAGTCGGGATTAACGACCTGGCCAGGCCTGGTAGGGGTTACCACCTTCTAGATAGTTTGGCCCTCCGTCCACAAAAGAAGAATACTACGCTTCGTCTCAAACTTAGTTAACTCTGACTAAATAAAACTATTACACTACAAAACTGATCAAAATACTTTTTTGGATTTATCATAATTTTCAGACTGAAGTATAAGGTAAAGGTACGGTACGGTAAAAGGAACAATAATAGTCAGCCAAGGTCAGTCAAGGGTTATTTCCAGTGATAATAGAATAATAACTCTTCAGCAACACCAAAACTTGACCATCGATACCTAACATGAAACTATGAGCTGACACGAGCCACCCCGGCGAACCACTGACCATACCGTACACAAAACCAGAATTTTGAATAATGAACACACTTTTCCATAGTCATAACAAAATGAAAATGACTCACCAGATTGGCATAAAGATCAGAGCGTATGGATCTTTCCACACGTGCACACGCTCCTCCTTGTCCTGTCCAGCTCCTTGGTTGCTACTAGCCTCCTTGCTGCTTCGCTCCAGACTGGTTTATTATTATTCAAGACTGAGGGTAGTCTCAACTGACACCGCGATTTTTTTTTGCAAGAATGTAACCACAATTTTCACTAGCATTGTTTTTAAGTGTGATCTCATTAGCACGACCGAATCCCAATTCTGATGTCGCATCAAGGCTGGCCGATAGATGCAAACCATCGGGAAGTCAGGATGTATTCCCTTAGGTTAAGACTTTGTGTGTGGGCAGGTCGGTGGGTACAATCGTGCAAATGAAATCACATAAATTATTCGATACATTGGGTTTATTCAAATATTCACAGTTACAATCTTGCTTACTAATATTACGGATCGACACTGATTCTACGACGTGTTAGCTCTAAGGCTGTCAGTACTCAACTGCCATATTCTATGTTCCTCACCACGCCAGTGGTTAGAAATAGCGCGCCAATGCGTAGTTGTTCTTGCTTTGCCGCCAGATGGCGTGCTTGCCATTTGTTTTAACGTCCGTACTATTGACTAAACCCGACATACATTAAAAAATCCTAGGTTTATATTTCAGGAGCTATAGTACGATATCGCGTAGAAAAAAGCTGTGGTTATCTATCGAAGAAAGAATGTATTAGCGAGATCTTTTTTTTGTAAACAACACCTATTAATATGTAGAATTATCGATAATAGGCAAAAAAATATATTTTTTTCCATAATTTAAAACCTTCAATACGTTTTGAATGTTTCGATAGGGTGACCATGACTTATTGTTTACAGAAAACTTTCTACGTGCAAGTATTAGAAATATTATCTCAAGGATTCTAAATGAAATTAAAATGAAACGTTATGATACAAAACTATTTATAAGTCTAAATTTATAATCTAATATTTTGTAATAAATTACGATAGGCGCACAATGCCAGGGGGTCTCACTCCGCAGTTTAGGTACGATCGGCCGGCGGTCCGTCTGAAAAGGCAGTAGGTTATCATTTCATTTAGAATCCTTGAGATATAATTTCTAATACTTGCAGGTGAAAAGTTTTCTGTAAACAATAAGTCATGGTCACCCTATTGGAACATTCAAAACGTATTGAAGGTTTTAAATTATGGAAAAAAATATATTTTTTTGCCTATTATCGATAATTCTACATATTAATAGGTGTTGTTTACAAAAAAAGATCTCGCTAATACATTCTTTCTTCGATAGATAACCACAGCTTTTTTCTACGCAATATCGTACTATAGCTCCTGAAATATAAACCTAGGATATTTTTGTATTTTTACATACTTTGACAAATTCAAATCTAGGTTTTACAAAAAACTTCTAACCCCTGCGATGCTTTTTCAGGGAAATATCGGCGATTAAGTGTTTTTCACCGTTTCAATGGCGCGGCCATAGGGTTTTGGTCTTACAGCTCCTGAAATATAAACCTAGGATTTATTTGTGTATTTTACATGTTTCGACAAATTCACATCTAGGTTTTACAAAAAACTTCAGACGTCTGCGATGCTTTTTCAGGGAGATATCGACGATAACATGTTTTCACCGTTTCAGTGACGCGGCCATACGGTTTTTGGTCTTACAGCTCCTGAAATATAAACCTAGGATATTTTTGTGTATTTTTACATATTTTGACAAATTCAAATCTAGGTATTACAAAAAACTTCTGACCTCTGCGATGCTTTTTCAGCGAGATATTGGCGATAACGTGTTTTTCACCGTTTCAATAACGCGGCCATGGAGCTTTTGTGTTACAGCTCTAAAAATATAAACCTAGGATTTTTTTCTATATTTTTACAATTTTTTTACAAATTTATTCTGTTATGTACCTAAATTTCAGGTCTCTGCAACGCTTAGTTTTAAAGATCTCCGTGGCCGCGCGGTTCGCCGCGATTCAATGGCGCGGCCACGTTCAAACCCTTAAAACTTTTTAACCATAACTTTGACAAATTTATGGTTTTGGGAATCATCTTTTACAAATTTCTACATAATCTTGGCAAAGATTTTTTTTAAAAAAAACGTCGTGGCCGCGCCGTCGAAACGCACACGTTACAAATTAGTTACCTATTTTATTGTTTATTGATTGTTAAATAATTTTAATTATTCTTATAACACGACGTCTTACGCCATCTACCGGTTTGTGTGCACAACACTACGCTACCCAAGTAGATCGCAACACAAAAAAGATCAATCATAGATAAGATGATAACAGTACCAATAGACTACTAGCGACATCTAACATTCGACATGTGAAGCGCCCGTGACGTCAACGAAGGTTACAACCACATACAAGCATGAGATGATGAAGACACACACTTATCTGTCAAACCACCTATATAAACCCGCACCACGGAGGAACCAGCACTCGCTACTTAGGAGGCAAAGTGGTCGATAGCCCCGCAGTCACCACTCGTTGACATAAGCTTGACCTGAGCGGAAGCCCCGTCGCCCTCAGGAATAGCCTTAGCTAGGAGGTTAAGGGATAGGATAGCCCAGCAGTCCATCCCTATAACCACCAATAGGTTTTACCTTAGTCTAACTTTGTTTGCTGAAGTCTGTAAAATGTTATAAGTAATGTAAATAAACCACTACTTGTCATCCATCGTTGTTTTTATTCCACCGCCACCGTTACATTGGCTCCCAACGAAAATCTTCTTCTACCCGCAACAACTTTATCGGAGTACCCACATTTTTACGGTGTACCCACATATTGGCGGCTAATTAGGAGCCTACCCTCAAGAGACCTTATATTATTTTGACATCTCTGAGAAAAAAACAAGAGATGGTGGTGATGACTCAGGAGCAATTCACTGCACTTATAACAAAAGTAACAGAAGCGAAGAAAGTGGAAGTAGACATTTAAAAAAATTTGCTGCGTGCAGGAAGCGTTACGACGGTGAACGAAATTTTAACAAAGTAGAAGAATTTGTAACCAGTATCTCAGTTTACAAAAAAATTGAGAAAATCTGTGACGAAGACGCCTTGAAAGGTTTAACTTTGTTATTGTCTGGTGCTGCTGCTACGTGGTGGAACGGTGTAAAAAGCGACATTAAAAAGTGGACTCAAGCTCTTGACGCCATTAAGTCTGCTTTTGCGCCAAAAATGCAGCCACACGAAATTTATTTGGAACTGTACTCAAAGAAAAATACAATTGAAAAAAATTGACGCATTTGTGTGTGAAAAACGTGCCTTACTCGCTCAGTTACCTGCAAAAAACACAAGGAAGAGGAACACTTGGACTGTTTACGGACTCCTCAATATATCCTACAAAAAGGAGATTGCTCGCACAGAAGTAAAGACGTTTGCTTAACTTCTGGAACGTGGTCGTCATATTGAGAGTGGCCAAGGAAGCTGGTGATGTAACGACATTAACACAATCAGAACGGAAGCCGCTCAAAAGATGTTCTTATTGTGGCAAGAAGGGTCATCTTTCTGACGTGTGCCGCAAAAGGTTGGCAGAACAAAAGAAAACGGCAGTAACCCAAACTGAAAAGTAGCCAGTCATCACGTGCTATGAATGTGGAGCACCTGGTGTTTACAGAAGCAACTGCAGTACCTGTTAAACCAAAGAAACGCCATCAAAGCCCGTTGCATTTTATTCAGTACAAAATAGCTTACAGATACAAGCCAAAATACCTACGATAAAGGTAAATATTCAAGGGGAAGAAGGCTATGCATACATAGATACTGCTACCCGTCGCAGTATTGCCAGTATGCAAATATATAAAATGCTGTTACGTAAAGGATCACAGTCTGACCAGCGAGTAACTGACATCAAATTAGCAGATGGAACGGTGAAAACATCAAACTTGTTGACAACCACAACTGACATACATATTGGAGAACGCACACTACCAATAACATTGTCAGCCATATCAGAAGCAGTTGACAACCGTACGCTGTTAGGTATCGAATTCCTAGAACAGGCAGCAATCATACTCAATGCACCACAACGCAGATAGTCCACCGGTAAACAAACGACCAAAATGGACATTACTCAAGTTGGACACGCCACCACGTCCTTCACGTCCACGAGAACCCGCTGACAAACAATCTTGTGTAGATCCACGTATTATTTATTTACCAATAAACCCAACTTTAACGATGATGAAACGAATTTAACGATGGTAATGATTCTAACAATTAAAATAAAGTTTATTAACATAAAATACAAATACAAGGTATAAATAATATAAGTGTATACCTACTCATTATTATTTCAATTAAATTGTATTTATATTTTGTACTCATGGAAGCCAATGTTATGAATACTTACCCTGTATTAAAATGTATATAATTATTCTCGGCGAGCCAATAGATTTGAAAACCAGACTAAAAATAATTTCAATATTCAGATTATGTGTAGATTAATATGCATTATAAAATAGAAATGGCGGATAAAAGTGCCGAACGGGCGTCAATCTATCTCATCACTCATCTCAATCTAGTTAAAATATAAAATGATATTGGTTTGTGTTGTCTACATTCCCCCATGTTCTAACATAGATAAATACCTTAACACATTTATGGTAATAGAAAACCTTGTTCGAAAATATACCAATACTGATAAAGTAATATTAGGCAATTTTAATTTGAATTCAGGCAATCAACATGTTAGAACAGAGTTTAATAATTTAGTTGCTTTTTGTAAACTGACGCAATATAACACAATTAAAAATAAACACGGAAATATGCTTGATCTGGTTCTGAGCAGTCTGGGTAGTGAGTATGTGCATATCAGAGGGATCCCCTCCGACCCGCTGGTGCCGGAGGACGTACATCACCCTGCGCTCGGGGTGACGCTCAGTGTGCTGCGGCCGGCGGCGAGTGCGCCTTCGCCGTGCTTGTCGCCGCCTCCCGCGCTACAAGACTCACCGCCGCAGTGGAACTTTAAGAAAGCTGCTTTCGAGCAGCTGTATCAGACTATTGCAAGGGTAACGTGGGATGAGGTTCTAGCAACTAGTGAGGTTGACAGAGCCGTTGATATCTTTTATCAAATATTATATGATTGCTTGCGTTATCATGTTCCTGTGAAAAAACAAAGGAATTTTGGCTCGACGTACCAATATCCAGACGACTAATGAAGGTTGGTTAAACTATGCAAACTTTAGGCAGTTTACCAGAAATTACGGTTGCCGATAATGCAAAGGTGTCCGTATTGTGCTCCGGAGACGTGCATATAACTACAGATCGAAATTACGAATCACAGTGAAGAATTTCTTGTGTATTCCAAAGTCGTCAACAAATAGTACGAACTGATTGATAACGGAGTTGAATTTTATAATAGTGCGATATACCACTTTATGACGGTCCCTTTAAGGTACTCGAACGTGATTCTAAAGTTTTTAAAATTCAATTGCTTGATCGCGAAGCTAGTATCTCAATCGATCGATTGAAACCAGCTATCATGATTAACGAACAAAATTCTGCTGGCTATGACAAAATTGAAGTTAAGGATGACAATATTCCCACAACGCAATTGCCCGATACGCAGAAATCAGATTCGCAGAAATCAGATTCGCTTCGCAAAACATAATATTAGTTTTTCTATTAAATTGTATAAGTTTATTTATAAGTTAGAATAATTGGATCTATGAATGCGTTAGTTTATAACAAATTATCACACAAATTGTTTCATTTTTTATTAATTGTTGTTGATTTCATTTTTAATTTTGGGGGAGGATGGTGAAGGGACATACATACCTGCATACTATGTAAGTGCACGTGCCTAGCTATGTATGTGTAAAGTGTCATCTTCAAAATTCTCATCCATTTTATTCATTGTATAAATTAGTCCAGTTTAACATATTGAACCGTAAACACGCCTAAAGGACATGGACAGATTTTGTATGGGCGTCGGCATAGTTATCGAATTTAATTTACAACAATGGTTCTTGTTGTTTTATATTCGTGAATATGAGCACATTCAATTTCTATTAATAAAAAACTTGTCACAACAACAGACTAGACGAAAACAGTTTCATTAAACCTATTATTCAGATCGTTGCAATAAGTGTACAGATAATGATCTCGCTATTAAAAAACGCCAGGCGCTTTAAATTAGCAAACAGTTGTGAGAATACAGTTATCTGATATGGTTTTTAGCATTTTATATTTATTATATTCTTTATTGTACACAACAAAAATATATATACAGGACAAACAATCATAAAATCAAGTGTACAATGGGCGGTCTTATCGCACAGGGCAATCTCATTACTAGTCATTTAAACAAAGTAATGGACTCCTAAGCTGTATAATGATTAGCATGTTATAAACTGAGCCTGGTTGAGCTTTAAAAATGTGGCATTAATAACAAAAAATAGCTTAACTATTTTATTTCTTTTATGTATATCAGAAACTTTAAAGAAAAAAAAACCTCTTTTCTAAAGGTGCCTTAAATATATTTTTTAAATCGCAAAAACAAACTGTCAATGTAAGAAGTGAACGTTGCTTTTGAAGACATAGACAAAAACATCAAGTCTGACACATCGGCTGTCAATCACGTCGCATTCCGTTTTAAGTATTTTATTTTGTGTCACATCACATCATCAGCGTATTAATGTTCCCACTGCTGGGACACAGGCCTCCTCTCTCTTTATTTTGTGAAAAAAAAAAAAAAAAATAACTAACGCATGAAAAAAAAGCTCTGAAATAAGAAAAAAAACATTTTATTAAATGCAAACAATACCAATAGACAGTTTCGTGTGAATAAAATGTGCTTAATAAAATAAATTGTCGTATAATTCACGTCTAATAACTTACGTGCGTGGTGAGGAACGCCCAATAATATATTGTTTATCTTTCTCTATGGTCTATTATGGCGGAAGGTGACACACGGTACTTTGATTCGTCTTGCATTACTTTTAATTTTGAAATAAAAACGTCAAGTTCAGAGAGGTAAAAAACGGTGTAATCATTCATTTTTCAATTTTTTTTATACAATATTATTTATTATGTATTCGTAAATAGAATGTACTTTCTGTCCATGTCTTTTTTGCATATCTAGAGAATCTAGTAATAGTGAAATATTGTGGCTCTGAAATGCAGCAGTACGAATAGGTTTTCTAATAAGCATCGTATTGAGTGTATAAGTGCAACAGTTTATAAGTAGTAAAGGAAAATATAAATTATGTATTCTAAATATTACGTGCTGAGTGCTCTTTAAATAATCAATTGTTTGTTATTGAAATAATTCAGTCTAACTAATTGAAACAAAGGGTTTTAATATTTTGTGATGTCGTCATTGTATAAACTAATATTCAAAAGTGTTTAAAGTATTGTTTACTTACTGAGAAGTATAACTTGAACGCACAACTCGCTAGCCATATGAAGTATCGAGATAAGAGAATGTTTATGTTAACCATAAGTACCGCGCAGGGGCTGGTCACTGCCATACTTGACCAGATTTCAGGAAAAACTTTTAGAAAAGCGCCATCTGTTATCGTCTGCGCAAAATATTTAGTACGTTTAATTGACAATAGATGGTGCTTTCATCAAAAAAGGAATTTCGAACAAATATCAGTATAATAATGGAAATTTAAAAATATTTTTATGTATGGTGATGAGTACAACAGTCAACACTTTAATTTAATAAAAAAATAATATAATTTAATGTTTTTTTTATTTGTTCTATTTTTTTTTAATCTGGCAGGACTGTCAAATCAAATGATGTGTCACTGTCAAATGAAATGGCGAGTACCTACAACTACCTACAATTTGCGCGTATACGCTGTTTTGTAGTGTTTGTCCATTTTATGTGATTTCTGCTATTGACTTGCGTTGATTTCAGTTTTTACTCATCCGCTGTGAAGTGTTTTCTGTGAATTAGTGAGTGAGTTGAGCTTTGCTCCTCCGTTTCATGTGTTCACCTAACTTGCGAAAAGACGCTATTATTTAGTATTATTTGCGATATAGACGCTTTATTTTTGTGATATTTGTGGCATTGACGCTGTTATTGTGTTATTTGCGATTATAGACCCTTGTTTGTGTGCTTAAAATCATGCCAAGGCGGTGCGAATTAGGATGTCCACACAACCCGGGTAAGTGCTTTATTTATCAATTTCTTAATAAGTTATAATTGCTTAGAGTATAACTTCATCGCTCAGGTTAACATGCTGTTATTGAAAAGCCAGGCAAGGCAGCAAGTCTAAATAATTGTTTCAGTTTTGATTTTGAGTCACCCTCCATTGAAAGTCATAGCTATTTCCTAACCACGTTCTCAGATCAAGTAAAAAAAGGGCCTTTTTTTACTTGATCTGAGCCCACGTTATAAATGCTAAGTATAAATGTTGCGGCTAAGAAACGTCTTACGATTATCATTTTAATCAATAAAATGAAATAAAATTAGACAAGCTTTCAAAAAATAAACCGGCCAAGTGCGAGTCCGACTCGCGCACGAAGGGTTTCGTACCATTATCGCAAAAAGCGGCACAAAAATCACGTTTGTTGTATGGGAGCCCCACTTAAAAAAATATTTTATTCTGTTTTTAGTATTTGTTGTTATAGCGGCAACAAAAATACATCATCTGTGAAAATTTCAACTGTCTAGCTATCACGGCTCATGAGATACAGCCTGGTGACAGACAGACAGACGGACCGCGGAGTCTCAGTAATAGGGTCCCGTTTTTACCGTATTTATTTTTCAGGTGTTACACACCATCAATTTCCACATCCAGAAAAGAATCGTGAAGTATTCAAAGCCTGGATTAACATTGTTGGTGGGAAACTGGAGACTGCAGATGACATCAAATTTTACAGAAAGAGAGTCATCTGTGATATACATTTTGCCAACCACTTTAAGAATCGCAACAACCGTTTAAATACGTTAGCTGTTCCTACTCTACATCTTCATGGTAAGATTTATTATTTATTGTACTACTCGCTGACCAAACAGACGTTGTCCTAAATCCTTTAACTAGATTGCAGCACCAAAGTTCCTCTGTTGAGTAATGGTAAATTATGTTTCATAGACCTTATAATAATGGCACACACCTAAAAACCAATTATTCTACATTACATCATCATGCCTGTCTCGGAAGGGTTAGGCAGGGATTCACCTAATAGTATACCATTTTGCCAGTTATGTTTAAATCGCATCCATGACACAGGGATTCCCATGAACCGGGAACAAATTCAGAGCAATTTTTTGTCATTGTAGCATAACAAACAAAGTAATTTTTGCATTTATAGCTACTGTCCGAAATAACCTTATAATAAAATTAAATAATTTGTTTTTACTGTTTCCAGGCTTTCCAACACAAGCTGCACATATGCCTCCTATAATACCAACTGATCTGCCTGTGAATTAAGCCTTTTGATTTATTCCTACTGTCCGTAATAAACTTGTAATATTTTTTATTTTTTGTTATTTCCAGACTTTCCAACACAAGCTGCTGTATTACCAACTGAACTTCCTGTGCCTGAACATATTTGGAATCTGCCTTCTACTTCAAAGCAAATAGTCACTGGTGCGTAAATGCTTGGCTTCTTACATTTTCAAATTATGTTTAACTCCTTTTTCTTTGCAAGTACTGTATATGACTATATACTTTCATTTGCATTTAGTAATAAATAGCTGTTATATTTTCATAACAAACAGACACTTCATTTTTATTTATTTGTAAAGATAATTTAGTTAAATAATCCTCAAGTAATTTACACTAATAAAGTTTACTACTTACCTCACTGACACAAGGTTAATTATTTATATTTTGTTTTCAGCAGTGCCTCCCAATGCTGGTGTTATAGCAGCAGAACATAATTATTGCAGTAACAATGGGAGACAACAAAGACAGAAACTTAAAGGAGAAAAAAGTGAGTACCAATATAGTTTATTCCATAAGCTATATAAAAGAAATCCATAAATAATACAAAAAACATATGTATATAAATAAATGATAATTGGATACCGTCTTCACATCTTAATTGCACCTGTGCAAAATAAAACATGTGTGTACTACCTATAAAGTTTTTTTTTTTTTTACAGAATCGCTGAAATCTACTTTTTCGCTGGAGAATCAATTAAAGATTTCAAGATTCCAGATGAAGAATTTGAAAATCGAAATTGTACGATTACGTAAGCGAAGTAGAAGTTTGAAAGCAAGATTAGCCAGCGCTGATATAATCAGCAAACAAAATTGTTTCAAAAAAATAACGAGGCATATGACGACAGCTGCAAAAATATTTACAAATATGCAGTACACTCAAACCCACAAGAAAGCTCGTGGCCGGAGATTCACTTTGAAGGAAAAAGTTTTGTCCCTCTCAATGTACAAAAGGAGTCCCAAAAGTTATGCTCTTTTATATAAATATTTTACTTTGCCCTCTATCAAGTCTTTGAAAAGGCTTCTAGCAAAAGTCGAAATAGAGGCAGGGTTGAATAAGTCTTTATTTATAAAAATGAGAGAGACTGTGAAGGATTTAAGTCCAGAAGATCGCCTCTGCTGCTTAATTTTTGACGAGATGTCAATATCGCCGCAGATCCAATATGATGGAGCAAAAGATAAATTAAAAGGATTTGCTTGGCGTAGTAAAAAAATTGCTGACCATGTTTTAGTTTACATGGTCAAAGGATTAAAACGAAAATTTAAGCAGCCTGTTGCATACTACTTTACGAATTCCTTAAACAAAATTGAATTAAAAGCCTTGACTATAAAGGTCATTAAATATGTACAGGGTACAGGGCTTAATATTTTGTGCACAGTATGTGATCAAAGCACTGTAAATGTGAGTGTGATAAATGAAATCGTCGAAGATACTCGCATAAAATTCATAAAAGAAAAAAGGGAATGGAGACACGAAATTATGGAAGTAGGGAAATCTAAAATTATTCCACTATTTGATGTCCCTCATTTATTGAAAGGGGTAAGAAACAATCTGCTTACCAAAGAAATGAAATATTTCGACTTTGAAGAAAAGGTCGAAAAGATAATTAAATGGGAATATTATCAGAAAATTTATGAAGGGGACAAATCGTATGGAGAGTTACAAATATGTCACAATTTAACTGACGAACATATTTATGTTGAAAAGATTAAAAAAATGAAAGTAAAAGATGCAGCCCAAATTTTTAGCCACAGTGTTGCTGTAGCTGCAGAACATTTATCAGCAAGAGGTAATATACCAAGTGAGTGCCGTCAAGTAATTACATTTACCAAAATGATGGATAATCTATTTGATTCATTAAATGCAAGCACATTTAATATAATTCATGGTAAAATGTATAAATGTGGTGTAAGCAACAATTCTCCTCATCACGAATTATGGATAAATGCCAAAAAGGTTTTAAGAACAGTGAAATTTATTAAAGTTAAAAAAGGAAAGGATAATAAAATAAGATTGATTGAAACGAGTTCCGTACCATCAATAAAAAATTTTATCCGCACTATTGAGGGCATGCAACAGTTGTGGAAAGTATTATCCCAAAAATATTTATTTGACTCAATGTTGACTAGAAACTTTAACCAGGACCCACTGGAAAATTTTTTTGGAAACATTAGAAGTTTTGGGGTGAGAAATACGGCACCTAACACTATTAGCTTTGAAGGTGCCTTTAAATCACTTCTTTTAAATAACTATAACTCACCCCATTCTCTAAAAGCTAATTGTGAAAGTGATGACAATGACTGTCTTCATACTTTGAGTTTCTTTTTGGAAGACACCATAGAAAACACTTCTAATGTTCCCATTAATGAGGCACTACCATTACAGCATGAAGAAAATGATGAAATTGTGGTGCCTTTTATTAATTTAAACACTGAGACTACTGATGCTGGCCAGGCTAATTATGTATGTGGGTGGGTGCTGGCTAAATGTTTGAAAAACGTTTCCAAATCATGCAGGCACTGCAGAAATGAAATAAATGGCGACAGTCAATTACAATCAAATGAGTATATAAGAGCAAAAGAATATAAAAAAGGTAGACATTGTCTGTTGTATCCCACTCAAGAGGCGGCAAAGGCTTTTAAAGAAATCCAAAACATAACGATCGAAATGTTGAAAAAAAATGTGCCCAAAACTAAGCTAAAGGAAAAAATTAAAATGTTTTTGGACATATTTGTGGAATATCCTTTCACATGTGAGATCCACAAGAAAGAGATGAAAAATGTTTTTGAAAATACAACAATAAATGTCTTGGTTTATAGTTGGTGCCGATCAATCAATCGAATTTTATCTGGTAAAATCCAATACCATGGTGAGGATGATGAAATTAAACTTTCAGCACAAATATATTTCAATAAACATAAACATAAATAAATATGATTTTTGTTTCATTCCAGGTTGCCTACTAAGTACCTTCAAAATGTACATAATATTGTTCTGTTCCATTGTAGAAATCCGTGTTGTATTTTCATATTTCAATAAATAATTGTACATTTTGTTAAGTACTTAATAGGCATGAACGAATACCCTTTACCCCTAGGTTTAAATAGAATATTATCTATAACTATACAGTACACTAGTGTGCGTATAGAGAGGTATGCACACATGCAAACGATAGTTTTAGGCGGACGATACCAGATGGCGCTTCAAATATCGTTTGAAGGTTGCAGAAAAAAACCGGAGTGGGTTCTCTATTCCCAATCTATTACTATACTCTATGGTACCGCGTTAGCTTATACATGAGCAATAAGAGATGCTTGAAAAATGTTATCGTTATTGTTAGTTCGAGTACGGCAACTTTTGTTTATGTTTTTGTATTGTTTATAGTTACGCACAAAATTAAAGAGAGTAAGTCCCGGGGAATTGTGAATCATAATTTAAGATTACTGTTCTATTTTTGGTTTTTATCGAAGTTTACTTGTTTTCATGTTTTTTGGGGAGGAATGATGTAGCGCCCGTGTACTGATGCGATAAGTTTGTTTATTTACATAACGTCGGCGCTACATATAGTTACTTACGACGAGTCAGGACGCCACTCCCACTGATGTCAGTCGTTCCCCAACACACATACTGTTAAGTTAGGTCGTAGTTTAGAGTAAATTTAATTATGTAAGTGTTGAAAGTGTTACGAGATAATAATATAGTACGATTTTATTTTATCGTGAATTATTATTTCATTTGGCCCACTAGTACCTAAATGATCTTCAAATTTGAGTTTTTGGTCGATGACAACACCTAAAAACTTATGCTAGTTAACTCTTTGAATGCTCTCTGTAGCAAATGTAACATCAGTATTAGGGTTGTCATCTCAAAAAATCATAACACTGCTTTTTGAAGCATTAATTTAAAGATGCAGCCTATTATTATAATACGAGTAATCATAAAGTTGCCCTAGTGCTATATTTCCAGTATTACTGTACATAAATTAGAATTTAAACTATACGAGTACAGAACTAAATCGTCAGCAAATTGCAATATGAGTATCAACATATTTCCCAAGTAACAAAATTTGGTACTATAAAAGTCCTGAGAACGTATTAGAAGTGCTAGTTAGTGTTCATGATTGGTACTATAATGGTGTTGTAAACGTTTACAGAACCCCAAAAAGGCGCTAGTTTTATCACTGATTATAACTGATAAAAACATTAAATAAAGACTCTTACGGTGATAAATCAGCTCTATAGTTGAAATGTAGAAGTGTCGAGAAACGCTTTTTAGTACTAAAATAGTGCTGTCTGCAACGTTTATATCACAAATTTGCACTATTAAAGTAACCAAAACATGTTTATAGTGCTGTTTTGCACCGTAAACGATTCCAGTGATCTTTATTATCACACTTGCTTGCAATTTTATTCGTGTTGTCGTGGTGTCGTCGTGAGCATAGACTATACACATAATATATTATACAGAGAGTCGTGAGTGTTCCCCAAGAAAACAAAATATATCGGTAAGTTATGCTTTATGTCATTTGCCTAGCGTGATATGTAATAAGGACATACTACAAAACACTGTAACTCTGCCATAACTTGCACTTGCGAAAATAAATCGATAAACTCATTATGCTGATTTCAAATTTGACAATGCGCCCTCATAATTTGTATGTTTTAATTAAATTTAAATTAATAAAATAAGGACTTGTCCCGAACATGGCTGCTATAGTACATATTGGCTCCAGCCGTGCTGCTAATGTGCTATCAAGACAGAAAACAGCAGCCATCTTATTTTCACCAAAAACGAATGGGTTCGTTGTCCAAATGTAAAATAGTAAAGTCAAAATAAATTTCTTTGTATGGAGTTACATTAAATGTACACTGCGACATAATTTGGAATATGGTAAATATTTACCTAGAAAACTTAAGTATTCTCATCATTTTTAAACCGATGAAAAATATTATTTTGAAAATTCCACACGGAAACCAGGAGATTACTTATTATCATAGTTAAAAGGTGTATTTAAGTATAATTCTCAGTTTTAACAAACAGTTTGTGTTTTTTTTGGTCAGAATTATAACAGAAAATACACAACTTTAGGTATGTTACAGTTTCTCGCCCAATTCAGTCACGAAATCACCACGAATGTGTAGCTAAAAATAATAATTTAATTAAAAACAATGTTGCTGTGTGTGTCTGTAATGCAACCTCTTAATTTATTTTGACTAAACTAAAAAAAAGTTCGAACTATCTCATCGCATGCGGGCAGGCCCAATCATCCATCAGCCGCGCCAGAATGTTGGTTCTTTGATAAGTAAAACAGTTGCAGACATAAAAGCCATATGGTCAACAGTCCATATTTTAAGCCATTGAAACTTTATTTTATTATAATGCTGGAAGTAAATGTACATTTGCGTTTGTTTCAGTGACTTACCTGCATAGTTACTTACTAAAGTTTTAGTAATGGCATTTATAATGGATGTGGATTGTTTCCTGAGGAGATATGATTGTATATTCTTAAAATATAATATACTTAAATGGCCGTGGCAAGAAACACATTTTAAAATTGCACAAAATTGTATTGTATGTGGTTATCTTACTGACCCGCACTTACCAAATCATTTTGTGATGAATAATACAGATATAAATAACTTAATAGATTTATTTTTTTTCTGGTGCAAAGGTTGCTGTGAGATGGCAATTTATGACCATTACACTCCGGAAGAGTGTTTTTGTCATGAATAAAAATTACCTACTCCGAACTACCTTCCTACCTATACCTACCTACTTCCCTAGCATATTCTAACCTTAAAGTTAACCTACCTCCTACTTGCATTCACTCAATGTAAGTAATTAATAACATCAAGTAGGTACAGATACAGGTACTTATAGTTTGTATATTTACTTAGGTAGGTACCTATTTAATTTGTAAAATAATAAAAACCTTTGTGTAAGTTACAGAAAAGTAATTCCTTCCTTTCTATACCTTTCCTATTCTTAATTCGAATCCATTGCCATAGTTGGAATTCCCCGCTTTAGTAACTACCTACTGCGCTGCCTACATTTAGCTCCGAGCAACATAATGCGGTCCCTAGACGATCAAAATTGCTTGACAAGCACGTTAAATTTTAACGTGCTTGTCAAGCAATTTTGACCGTCTAGAACGAAGCTTGATGTGCTTGACAAGCAAACTCGATGCTTGATGAAGCTTGATGAAAAATTATATTTTTGCAATGCTTGTCAAGCATGCTTGATCGTTTAGAACATGCTTGTCAAGCAACACATTCAGTGTACTACGGAACGTTATGGAGAGACCACGCGACACGAACAGCGCCGGCGCCAGCGGTGATGATGGCGGCAGCGGCGCAATTAGTGATCGTGATTTTACTTTGTTGTTGATATCATTATACAAAGATGCGACGATATTGTGGGAAATTAAGGCTCGGGACTATAAAGACAAAATCCATTTGGACACAAGTCCAGGTAAACCTAAACTACCAGTCAATATTTTGACAAGTATGCCCGGGTCAACATTGTCAAAAGCACCTTGTACATACAAAAATAAGCAAAGGGTATGTAATTTGCCATTTTCTGCCCTTTTCAGGTCTGCTATTAAGGAAGTGAAACTGTCAGCACAGCTATGACCGCGCCTAAATCCATATTGCACTGGCAGAATAATGATATTGGATTCAGAGTACCAGTCCAAACGATTCTTCAACATATTCTCAAAGATCTTGCCAAGACATGAGGATAACGAGATTGGACGATAGCTGCTAGCTAAATTTGTTGGTATGTCGGGTTTTAATATGGGAATCGCACACTGTGTTTGCCATGATTCTGATATTATTTGCTTACACCAAAGACTATTAAGAATTTTTAAGAATAAATGTTTTACATCATCATTTAGATTTTTAATCAGTATGTAAGGGCAATCATCTAAAGGAGGATGGCGAGATTGGACCCACATGATTTAAAAATAAACGGAGTGCCGTTCACGGACTAGTTTATATTAATTATAATAACAAAATTATAAGGGTTCTATAAAAAAAAAATTGAGTTGCTAGGTGATGGGAATCAAAAGTTATTAATGATATATTTTTTTTTTAAATAAAGCATCGTGCAGTTTCTGAACGCAATGTTTTTCGTGAGTGACATTAATACATTCCAATCTACAATAATGATTTACTTTTTCCAAACACATAAGTACGTTTTCGCTAGGCGGTTTTCTTTCTTTTTAACCCCCGCCGGAAAAAGAAAGGGTGTTATAAGTTTCACGTGTGTTGCTGTGTATCTGTGTGTCTGTCTGTGGCATCATAGCGCCTAAACGGATGAACCGATTTCGATTTAGTTTTATTTGAAAGGTAATTTTGTCGAGAGTGTTCTTAGCTATGTTTGAATAAAATCGGTTCAGCCGTTCAAAAGTTATGGGCATTTTACTGTTTGAATCGGGGTGTTTTCGCAAGATAAATGCGTCGGGGGTTTTTTAAATTGTGAAATTTTACTTGTGTACTCACATCTTGATAAACAAACAAAAATATATAAAAGGAAACTTGAAAAGTACCTACAGTGTAAGCAGTCCGTAAAAATATGTAAATTATTTTGTGTTGAAAACATTTTAACAGTATTGAAAACATTGAACGGATAATGGAACGTCAGTGTCAAATGACTTCTATAGTTATCTGTGGTCTGTGGTTGGCATGTCAATTCCATTCTCGTTTGTGTTTAACGGCTAACGTGGAATACGAATGATATTTTTCCGATTTTGTGAATTCTTGACGACTTGGCTTTTCCTTTGGACTGACTATTCTGCACAACAACCTAGACTACGGCATTTACTTCTGGATAACGATTTGCTAGTGATTTGGACTTCAACTGTTAAAATGTGTTGTGTCAATTGTCATTTGCGCATTGCTCGATTACGAAGACATCGTTTGTCTGATGAAAGTGATCAGATAGTTGAAAGAGTACAGAGATGGGTGTACCCGCGTGATGTAAGTATATTCGTTAACTAATTTCTTTAACTTCATTTCAGAAATAAAACAAAGGGAGCGAGCAAAATAAGATATTTCGTTTAGATGTTAGCATTTACTTCAGTAGTCTCTTATCATAAATATGCTCCTCCTGCTCGGTTTTAAGTGTTGAAAATCATCAATCTTCTGAATATAACAACAGTCTGAAGTATTTTATTATATATTTGGATTACTGCATGTGGTGTAACTATTGTCAGTCTAATGATTTCCTGTATGCATATCACAGTAAATATTTGTCTATCAATTATTCATTTAGCACATAATATTTAGGGGTTGTGACATGCATAACACGGAATCAGGACATGATTATAACTTAAATGCATAATTTTCGTTTTTTTTAACCAAGGCAGTGGTGTCTCATACCATACAAAGAAACCGTGCCGTTGAATATTATGTATTGAAGTAGTATCAAGCAGATACTGTAAATAAAAAAATATTGCATTGGTATTTTTAATCAATATTCAATGCTGTTAAAAAAAAACAATATCTACAAAAAAAACATAAAATGAGATAAATGATTGAATAGAATAGAATGAGACATAGGGGTCATAAGGGGTCATTTAGCTGCAAATTATCTCTCCTACATCCCCTGATTCTGAGACTTCTTTGGATTACCAACCTTACCAGTAACCCTGTATATATTTAATATTACTAATAATGCTATGAGATCTCAATATATTATTATTTTTGTGATTGTACTTTTGACAACTTTTTACTTGTATTGTTTTAGTTAACCTTCAATGATGAGATACGTGTGCCATGCTATTTACGGGCACAGAGAGTAGTGGACAGTTCCCACAAAAGTTCTACTATTGTTGCACCTTCCACAACCGGTCAGCCTACATCTTCTCAACAGATAGAGCAAGTGGTAGAAGTTGAAGAGATTGGTCCGTCAACATCTGTAAATCCTTTAGAGGAGTCATCTGTTGAACAAATATTGCCCACTGGAAGAGCATTTGACACGGTAGAGGCTGAAGAGGCTGGTCCATCAACATCTGGAAATTCATTAGAGGAATCACCTGTTGAACAAATATTTGCCCCTATAATAGCAGATGACGCAGTAGAGGCCGAAGAGGTCAGACCGTTGATCCCAAGACATCCACTACAGGAAAATAATGCTGAACAAATTATGTTGCCCACATTGAGAAGAGCAGCTGACACAGCACGTCGCTGCTTGTTTTTGGAGTGCAATGACACTGAAAATTACGTGTTCCTGATGGGCTCAGAAAACGGCTAATCAAGGATTTTAATTTTTATATTTAATTGGTATATGGGCTATGCCAGACACACAGAAAACAGACAGTCAACAGGTGGATTAACTTGATATTTGTCAGCACTAATTGGAAGTTTTGTAATAGTTGGGTAATGATAACTTCCCATGGCCTACATGGGCACTTATAAAACGTCGACCGTGCACATTGTCGACGTTTTATAAGTGCCCATGTAGGCCTATGTGAAATAAAAATTATTGATTTTCATTTTGATTTCATGGTGTCATGAACAGACCACTCATAAAGCGGCGCAAGATTAGGACTAACGAAAGTGACATCAATTTCCGATGGATTGTAATGATTGCGATTGACTGTAGTAAAGTCACCGTTACTAATTATAAATAAATCATTATCATCAATTAAATTATATAAATCTTGCCCCCTGCCTTTTGTGGACACGCATCCGAAGGCAATATGGTGGGCATTAAAATCACCACTTACGAATATAGGTTTAGGAAGGTCCCTGATAATATTCTGCAATCGATTTATTCTTATATGCCCAGATTTAGGTGGACAATATACACATAAAACTGTAATGTCGCCTATTTCTGGTAATACAGAAATTGCAATAGTCTGAATATCTTCATAGAAACGGGTGTCTAAAACCTTATACTTTAAATATGACTTTATTAAGATAGCTACTCCTTTATGACTGTTAGCTGAATTTTTATGGTGGAAGTTATAGTCAGGTATTTTAAAACTCTGTTGGTCTTTTAGCCAAGTTTCATTTATTAGACAAATATCTACATTTTGATTTCGTAGAAAATTAATTAATAAAGGTTTTTTAATATTTAAACTTTAAGCATTATACTGTGCAATACATATGGAAGTTATTATGTTGGAACACAAATCCATTAAGTTGACAGATTTTTGATGAGCATGTCTTTGATAGACGACGTGGTTATGGGCACATCGTCCGATTTGTTGCTTAGTTGTACTAAAGTATGGATTTGGGCTTGGATATTTGGTTCGGGTGCAGTTTTTTCCCAGGCATGGTTTCTTTATTTATAGATATGTTATGTACACTATCCACATTGCACAATTTAATTTTGTTTTTATTTAGAACAAGTTCTTTATTTACTTAATAATACTCTATAATACCATTTCCTACTGGCCGACCGACCGCCGCGGAGGAAAGACGTGGATGCTTGCTGCGAGCCGATATCATAGTAGTTTGTTTGGTGTTACTTGTTCTTTCCTAATATCAACTTCAGTCGTACTGTACATTACATTATTATTTACGTTTTCCTTTTTATTTAGAGCAGTCTTGGAGCGGTCCGGCAAAGGAGGGAAGTCAGTTTTCTTCTTTGTATTGTTTGTATTAGCTATGTTGGCATAAGTTACTTTTTCTTTTTTTTCAAACATTTCCTTATCTTAACCGGACAGGTCCTTGAAATAGCCAAATGAGGTCCACTGCAGTTAATGCAACAGAGGTCATTGGGCTTGTTACACTCTTTGTAAGAGCTGGTGTATCGTAAAGTTGAACATTATCGGCGTATATATGATGCCTTTATTTCTGAAGACATTTAATTAAAACAGCGCAGTACAGGATAAAAATAATTGGCCCTATTATGGAGCCTTGTGAGACTACCCTCTTTATAGAACCATGTGCCGATCTAAGAGTGGTGCCATCCCCCAAACGCAGATCTACAAATTGCTTTCTATCACTGAGGTAGCTACGGAACCATTTCGTAGCGCTAGTTTCGAACCCGTAGTATCATATCTTAGATAATTGGTATATTTATTGCGTCAAATGCCTAGGAAAAATCAAGCGAAACAAGCAAGGTGAAGCAGAAACACCCCCTTATCCTAGGCAGACAACACACTATCAGTAACGTCAAGTAAAGCAGTAGAGGAACTGCGCTGCTTTCTGAAACCTGATTGAAAATCAAGTAATACGCACACTGGCAAAATTAGCGGAACTAAAACTTTTTTAACATTTGCTTGGTAGTTTTATTTTGTTTTACAATAAAACTAATTATAACTTATTGATAAAACAATTGAACGTCATCTATCATGCGACTGTTTTTATTTAATTCTACCTCAGTGATAGGAAGCATTTTGAAGATCTGCGTTTGGGGGAAGACACCACTCTTAGATCGGCACTTGGTTCTATAAAGAGGGGAAACCCACAAGGCCTTATATTAGGGCCAATTATTTGTATCCTGTACTGCGCTGATATAATTAAATATCTTCAGAAATGCAGGTATCATATGTACGCCGATAATGTTCAACTTTACGTATCATTACCCAGAGATGTAGGATTGTGCTATAAAAGATCTAAACAATGACCTTCACAGCAGGTCAGAAGATAATTGCCTGTCGCTAAACCCAAACAAAAGCAAATTCATGGTACTTGGCTTAAAACGAAAGCTAGATAAGCTACCTGCAATTTTCATGATCGAACTAATGGGCAAACGAATGAATCGCGAAACCTAGGTCTTGTTATGGACAAGGCCCTTCGTTTTGAAAAGCATGTCGCCGACTCAATAAGAAACTGTTGAATTTCATAATAGTACAGACAGTACCAGTCAATGTCGATGTCTTCATTAAAGATAGCTTGATCTCTGCGACATACCAGGCCCCTCAGAAAGTATTGCGAAAAAAAGTTTTTATATATGGGAGACTGGCCAGTTATAATGTTTTTCGAAAATATGATTATTTATAAGTAAAAATAAGTAAGTTCCAATTTCAAAATTTCCCTCCACATTTTTTGCGAGTTAATTCAAAGTATTGTGTCTCACTGAAATATGGATCTGCGCCGGGAACATTTTAGAGCTATGATTTTATACGATTTCAAGTGTCGCCTGAAACCGGATGAATCGTACGATAGACTTCAAATGGCATTCATGGATGAAGGCCCTTCCAAGGCAACCGTGTATCGTTGGTATAACGAATTCAAGCGCGGTCGACCAACTTTGGGGGATGACGAAAGAAAAAAAAAATTGAAAAATTTAATCCAAGACAATAGGCGAATTACATATCAGGAGATTCAACACATATTGAAGATTGGATCGGGAAGCGTTCACGAGATTCTACACAGCCATCTTCGCGTGAGGAGGATAGTATCACGCTGGGTGCCGCACAACCTCACCGATGCTCAGAAGCAGGCCCGGGTGGAATGGTGCCGTGATATGCTTAACAAATTTGAAGCAGGCTCGTCTCGGCGTGTTTACGACATCGTTACAGGTGATGAGTCCTGGATTTATCAATACGACCCAGAAACCAAGCGCCAGTCGACTGTTTGGGTGTTTCAAAATGAGCCAACGCCTACCAAAGTGAAGCGATCTAGAAGCGGGGGTAAGATTTTGATCGCTAGCTTTTTTAATTTGACTGGCCACT
This sequence comes from Orthosia gothica, assembly GCA_949775005.1. Lineage (NCBI taxonomy): Eukaryota > Metazoa > Arthropoda > Insecta > Lepidoptera > Noctuidae > Orthosia > Orthosia gothica. The sequence goes on from CATKRY010000124.1 coordinate 170,877, forward strand.
TGGTATCAATTCCCTTACGGGATCAAAGAAGCATTAATGCCGAATGGTATACTACCAAATGTTTGCCAGAAGTTTTCTCTGTTATAAGCAACAAGCGACCAAACACAGGGCTCCGCGGGCTACTGCTCCACCACGACAATGCACCTGCGCACACCGCACTCAAAACGAGGGACTTCCTGGACAGCACGCCAGTCAAACTCCTGGGTCACCCTCCTTACAGCCCTGATCTAGCACCGTGTGACTTCTTTTTATTCCCAAAAATAAAAAATCAGCTCAAAGGGATACAATTTTCGTCGCCGGAAGATGCGCTGGCTGCGTTCGAGCAGGCTGTAAACGAGGTGTCTGCGGCGGACTGGAAAAAGTGTTTTGAAAACTGGTTTAGGCGCATGAATCTTTGTATAGAGGCTGGTGGAAAGTACTTTGAAAAGATTTAATAAAAATATATGTACGTATAGAACAATTTTTTTTAGTTTCGCAAAACTTTCTGAGTGTCCCACGTATGTCAAACTGACGTATACGTTATTGTCCCCTTATCTATCCAAATCACCGTAGCGCCGAAAAACAATTGTAATTTCTATTGTGTCTGCAAATTTAGCCTGTCAAGCGCTATTGTTACTATATTGATACTGACAGCTGTCGCAGAGATCAAGCTATCTTTTATGAAGTATAGTGATGGGCGATGAATCATCGTAACCAAAGACTATAAACTACCGATGTTTCAAATAAAAATTAATTTATCTTTTAATTTTATTGTATATTTTAATATCATAACATTATTTACATATGTAGATACTTGATCTAAAATAATAGTGCGTCAGTAAAGACGTAGTCCACGAACAGCACCCGTCCGAATAGCACCGGCGCGAATAGCACCGAGCCTAGTCCACGAACAGCACCTATCAATATTTTTGGCAGGTGCTATTCGTGGATACAAATCTATTTTATTATTTGTGTCCACGAACAGCACCTACGGCTCGGCAGCCTAGTGCTGGGATGCATTTGTTTAACAGGACATTATTAAATGAAACATATCGATAAAAATCACTAGAACGTTTATTAAGAAAAAAGCCTTATGATAATAATTATTAATCTTACAAAATAATAAATCTGTAACACTTTCTTAATTTTTAATGTATCACAATCAGTCTTTTCAGATCACCTCACCTTTATTGCAAAATTAGACTTAGTTTAATCTTACTAAATAATATCACTTTCTTATTTTATAATATATCACAATCAGTCTCCACATATCACATTTATTGAAAAATCAGCAAATACAAATATTTCGGTCTAGGCGACATTTAAATATAAGAAAAAACAATAAAAAGTCTTATGATAATAATTACTAATCTTACAAAATTATAAATCTGTAACACTTTCTTAATTTTTAATGTATCACAATCAGTCTATTCACATCAAAGGTGATGAGAGTAGCGATACTGTGTAACGTGCAAAGACACGTGACACAGTTTCGCTACTCTACAATTCTTATAGGGTGCAGCTTGTCGTACCCTTGCGCATTGCGAGCAAGCAATTTTCGACCGATTCCACCCATCTGACGCCATACATTGGACCTTTGGCTGATAGTGCGTTAAGACTGTTTATCGTGTAGCCGTGATTTCTTGTCACTGTTCTAGCGACGCGACAATGCGCCGGAGCACACGAAAGTATGACGAATTTAACCGAACGCTTCCGGAGCTTGTTTACGTAAAATTGCAAATAATATTATTAGTTCGGATAGCTCGGCAGGGCACAAAGGACGTCACAAGAATAGTTTATAATAGTTTGTATCTGTATGTTCCGTGCTAACAAAAGGTGTAGTAGATTTATTAGTGAGTATCTATAAAACACAATAATGGAGCCTGTTGCCGGTAGAAGTGATAAAAATAGTAACATTAGCTACATTTCCAGTAGAAAAGGAGCGCCATTACTAATACATAGTGATAGACAGTACAGAAAATTCAAAACATATAAAAATAATGCTAATGTGTTATGGCGGTGCATAAAAATATCGTGTAGAGGGTTCCTGACGCTTGATGGCAATGAAGATGTAATAAAAATTACAGAACACACCTGTGAACCCATGAGCAGTGCCCAGACAGAAATAAAGAAAAGTATGGATGAACTTCGACAAGAAGCTGCAGCCACCGATGGTCCTATTCCTACGTTATACAAGAGCAAAATAAATAAACTACTCGATGAAGGTCTCAACTTAGTAGCCGATTGCCCAAATTATAAAAACATTAAGTCTAGTCTTTATAACATAAGAAATAGGGCTTGTGGAGTTAGCCGACTAAATGCAAAAACCGCGGGCGAGGTACAAGTAAGTAATCTTCTAGCCGCCATCCTATTAATATTATTATATTATATTATTATTCTTTTATTTTTTTATTCACAATATAAAAAATTGCAATTTGAAATATATAAATTTAATCAGTAGGTAGTAGTTCACATAGACTATGAAGTAAAAAAATTAAAACAACTATTTTTTTATTTTGCTAAAACTGTACGTTGAAAGTTAGTGTTTTAATTTTTTTCTAGATCCGTGATTTTGTTACACACAATGATATATCTACCTAATTTGTCTATTTATGAACACCTTTTCTAGGTACTTTCCCCATATTATTAAATATTTTTTTTAAATATTATTTGTTTTTTATAATTATATTTATTAAAAATGTAATTTTATGATATTGCTTATGGATTATAGGAGTATAATAGTAATAATGTTTGGACATCTATATACAGCACCATTTAATCCTAAACTAAGCTAATCTATTTATTTTAAGGTACCCAAACAATATTTGGACTTCTTGTTAGCTGATTACTACGATGGGAAAAATCGAATTCTACTATTCGCCACGTCAAGAAGCAAAGAAGAACTTGCCAAAACACGTCATCTGTATTGTGATGGAACTTTTAAATCTGCGCCGAAACCTTTTCTGCAGATTTATAGTATCCATGGTGATATCGATGGTGTCGTTAAGCCGTTAGCATATGCTATGCTTCTAAATAAAAAAATGTCTACATATAAAACATTATTTCAATTATTAAAATCTTCGATACCAGCAATGACTGTAGATTTTTTCACGAGTGACTTTGAAGAAGCCGCAGTGAGAGGAATACTGTCTGTATTTCCCAACGTAGCAGTAAAGGGATGTTACTTTCACTTTAAGAAGGCGTTAAAAAAAAAACAGAAGGAGCTAGGTCTTAACGACAATAGTATATATAGAAAGCACGTTGCTCTATGTACAGTGCTCCCTTATTTGCCACCGAATGATTTAGATGACGCTTGGCTTTACATTATGAGTGAGAGTCCTCAAGATAGTAATATAACAAAATTTAACGACTACATGATCACACAATGGATTGACCACAAATTTTGGTCAAACAAATGGTGTTGTTATGGCCAGACTCACAAAACGAACAATTATACTGAGACTCATTATTCGGTCATTAACAAATCAATTAATAAAAATAATAAGAACTTACTTAATGTTTTAAGAGTCTTACAGGAAAATTGTAAGAATTTCACTGACATACGAAAAAAATTTGCTACTTCTAATTCACAAAAAAATGCCGCAAAAAGAAACCAACTAATAGACAATATTATAAAAGAATATAAAAGTGGATTTATTTCTCTTGGCCACTGCATGGAAAAGCTGCGATTTTAAGGCTTTCTATTTTTAAATTTAAATTAGAATAATGTAACACCTGCGCAATCGACGGATAGTGAAGGACAATATACAAAATGTTCACGGAGCGCTGTTATTAGTACATCAATAAGGATCTAAGGCTGATTTTGCTGATTTTTCAATAAATGTGATATGTGGAGACTGATTGTGATACATTAAAAATTAAGAAAGTGTTACAGATTTATAATTTTGTAAGATTAGTAATTATTATCATAAGACTTTTTATTGTTTTTTCTTATATTTAAATGTCGCCTAGACCGAAATATTTGTATTTGCTGATTTTTCAATAAATGTGATATGTGGAGACTGATTGTGATACATTAAAAATTAAGAAAGTGTTACAGATTTATAATTTTGTAAGATTAGTAATTATTATCATAAGACTTTTTATTGTTTTTTCTTATATTTAAATGTCGCCTAGACCGAAATATTTGTATTTGCTGATTTTTCAATAAATGTGATATGTGGAGACTGATTGTGATACATTAAAAATTAAGAAAGTGTTACAGATTTATTATTTTGTAAGATTAATAATTATTATCATAAGGCTTTTTTCTTAATAAACGTTCTAGTGATTTTTATCGATATGTTTCATTTAATAATGTCCTGTTAAACAAATACATCCCAGCACTAGGCTGCCGAGCCGTAGGTGCTGTTCGTGGACACAAATAATAAAATAGATTTGTATCCACGAATAGCACCTGCCAAAAATATTGATAGGTGCTGTTCGTGGACTAGGCTCGGTGCTATTCGCGCCGGTGCTATTCGGACGGGTGCTGTTCGTGGACTACGTCTGAGTAAATAAGATCCAATTTCTCACCTACTCATGTAACATACCAGGCCATAAATTCAAAAAACAACACTTTGCCATCTTATTTGATATGAACCTCAATTCTCCTGAGTACGAGTGCCGACGCTTTGTACGTCTCGCCTACGTGTTTTCCGTTCTCATTACTTTGTTTTTGTTACTATTGCTTTTAATTTATTGAGTTTTGTAATCTTTTGTTATTATTGTTAGAGTGTGGCAAACGAAAGTAGACACTCAATTTATTTGCAAACTTTTTATATGGCAATGCTATACTAATGTCAACCTCAGTTTTCCAAAACAAGATGGCGTGTTGTTTTGGTTTGTTGTGGTCTTGATAATAGCATTTATTCAGTGAAACATGAATAAAAAAAATTAAAAGTGGATTACGGGAGATGTTGTTTCGCATGATGTCTGAATTTAAAGAAAAACAACAAGAGAAAGACGCCGAATTCAAACAAAAACAAGGTTGTTTACGTGTGGTGTTAGATTTCTTAAGTAATGTGACGCTAATAATTTGATACTTTGTTTTAATTCGTAACTACTATTGATGCAAAAACTATTTCTCTATTATTATCCACATTCATTTTATAATAAGTTAAACACCTTCATAATAATGCATTACGGCTATTTATCATACCATAATAAAAGTTGCATTGTAATTTTAACACTTTTTTTCTTTTACAGAAGATCTGGAGGATGTAGCAGGGGTTAATGAGATAGTGAAAACTATTGAAAAACTTACGGATTTAGAGCAGAAATATAGGATAAGAACCCTGAACCAGTACTTAAGTGAAATAGCTAGCAGAGAAGTGGAAGAAAATGACTTTTCATGTCATACAATGTTGAAAATAAATATAATGAAAGGGATAGAATTACAGAAAATAATTTGTAAAGTTCCATGATTAATGTACGAAACAGTGATTCCAGTGACTCTAATGAATCTATGCACATGAAAGTCTTAGATTCAGATTTTGATTATGGTATTGAATAAACCAAAATTATTATAGAATACTGTTGTTTTTTTTTTAATTCGGATTGACATATCACGTATACCACATAATATCTAAAGTATTGCCTGCCTAAAGTACCTATAGTATTTTTATTCAGACGAAGTAAAAATTAATAATTCTAAAGTATCAAATTAGGTTATTGCAAGGAGGTAGTCCACGAAGCGCACCCAAAAGAAGCCCACCCAAAAGGAAGCCCACCCAAAGTAGTCCATCTTGCGCACCCGTAGGTGGGCTTCAAATAAAAAATTAAAATAATTAATTTCCTATTCCACGAAGCACACCTACGAATATTACTCGCATAGTGCGGGGACTAAGAAATAAAAATATCGATAGAAGAAAATATCTATTATTTAAAATGAATAATAATGTGATACAATACTTGTAATTTTCATAATGTTCATATATAAATCCCAAAGGTAAGACGTATACATGATGCGCTAATATAGTCAACGCGTGCGCCCGCCACTGAATTCCCGAGCCAACCCGAATTTAGCCGAGCGTTTCCGGAACTTGTTTACATGCTTAGTTCTCATTACACTATCGCGACGTCACGGGCTGAGTGTATGCAATTGTGCGCCGGTCTTGTTATTGTTATTTTTTCTAATTTTTGTGCAATTTATTTAAACAAAATAATGGAGCCGATGGCAGGTCCAAGTAGTAGAAATTTTAACCCATCTATTAATTACGTACTTGGCCGGAAGGGGACACAAGTGTTAGTGTATAATAACAAACAATATAGTAAACACAAAATTTATAAAAACGGCAATGCCTTGTGGCGGTGTATTAAAAAAGGGTGTAATGGCTTACTCACATTAAGTAGCATGGAAGAAGTTGTTAAAATAAAGGAACATAAATGTGCCTCAAACGTTTTGGAGACCCAAATTAAAGAAGCAATGCATGAACTCGAGCAGCAAGTAGTTTCCACCATGGAGCCCATTCCTACAATCTACAAGCAAAAACTTAATGATACATTGGACCGAGGATTGAATTTAGTCAGTGATATGCCACAATATAAAAATGTTAAGTCTGGCCTCTACAATAAGAGAAACAAATCTCTCGGTGTAAATAGATTGTTTGCGAAGTCACCTATAGATGTACAAGTAAGTAGAGTTCATATTTCCTTAGAATATTATGAAAATATTGAGACATGAAATCTATGTATTTTTTTTTATTTGAACGTTATTGTAATAAAATAAACCTCATGTAAGAGTTTGCTAATATCATAGCAAAGAAATGTGTGCATGCCATTTTCAACTCTATTTTAATGGGATAAGGTTGATAATAATATTTGATTTAACTTTGAAAAGAATTTTGTTTTGTTAGTGTAGTGACCAGTTTTTGAGTCGCAGATATTGAACGATTTATGGAGTAACTATCTAAACTAGCTGCTTTTATTTTGTGAAAGAAAGAAAGTCACGGGGGTTTCAAAGAAAGTTATTTGTTTTACCTTACTATCTTCAATATGTGCACATCCTATGTATTCATATTATTATTTATTTTAGTACAAATGAATTGAGAGAAGTATTTATTTGATATCCAGGTACCTCAACCGTTTCAAGATTTTGTACTTGCTGACTATAACGACGGAAAAACGAGAATACTTTTATTTGCTACACAGAAGAGTAGACAGGAACTTGAAAGCTGCGATCATATATACTGCGACGGAACTTTTAAATGCGCGCCTAAACCATTTCTTCAAATTTATAGCATCCACGGTGCGGTTGAAAATATCGTTAAACCTTTAGCCTATGCTTTATTACATAACAAAAAAAAATCGACCTATAAAATCTTATTTCAATTATTAAAAACAACAATACCCAAAATGCAAGTCAATGTTTTCACAAGCGATTTTGAGGAAGCTGCCGTCAGGAGTTTTACAGCAGTATTTCCTAACGCACAGATAATGGGATGCTATTTTCATTTTAAAAAAGCAATAAAAAGAAAATCTAGGGACTTAGGTTTAAATAAGAATAGCATACATAGAAAACATGTTGCCTTATGTACGGTTTTGCCACATTTACCGCTGGAAGACTTGGATGAGGCCTGGCTCTACATCATGAGCGAATGTCCTCAAGGAGAAAGTATTTCTAGATTTAACGATTACATTGTAACTCAGTGGCTCGAACATAAGTTATGGCATGACAAATGGTCGTGTTATAACGTAAAAAATAAAACTAATAATTTTACAGAGTCTCATTACTCTGAAATAAATAAAATTTTCAATAAAAATAGAGCCATAAATCTGGCAAAACTTTTAGATTGCTTCCAAAAAAATTGCAATAATTATGCCGAAATTAGAGTAAAAATGGGTTATTCAAATCATCAAAAACATGCTGAAATAAAAAATAATATAATCGAAAACACAATAAAAGATTATAAAAATGGCTTAATTTCAGTTGGACACTGTCTAGAGAAATTAAGATTCTGATTTTTTTTTTTTTACTAGCCTATTTGATGTCCCACTGCTGGGCAAAGGCCTCTTTAAGATTCTGATTAATAGTGATTTATTTAATTGATAAGTGCATATACTCAATTGCCCATTTCTTCCAGATTATTTAAGAATTTTTGTGATTTGTGATTTAAACAGTCTGTGATTTTACACAAAACTAAAGTATAAGAAAACATCAACATATATCTCTATAGAAAACTATATTTACAATGTTTTTGATATTTGTCCAAGTTTTTATTGCAATTATGAAACAATCTGTGATTTTTTATGTTAAAGTAGAGTATTTTTATTATTCACTAAACATGTAGCTATAAGAAAACTATATATCTCTATGTAAAACAATATTTACTATGTTTTTGATATTTGTCCAAGTTTTTATTGCAATTATGAAACAATCTGTGATTTTTTATGTTTAAGTAGAGTATTTTTATTATTCACCAAACAGGTAGCTATAAGAAAGCTTCAACATAGATCTCTATGTAAAACAATATTTACTATGTTTTTGATATTTGTCCAAGTTTTTATTGCAATTATGAAACAATCTGTGATTTTTTATGTTAAAGTAGAGTATTTTTATTATTCACTAAACATGTAGCTATAAGAAAACTATATATCTCTATGTAAAACAATATTTACTATGTTTTTGATATTTGTCCAAGTTTTTATTGCAATTATGAAACAATCTGTGATTTTTTATGTTAAAGTAGAGTATTTTTATTATTCACTAAACAGGTAGCTATAAGAAATCTTCAACATAGATCTCTATGTAAAACAATATTTACTATGTTTTTGATATTTGTCCAAGTTTTTATTGCAATTATGAAACAATCTGTGATTTTTTATGTTAAAGTAGAGTATTTTTATTATTCACTAAACATGTAGCTATAAGAAAACTATATATCTCTATGTAAAACAATATTTACTATGTTTTTGATATTTGTCCAAGTTTTTATTGCAATTATGAAACAATCTGTGATTTTTTATGTTTAAGTATTTTTATTATTCACCAAACAGGTAGCTATAAGAAAACTTCAACATAGATCTCTATGTAAAACAATATTTACTATGTTTTTGATATTTGTCCAAGTTTTTATTGCAATTATGAAACAATCTGTGATTTTTTATGTTAAAGTAGAGTATTTTTATTATTCACTAAACATGAAGCTATAAGAAAACTATATATCTCTATGTAAAACAATATTTACTATGTTTTTGATATTTGTCCAAGTTTTTATTGCAATTATGAAACAATCTGTGATTTTTTATGTTAAAGTAGAGTATTTTTATTATTCACTAAACAGGTAGCTATAAGAAATCTTCAACATAGATCTCTATGTAAAACAATATTTACTATGTTTTTGATATTTGTCCAAGTTTTTATTGCATAATTTTGAAACAATCTGTGATTTTATTAAGAGCACAAAAAGGAAAATAATAGAAAAAAAATTCAAAAATAATTATTTTTTGGATAGATAGAATAAATAATAATAAATATCCAACTCACACACGGCCATCTGATCCCAAGCTAAGCAGAGCTAGGTTATGGTAACCAGACAACTGATATACATACTTATATAATTTATAAATACACACATATATTATAGATAAACTACACCCAGACACAGAACAAACAATCATGCTCATCACACAAAGTTTGTCCTGAGTGGGAATCGAACCCACGACCTCCGGCTTAGCAGTCAGGGTCACTAACCACTAGACCAACAGGCCCGTCATAAAGAAAGAAACAATCTGTGATTTTAAATAGTAAGATTACAAAAATGACAAATTTTGTGTCACATTATTAAGTATAATGAAACTGAATGATGTTAGAAATTTAAGTTGCGTCTTTTAAATAATAAATATTTTCTTCTATCGACATTTTTATTTCTTAGTCCCCGCACTATGTGAGTAATATTCGTAGGTGTGCTTCGTGGAATAGGAAATTAATTATTTTAATTTTTTATTTGAAGCCCACCTACGGGTGCGCAAGATGGACTACTTTGGGTGGGCTTCCTCTGGGTGGGCTTCTTTTGGGTGCGCTTCGTGGACTACCTCATTGCAAGTATCTCATACTAGTTTTGGGGTTGCTATGCCGAGATTTTTTAAAAGTGCCGCGCCTTTTCAGTCTCTACTTTCATTTGCCAGACTCTAGTTTCTTGTTGGCATAGTGCCAAAGAGAATGAAGAAAACTGGTTTGAACAGTCAAAGTCGTGAGTTTGTGATTCGCTAAGTGAATATTTTAAGCGAGAGAACCAAAATGGCAGGCCACTATTACCCATGGAGAAAGTACGTAAAAGAGTTGCAGATGCTCTCTTGGCATTGGACATACGACAGAAATTCGCATCAGCAAAGAAAAGTATGGCGAATCTTCAACCGCAGCATTGACTAAAGACGAGGACAAACTTGCAACGCCAAATAAAAAAAGGTAAAAGGCTGCTCCTGTCACAAACATTGACAACTTTGACGCCGCTGCGATTCGCAACCATGTACATGGTTACTATGCACGGGGCGAATTGCTCTCCATACTTAAAACAAAACCCTAATTTTGATAAAAATGCGTTTCGATGCAGATTTGAGTTCATGATTTTAAATCAGCTATACTCATCAATGCCTCTAAAACTATTATATCCTGCAGCTAACCAACGAGGAATATGTTTGGACCATACATATATGGAAAAAAGGCAGTAAATGTTTTTTTAGAATCCATTTATGCACTAAATGCATCTGAAAAAGCATTATGGCAATTGAAATAGAAACTAGAGGACAAAGTTATAATCCAAAGTGGCATGATTACAGGAAAACCCACATTACAGCCAGCATTTTTTACACTGTGTGCCATTTCAAAAGTGAAACTTTAATTAAATATCCTAATCAAATATTAAATAAGAATAGAATTCAAACAAAAACCAAAGCACTGACTGTATGGAATTATAAATGAAAAAGTAGCCATTAAAAGATATATGGAGACTTATGATCTTTGATGAGAAAACGATTAAAATCATAAAATTAAGCATGACTTAGGCTTCATGCGGTAGCATAGTTGCTTACACTACCTAAACAAAAACACGGCATAGAAGTTCTCCTATTTCAAAAATAAAGTCAAATGGTTTAAAGTCTATAAAAGTGAATTCGAAATGAACATTAACTTAAAGATTTGTTCGCGTTTGGTTCCTTTTTAGTAAGAAATAATGATTGTGCGTTAAGTTAGATGTATTCTATTCTAATATCAATGTTTTATACAAGTGGTAAGTAAATATACAATCATACTTAGTTGTGTTATTTAAAGTAATGTTTTATTTTTATTAAATGATTAATTAGTGAAATATTTTTGATTTGTCCGTTAAGTTATTTTCTTGATATATGTTTTATATAATTATATTATGTTGTACAAAATAAAAGCTTTCCAATTTCAATTAAAATGACAAATCGTCCTATTTTCGCAAAAAATAGAAATTTAGTGAAATTCTTGGAGCAAAACCCAGGCATAGCTAAAGGCTTGCTTCGGACCACTCAAGGCAAATTAGAAACGAAGAGGAAATGGACAAATTTAGCAACAACTTTAAATTCTCTCGGAGGAGCAAATAAAAACGTTCAACGCTGGGCTAAGGTAATTCAATATAATGAAGTTCTATTCTCTCAGAGGAGCAAATAAAAGCGTTCAAGGCTGGGCTAAGGTAATTCAATATAATGAAGTTCTTACTTGGTTACTATTTAGAATCATTATATCAGTGTAGCGATTTCATTAAAATTAATGCATGTTTTTAGTATTGGGCTGAGAAGACATGTGCTCTAAAGACTCGCTTCTACTATGATCGCCGATTAGAGTCGAATCAAATGGAAGTCGCATCCTATATATTTATATGAAACTGCATACATTAGCGACGAGCCGCAGCACGCCGCGCGAATTGTTCGACAGACAGAATTTCTTCGTAGATGCGATTCGATTCGACTCGGCGCGCCTCTCTCACTCATACTAGTCTACTCTTACTCATACTAGTTGTACTCATATAAGTCTTTCTTTAAATAAAAATGAATGAAGAACTATTGTTATCACTGGCCCAAAAATATACAGAATTGTGTAATCATGAAGATCCACATTATCACGATGACCAGCGTCGGATGTTATGGGAAGAAATTTAGAGAATTATGAATGAAACTCGTGAGTTTTGTTTTATTATTAGTATTATTGTGAATGTGAAGACTATGTGGATCATTGTTTTTTTGTTTTTAATTTATCTTAGTTTTTAATCATGGTCTGGCAGTTTGAGTAGTTTATGCGGCACACCCGAATGTCCTTCTTTTGGTATTGTTCGTCGAATCGTTGAGCTCCTTAAATTCTGAGTTTAGCTGGCAATGCAACTTGTCAACTTCGGATTAGCTAATGAACCTGCAGCCGAATTGCATAAGTGAATTCGGCAAAGGAAAGAGTTTGGAACCTTCAAAGAGTTAGAATCATTTATTTTAACGTTTTCGGTATTGCGAAACTAATTTGGAAAGAGTACGATCATCTTCCTTTGAGTTGAAGTTCATCTACTGCATTATGTTTCATCAAACACGAATGATTTATTTCCAAATAATTATGACATAATTTAATTCAACTAATGTTCTTCTAATGCTTTTAATTAAAAATGTATAATGGTTCCCTAAAACTGAAATAATTATTATTTAAACGGTACACTACGCTATACGCCGTGGCGTAATACGTGTAATGAAACGCATTTATTCAGTCATGATTCTTAATCTATGATAATATGTTTTCTGCGCTGCCAGATGAAAAAAAAAACTTTAATAAATATTAATTTCACATTAATATTAAATATGATTATGTAATTAAATGTTATTTTAAAATTATAGCAAATTTTAGTTTTCATTGTGACTAGTGTGTATATTTTTATTTCACACGGCAACACTGTTTGAAATAACAATATTACAAAAGTTTTTGAACCACAACCGGCACTCGGCAGATAAGAAAAAAATATTCTTTTGTTGAACTGAATCTCACTAGAGTAAAATGTTCTGCGGTCCTGTCGCAAAAAAAAAAATAGCAAATGCCTAGTTAACAATTTCTTACTGTGAGGTAAGATAAGTATAACACAGTAATCCTTCTCGAGAGATAATATTCCTTTCCGTGCTTAAACATAGAAATGTCGGCTATAGACGAAATTTACAAGGCCTTACGCATAGTCCCCGAGTTTGACGGAAACCCTAATGTCCTCACAAGATTTATCAAACTGTGTGATCAGTTAGTGCAAGCCTACGTGTCACCTGAACCAGGGCGCGAGTTAATAAATTTGACTCTTTTAAACGGGATTCTTAACAAGGTCACTGGACCCGCAGCCCGGTTAATTAACACCAACGGCGTACCAGAAACTTGGGATGGCATACGTAGTTCTTTAGTTAAAAATTTCTCTGACCAACGCGATGAGACCTCGCTATACAACGACATGGCTCTATTAACGCAAGGTTCCTCCACACCACAGGATTTCTACGAAAAGTGCCAAACTCTGTTTGCCACTATAATGACATATGTGTCACTACATGAAACCGTTCAAAGTACAATAGATTCGAAACGTTCCCTTTATAAGAAGTTAACATTGCAATCTTACTTACGGGGCCTCCGTGACCCCCTAGGTTCACGCATTAGGTGCATGCGACCGGACACGATCGAAAAAGCACTTGAGTTTGTTCATGAAGAAATGAACACTCTCTACTTACAACAGCGAAACGAGCATACACCGGCTAAAAAGCCACAGTCTCAGGCACCGACTGATCAGACAAAATTATTTAATCCCGTTATGCCAAACATGCCCATGCCTATGCATAGGCCATTTATTTATTTTTTATATGCCCGGTCCTTCCTGACAAAATATAGCTATGCCTCATCCAATGCAACGTCTGCCGCAAATGTGGAGACCAGGCTTTAACCAACCACAGCAATTCCAGCAGCAAGGTCCATCGCGTACGCAACAGATATTCGGGGCACGTCCTTCTTACTATAATCCACAAAGTAACTCAGCTGCTAATAATCAATCTAAAGGGCCGAACTCAAATGACACACCAAAACCAATGAGCGGCGTATCTCACTTCGTACCGAGACCAATGCCATTCCGGGGTAACGATTGGTTTAGGCAAGGGAACCCACCACCTTCTAATTATTTTAGGACAAGAGAAATGAATTTCAACGAATGCTTTGAATATCCATATATGTTTGAGCCTTATTTTGATAATAACTTCGACGGTTATCTGTATAACCCTTTGGAACAGCCCGACTATTCTTACTACGACGTTTTGGGTGCATATATGAACCAGCAATTAGGTACATCCCCAGAGGCAAATCAGGTGACATCTGAAGGGAAACCTACCGAAGGGTCAGCGTCTTCCAACCAGGAAAATTTTCGGGGGAGTCAGACTACAAACGAATCAAAATAGAGGTAAATCTACAAACCCAACGTTACCTACCATATATAGCAATTTCGGACCCACCATTAAAATTATTAATCGACACAGGAGCAAACCAATCATTTATTAGCCCTGAAGCTGTTCAGAGGTTTTACCCACATTTACCATGGAACTATGACCCCTTTGAGGTAACGAATGTGCATGCAACTAGCCGTAATGATTACTCCGTTAATTTACCTTGTTTTCAGGAGATAAACGACAACAAAGATTTAACATTCTACACTTATAGGTTTCACGACTATTTTGACGGCCTTATCGGTTTAGATTTCTTAAATAAATGGGAGTCAAACATTGATCTCAAAAATAATAAACTAATTACAAAAGCTGCAGTTAACCCAATAGTTATGTACAACTCGCGCAATAGCAATTTATATGAATATATTATCCCAGCAAATTCCTCGAAGTTAGTCAGAGTCCCAGTTAATATACAAGATGGTGATGCTTTAATTCCCGAACAGATCATTTCAAATTGCTGCATAAACGAGTGTATCACGAGTGTCAGACATAATCGCGGTTATCTAGAAGTTTTCAATCCAACTAGTAACGACTTAATTTTCTCCATGGACCAACCTATGAAAGCGGAAACATATAATTTAGTGCTTGTTCACGTTGACTCGCGGGCGCGGGCGCGGGCGCGGTCACGAAATATCAAACACTTGAGTTTATATCCAAGTGTTCACGTACAAAACGCACGTGCGGTCTAAGTAGCGGGCAAGCTAGCGACCGACGCGCGCGGCCCGCTCGCGGCATTATCAAACGACTGAGACGTTTGTGTGTGTTCACGTCGAACTAGCGGCGGAGCGCGCGATTCACTCGCGACGTCAGGTAAGTTCAACCAGTTTGAACTTGTCGCTAGAAACGATAGCACGTTTCTTTCATGTCGTTCAATACAGAAGAGTTTATTAGTGCTGTTCAGGCTAGAACTCCTATTTGGCAAAGTAAACACAGTCATCATATGAACAGAAATGTTCTTAATAAACTATGGAAGGAAATTGCTGGATTGTTTCCTGATATGGAGGGTGAGTAAATGAAATACATATTATTATGCTGGAAATATGATATATTTGTAGGTATTTTAAACTTTTTATTTCCTGAAGACTACAAAAGATACATAATACAAAGGCGACTTACGTGTATATTAAACGATTGTTTTCCCAAAAATATTTCGTGAATAAATTCCGAACTTGTTTAGCCCGATTTGATGGATTGTTGTTTCTTCCAGTTCTAGTTTGTCGCCTTTGGTGTCGAGTTGGAATTGTGAACTCATTATCACAATCGTAACCATCTGTATCAATTACAATATTATGCAATAAGCAAGCAGTTTTTATAATCAGGCGTGCATGTTTAACATCAGTTTCAATAGGTTTTAACAAAACTCGCCATTTATTGCATAAAATTCCAAATGCACACTCCACGGTTTTTCTCGCTCTTGACAATCTATTATTAAAATTTTCTCTCTCTTGATTCAATGTTCTTTGTGGGTATGGACGCATTATATATTCTTTAAGAGGATAAGCTTCATCGGCTAATATAACATATGGAGCTGTAATATTAGAATTAGGTAATGTTCTTGGTTCCGGAATATTAAATGCACCTCTTTCGAGTAACCGGTTCAGGGACGAGGCATTAAATGTACCGCCGTCGCTTTGCTTTCCTCTACCTCCCACTTCAATAGTTAAAAATCTTTTCCTCGCATCAGCCACAGCTTGCAAAACAATAGAGAAATAATGCTTGTAGTTAAAAAATGCCGATCCTGATTTTTTAGGTCGTTTAACCCTACAATGTTTACCGTCCAAACTGCCAATGCAGTTAGGAAAGTGCCACATCTCCCTAAAATCTGAAGCAATGTTCATAAGCTGGTCTTCAGATGGCTGTGGCATGTGGACGTTCAAATTGTTTTTCCAAATAGCTTCACAGGTACTATAAACAATCTCAGACACAGTACTAACACCCATACGAAAGCTATATGCCAAAGATCGAAATGCCAATCCAGTGGAGAGATATCTGAAACATAATAAAAAATGTAATTATAATGTAAAACTTAAATATATTTACACTAATCATCAACACTAAACAATATTTCTGATTTTACAGAAAAGGCTTTAAGGAAAAAATGGAAGAACATTCGGGACCAATTTATGAAAGAATTTAAGAAAATTCCGGTTTCTCGTTCTGGTGATGCTGGAACAGATCAAAACACTTCAATGTGGCCATATTTTCAAATGATGCTGTTCATAAAAGATGATGTTACCCCAGAAATAAATGAAGGCAATTTAGATGAAACTACTGATGAAAACAGCAATGATAATGATGATGATGAGCAGTCCTCAACTCCCCAATCCATAGCTGGTGCATCTTCAAGTACACAATATACGAGCACCAAACGTAAATGTGCACAAGATGTAAGACAGGAATTTATGGAATTGGAGAAGAAAAAGTTGGAATTATTACAACTTAAACTGTCACAAAGCAGCAAACAACACGAACAAGATTGCGAAGATCTGTTATTTTTTAAAAGTTTGTTGCCGTACATGAAAGAATTATCTCCTATGCAAAAACTACGCGCTAGAAACAATATTACACAAGTTATTATGGACGAAATGAATAGTGGCATGACGCAGTCTCACCATGGATATAATACATACGATTATAACACGACTAATTATGGAAATTAAACTTTGTATAATTGATAACGATAATATTAATTAAATAAAATAATAAAGAGGAACCTTGTTTGAATTTGAATGACTGCAATATGTATCCCGATAAAAAATGATAATTTACTTAACTACTTACTATGAAAATTATTTTTTTTTAAACTCACCTTATAGTTACAAACAGTCTTTCTTCGGGCTTTATACTTTTATGAAAATTTGTGTCCACTTTTGAAATATCACTCCTTATTGAATCCAGTATGTAATCAAAACAGCGGACACTCATCCTGGTATATCCAAAAAATCTTGAAGGATGTTCTCTCAAATTACCATATAAAGTGTGAAATTCACCATACCGTTCTCTTTCTTTATTAATTTCGTGCACGCCAATTCTAATTTTTAGCATCTCCCACTTTAGGTATGAATTTTCGGTTAAAAATAAAAGATCGTGGTCCATATTTACAACCTCTGACAATACGTCACACTCGCGCGAACGCCTGGCGGTTAATGTGAACACGAGCTCGCGACGTCTACCGCGCCTATTTCGCCACCGCGCCCGCGCGTTCCAACGTGAACAAGTACTTAGAGTGTACTCACCAACCACATCAATCCCGGGTAGAGGAAGTATTATCTCGATTACGCACTGACCATTTAAATGAAGAAGAGCGCGCTAATCTGAAGTCTTTGGTTTCGCAATATGCCAATATATTCTACATAGAGGGGGAACAACTTACCTTTACCAATAAAATTAAACACAGCATACGTACTTCAGATGAGGTACCAGTCTATACTAAAACTTATAGATACCCATTTGTACACCGCGAAGAAGTACGCAATCAAATTTCAAAAATGTTAGAACAGGGAATCATCCAACCTTCAGAATCGGCTTGGAGTTCGCCCATTTGGGTAGTCCCAAAAAAAGCTGATGCATCCGGTAAAGTCAAATGGCGAATTGTAGTGGATTTCAGAAAACTGAACGAAAAAACCATAGATGATAAGTACCCTATTCCCAATATAAACGATGTTTTAGATAAATTGGGCAATTGCCAATACTTCACAACTCTCGACCTCGCCAGTGGTTTTTACCAAGTCGAAATGAACCCAAATGATATCCCAAAAACTGCATTCAACGTAGAACATGGCCATTTTGAGTTCCTACGCATGCCAATGGGACTTAAAAATTCACTATCAACTTTCCAAAGAACCATGGATAATGTGCTTAGGGACCTTCAGAACTCAATTTGCCTAGTATATTTGGATGACATCATCATATTTAGCACTAGTTTACAGGAGCATATAATAAATTTGGAAAAGGTTTTTAAAAGACTCAGAGAATCTAATTTTAAAATACAGATGGATAAGTCGGAATTTTTAAAATTGGAAACAGCGTATCTCGGACATATAATCAGTAAAGACGGCATTAAACCGAACCCCGATAAAATTTCAGCTATCCGAAAATTCCCACTTCCTAAAACAGCCACGGAAATTAAAAGATTTTTAGGGCTACTAGGGTACTACAGGAAGTTCATTCCCGATTTTGCCAAGATCACGAAACCAATGACCCAATGCTTAAAGAAAGGCTCAAAAATAAACTGCGATGATACCAACTATGAAATTGCTTCGAAAAATGTAAAACATTACTTACAAACGATCCGATCCTACAATATCCCGATTTTAATAAAGATTTTCAACTCACGACAGACGCATCAAACTTAGCCATAGGAGCCATACTCTCACAGGGACCTATAGGTTCAGACAAACCAATAGCCTATGCTTCGCGTACACTAAACACAAGCGAGATCAACTATAGCACAATAGAGAAGGACCTTTTAGCTATAGTTTGGGCAACCAAATATTTTCGGCCATATCTATTTGGACGTAAATTCAAAATTATTACAGATCATAAACCGCTTTGGATTATGAACTTAAAAGAACCTAGCTCGAGACTAACTCGCTGGAGACTCAAGCTCAGTGAATACAACTATTCAGTAGTTTATAAACAGGGCAAAAACAACACTAATGCCGATGCTTTGTCGCGAATCGAAATTAATAACGAAGAAACGAGCTCCGTCATAGTTAACGTATCCGAAAAACCACCTTCCTTAGAGGGCTCTTCCACTCTCACAGCTCACACTAGTGCTGAAAATGCAATATTAGAAATACCAATTTCAGATGACCCCTTAAACAAATTTAACAGACAAATATGTTTTACACTAGTTGGTGATATAAAGAGACGTCCAGCAGTTTCTAAGCCATTTGAGACTCATACCCGTACCTCCATCCAACTCTCCGAATCAAATTTAGAGGAGGATGTAATAAACGCAATTAAAGAATTCGCAAACCCGAAAGTTAAGACTGGCATTATAATACACCCCCCATTAGCTATGTATAAAATAGTTCCAATAATCCAAGAAAAGTTCAAGAGTTCCGCTATGAATCTTGTTTTAACTAAAACCGTAGTAGAAAATGTAAAAGAATATCTCAGACAGCAGGAGATCATTCAGAAATACCCCGAAGGTAAAACTAATCATCGCGGTATAAGTGAATGCTACCTAGCCTTATCCCATAAATACTATTGGCCAAAAATGAAAGTCGAAATCTCAAAGTATATAAATGAATGCAATATATGCGGGCAAGCCAAATATGATCGAAGTCCTATAAAACAAAGATTTTGCATAGTACCACCGCCAGCGCAACCGTTTGGTGTGGTTCACCTAGATTTGTTTACGGCCCAAAACGAGAAATACCTGACCATCATTGACGCTTTTTCTAAATACGCTCAGGCATACCATCTTAGAGATGGCACAGCAGTTAGCGTAGTCCAAGCCTTTTTAAAGTTTTGCTCCCATCATGGCGTTCCGGTATCAATAGTCACGGATCAGGGACCCGAATTTACTAATCAACTCTTTACCGAATTTACTACGCGTGTCCATAAAATTCAACATCATAAAACCTTGGCCCATACGCTCAACGATAATGGGATGGTAGAACGCTTACACTCAACTTTACTAGAACATTTGAGAATTTTAAAACTACAACACCGTAGCGAAGCGATTGTTAACCTAATGACATATGCTTTGTTAGCATACAACAGCAGTATACATAGCTTCACAAAATGCAGACCACTAGAAGTAGTTACCGGTCACACGGATCCCCGCGATCCCTTAGATATAGATCTATCTGTGCACTTGCTACAACAATACGTGCAAGAACACCGAGATAGGATGTCTAAGGTATACGAGGCTATTAATGAAACGTCCCTGCATAAACGCACAGAACTAATCGAAAATAGGAACAAAGATAGGGAGCCCGAAAAGGAATACGAGCCAGACCAACAGGTATTTGTTAAGAATCCATTAGCTAACAGACAGAAACTCGCACCCCGTTATACACACGACACAGTATTAGCTGACCTGCCCATACATATCTACACTAAAAAAAAGCGCGGTCCAGTTGCCAAATCACGTCTTAAACGAACACCTAACACGAAACAATTGTTGCAGAATACCACTGACGATATTGCTACACCTGGTCCAAGCGGAGGACATATTACTTGAGCCACTAGAAGACGGACCCGGATTACTCCCTTTCAAATTGGGACCTACAAAAATCGTGTCTCATTATCATTCCTTCCTCTTACACATTGATCTAGAAGATATCCAGTCGAAGGTTGATTTAGTTAAATTGCAATTAAGAGAATTTAGGCCAATTATTAACAACAAAACACTTTCACTGTTTGAACCCCATATAAGTTACCTTGGGGACAAACTTGAAAAGATATCCTTACAATTAGAAAGTTTTGAACCTAGTCGTGTTAAACGAGAACTCATTGACGGATTAGGATCAGTCATAAAAAGTATTTCAGGAAACTTATACTACACAGATGCAATCAAATATAATAACGCCATCCAAGTTTTAGAAGGTAACGGCAATAAACTGGAAACGGAACTTAACCGTCACATAAGCTTGACTTGGGATTGGATGTTAGAACACTCTAATGTATTAAAAAATATAGCAGATAACCAGAACGTTATTGCTAATAAACTTAACCAAATCATAAAACAAGACGCATCCAAACAGGCAGACCTAGTAACGTATGCCCATTTGACACAGCATCTTCTTATACTAAACGATAATATAGAGACATTATCGGATGAGTTAAATAAAATAGAACTTATGCTAGCTTTTACGCGTGCTTCCAGCACAACCCATTCCATGATTAGCTTAAGTAATCTTAGAAATATAATAAGAAAATTAGGGTTATTATACTCAAAAGACGAAATCATTGATATCGATCTTCGAGAGTACTATGATATTCTAAAAATAGGATCGTATTATAATGATAAGAAATTATTTATAGCTATAAAGGTGCCGATTGCTTTACCAAGAACCTATAATCTATACAAGTTATCCATAATTCCTAACAGAAATAATATGGTCCTTATCCCTGCCTCACCTTTTATAGCAATTCATGGATTATATTCTATGTACATTGAGACAGAATGTCCGAAGCTTAACTCATGGTACCTCTGCGAAGAGAAAGGCGGTTTCAAGATTATAGACAAGCCGGACTGCGTGCAGCAGCTCATCACTCAACAGCATCTCAACTCCTGCACATTAACGCCAGTCACTCTGCACAAGCAAGCTCTGGAACAACTTGACGAAAAGCATTACACACTAAGCTTCCCGATACCTGCAAAAGTACAGATGTTATGTGGACAGGAACAATTCAGAACACTTCAAGGAAGTTATTTAGATACAATACCGCAAGATTGCCTGATAAGAACCACCGAATTCACTATCGCTAACATTGACAACCGAATTAAAGGACATGTACTTAGAATACGAACACTATGGGACCAGAACACCACATCAAGAGCTGAAGAATCATTGGTACAGCTTAATTCAATCAACCTCGAGAACCTCCACGAAAGTTACAAGGAAGTTTCAGTACAGCCTCCAGTGAGGCTTAACAAGATATCAGATGGAAGCCTCTACCATACTACCATACCTGTATACCTACTACTACTCAGTGTAGGTGTACTTGCCATTGCTCTGACATACCGGCATTGGATGGGAAATAAAGACAAGAAGGTCGACACTACAGAAATAAACGCAGATCAAGACATTTATGCTGAAGCGGAACCAAGAAGGAATATTCATCCAGCTGGAATCAAGATGGACCCTAGTTATCTTTCAGCAACATTTTTAACAACAGTTAACAAATATTTGCTGTTCTACGGGGGGAGATGTTAAGCATCGGTGTAACATAAGGATCGCTGATATTACGATTCGGTATAACACATGGACTGTGGACAACATGACACCAATATTGCGCATCGCAACAGCTTACACGCGCCACCGACTTACACGTGCCGCCGACGCAGCATTTCGCAATCGTGGGACCGGACATCGACAATGCCTCCACGATTCCACGTTTCATCCATTCTTGGTACATACATCGACCGATTATCACCTACCTAATTTTTGGAGTTATAATATTGTAATTTCTTTTATTTCATTAAATTAGTCTAAAGTAAATTGGTTTTTTTTGCATCCTCCGGCTCCAGCAAACATATTTGGCCCGACAATAAGTCGTAAGAAACTAAAACAAACAATGATTATATAATGAATAAACAAAAAAAAAAAAAGTAAAACTACATAAAATGTTAACAATCTAGAAATCTAGAAGGCCTACAATGTTCACACATTTACAAAACAATCGGTAAAAGAATCTATACAAAGTATAACAAGACTAAATTTAACATGTGGCACAAATGTTGTTATCAGTGCTGTAACTATTCTTAGCAAAGGGCTATAAAGATAATTGAAAACCATTGTAAAAAGTCTTATTAAATGAAGAAAATATGAGATTGAGAATAGTTAGAGACATCCACATATTTGTGCCGTTTATGAGTTACCAGGGAAGCTGCATGCGCAGAAGGAGCTAAAACCAAATATGTTTATCTTCAACGTAGTCCTTGATTTTATAATATGCTTTTTTAATAAGTTATTATAGTTTGATGTGATTTTTGAACTTTCCATCGGTCAGTTCTATAACTGACTTTGGCAACTTGTTATAAAAGCCGTTTATAAGAAAAGACTTGCTAGTTTTCGTTAATCTGAATTTGGGTATTACAATTTCGTGTTTACTGCGTGTATTTAAAATATAAAGACTATAAATAAGTCAAAACTACAATGATTTGTTTATGTTTGTGCTATATCATTTGACTTAATTAATTTAATAATGCTTGTCATGTCTTAAATATTTTATTTAACTTTAATAGTACTGGAATGTTGGAAAGGTACAATGATTTTATTTCTTTCTGTTATTAGAAGTCAAAATAAGTACTGGAATGTTGTAAAGATACAATGATTTTATTTGTTTCTGTTGGAATGTTGAAAAGGTACAATGATTTTATTTGTTTCTGTTATTAGAAGTCAAATATCCTAACCCTACCTACCTTAACTACCCTATCTTACCTAACCTACCCTACTTACCCTAGCCTACCCCACTTACCATACCTAGCTACCCTACCCTACCTATTAAAAAAAAGATAGTAGCCGATTCTCAGACCTACTGAATATGCATTTAAAATTTCATAAAAATCTGTCAAGCCGTTTTGGAGGAGTATGGCAACTAACATTGTGACACGAGAATTTTATATAAGATAATAATTTAATTAAAATTGACATGGAATTATTCCCTTAAGATTCAACCAGTGATGCCAATAGACCAAACTACAGTTTTTTGTTATATGTACAAAAAATATACGCATTACTTTATTATATAAGGTTAAAACACAGTGTATCTATCGGCTATTATTTGTAAATGATAAACGATAAATAACCTACAATATTTAATTGCAAATAACCTGTTATATGCAATTAAATATTTGCCTTTGATTATTCTTATTGGAGGATCACACAGCTCAGAGGATCAGCAACTTACAGGACATTTGTTTTATTTTATTTTTAAGGAACTCATGGTGCGCGTGTGTTAGAATCATGAATGGAACTCTAAATAAAAGTATTGATATCTACCAAGATAGCAAGCTTTGAATGTCAAGATGGTTGTTGGTTATTAACTGTGTATCAGAGTTCCAATGTGTGTGGTGTGGAACTGGAAAGGGTTTTATGAATAAAAGCACAGAAAGACAAGACTAGGTATTTATTTAAGTAAGGCTTGTCAATTAATTCATATTTAGAAGGCTCGAAAGCTTACCGCCCGTTCGCTAGACTAGTTCTCGTGGGGAAGAAGGGCAAGAAACCCCACGGAAGCTGTTTCATAGTATTTATCGATATCTTTTATAACCACAAAGTATTTACAATAATATAGAATCAAAATAACAAGCATAAGGCAAAAGACATAGACTAGCCCTTAAATCAATATAACATATTAGGAATAAAGGCCATAATATGATATAGACACAGTTTCAACACAACTATTAGCAATAATAAAGATATAATATCAAATAACTTACGTTAGCCTTGTGTAGTCGACCTTACACCAAGTATTATAAGTAGTATACTTCTTAATAACTATATCTGGCCTGTACTGGCTTGTATTTCACAAAAAAGTAAGTCCGCTTATCAATTACACAATATTTTTATAACCTCGGGTATATCTGTGTCTCAATACGTCCAATATGAGAAAATGGCGCGGTATCCCGCCATTTTCCATATTGCTTTAAATAATCTCAAAATAAGGTGAACAATAATAAATTCTTATGTATTAAAAATGTTTTAAAATGTATCAAGACAATTAGGGAATTTAATATCGCCTATTTAGTCATTCCTAATCAATATTCGAAAGAATATTGATACTAACATACAGTATTGTACTAATTGTTTCAAAAGACTTATAATACTAATATAGCAATATAAAATCCAGGATACAACACAATGATCATTACAGATTACGTAATGATTTATAGGAATATCATCAACGTGGCTTAATATAAGTTTAGAGTTATTTCCTGTACACACAACAATATTTACTTAGGTGGGTACTCTTTTACATTTGTAGGTAGTTGATAACACAATAATAATTTAGGTAGGTACTTAGACATTTGTAGGTAGTTGACAACACAATAATAATTTAGGTAGGTACTTAGACTTGTATTATGTAGCAAACCAATGCGACTTGAAAAATGAAAACTAACGATTTAATGACGTCATACATACTTCAAAATCTAACACGTGCGAGGGCGAGGAGACCTTATACGTGTTACCTATTGGTTTTGTTAAAGACTAAAACTGTAGAATCCATTGATACATAATTATGTTATGTATTTCAAAATATCTAAGAATTTAAATTAAATTATGTTTTCAGACAATCGGATGGCCCCTCCTGCACCCCAGTGGGTCACTAAAATGGAGGCAAGACGCAAGCAGATGACTGCAGAAGCCCTGCAGGGCCTTAACAGGATTCAGCAGAATGTTCTGAGGACGCAGCAGGACGCTTTTGGCCACTATCTCGCCTGATGTTAAGTGATGATGTGGTTGATAGTGAAGCACGTTTGCCTAGAAGTAACTTATTCACTCTTGACTTAAAGACCCTTTGACTCTTTTTAAATCGGTTAAGTAGATTTTGAGTTCATCCATTATAAATAATCAAATCTTTCCCCTATATTATTATAGTGTAGATTTGTGTAAAAAGATTTGCATGCTCTGCCTGACCCCCCGCAATCTGCTGAATTCTGTTAAGGCCCTGCAATGTCTCAAAGGACTAACAAAATACTTGAATGTTTATCGCTAGTCGTCAATAGAGGCGGCGCAGGGAGAGCAGAGTCTCGGGCTCGATTTTTATGAAAACTAAAACTGATCTATAGGCTTTTTGAAAAATCAATAAGTATAGGAATCAAACCCGTTGATTTTGGCCATATTTATACTAATTGGATTATAACATGTTTTGTATTTGGTTATGAGAATTATACTTTACCATGTATGACATTTGTTAAATTAGCTACTAGTAGGTGACATTGTTTTGTCTTTGATGGATAAATTATTTCACGTATGACATCTGACTATTTAAATAAATATTGTATTTTCAGAATATATTGGTTTTATTTGATAATGGATAACTATTTGTAAACGTCGGACCTTCCTTACTAATGGAATTTTTAATGTTCCGATAACCATGTTTACCTGAAGAATACATATCAGCAGTATAACATTTTCAATGCAAAAGCTGTGCTGTCAAATTGCCATTTTAATTCCTCAGATAAAAATACGGTTGATGTAAGTGCTAGAGTCGCATTTATACGAATCACGAACCCTAGAGCTGCTTCCATAGTAGACGTGGACAAATACTTTGAGGAGCCTTTACTGGCCAACGACAAAGAGATCCATTGAAATAGTGGGAAGAAAAAAAAATTGCTTAACCGAAGTTGTATCAAATTATGCTGAGAAGGTTTTGGATTACTGCTTCATCAGTACCTTCAGAGAGAGTATTCTCAAATACTGGATACATGGTCTCCGAGAGAAGAAATCGTATTCTAGGGTCAAAAGTTGATAAGCTCATGTTTCTGAACATTAATATGTAAATTTTATTGTCATTTAACGTTATTTTTATTTAAAAATTGGTTTTTGTTTATTTTTAATACTTTTATTATTATTACTTTACTTGTAACTATTCAGACTGGCCGTGTTCTATTGATGTGAAACACCTAATAACATGTAAATTTTATTGTAATTTAACGTTATTTTTATTTTAATTGGTTTTTGTTTATTTTTATTTTTTTATTATTATTACTTTATTTGTAACTATTCAGACTGGCCGTGTTCTATTGATGTGAAACACCTAACGCGGCGGGTCAGACCGGCGCATCGCCGTCACCACGCCAACAGCCGGTCTGACTCGATTTTTAATTTTGGTACTAAATTTATTTTTATTACCTATATAAAATTGATTTTTATTTTCCTCTAATACCATTCATTAATTTTACATTGCATTTTACACACTTCCAATCACGTCAATCCGGTACTCCACTTAGGACTTATAAACAATTACACATACATTCATATAAGTCGACAATAACAAATCAATTAATAAAACCTTGCAACACATTCTACAGCATACTGTCGCCGGCTTCCGGAACGATGGATGATGACGAGGGGGGCGACGCTTTCGCCGGTCTACAGCTGGATGAAGACGAGGAGGGCCCCATCTGCGATGGCGACCTCTTCGTTGGCCCGTAATGCTGTGCAGGCGAACCTCCACCATAGTCAGACAGCGACGGCCCAGTTACGCAAGAGGTTGGAGGTTCAACACACGGCCATTGCCCTGATCCAGGAGCCGTGGATTAGGGGCGGCCAAATAAGTGGACTGTCCAATTTAGGCGGTAAGATCCTTGTTACCTCAACTCATGATCACCTTAGATCTTGTATATATGTCACAGGTAACATCAGTGCACCGCTTTCAATTGATTTCTGTTGCAGAGATGTCTCTGCAGCTAGGCTGACTAAACATCGTGGTGCCACGATAATGTCGTGTTTCTTCGCCTCGGTTTATATGCCTGAGGTGGAGGCACCGCCCCCGCATGACCTAGCCCGCCTCGTGGCATTGCGAAACCAGCGGAGAGAGGTCATCATCGGGACCGACTCGAATGCACATCACCCGTTGTGGGGAATTTACACACAAATCGAAAGGGGTAAGGCATTAGTAGAATACTTGTTCACAACTAACCTTTCCCTACTAAACACAGGCACGGAACCGGCGTTTGTAACCAGACGCAGTCGGACGATTATAGACCTGAACTTGGCGACAGAAGGCGCAGCGGAAAGCATCACTGGGTGGCAGGTCTCCAGGGAGGCCTCCTGCTCGGACCACAGATGGATCCGCTACGACGTTCAGGTCTGCGTAGCACCTACCACCACCTCAGCGTAAACCAACTTACCGAATCTATGATATGCAGCTACCACACTGCCTGCCCAGAAACTACTCCACGCAAAACACCAGACAAAAGATCTGGAACGCATGCGCGGTAAGGTAAGAAAGGCCCTGAACAGAGCCATGAACACATGCGCGGATGAGGACTGGGACGCCTACTACGCAGCCAAATCCAGCTACAAAAAATGCATCAGATTCAGGCGTACCACAGGATGGCGTAAGTACTGTGGGAACATTGAATCTTGCTAACAAGCAAACAGGGTAAGGAAAATACTGACACAACAGAGTACACCTGGGCCCGCCACACTCCGTAAACCTGACAACACACTCACCACGTCGCCTGAAGAAACGAGACGCGTCCTAGTAGAAACAGACTTCCCAGGAAGCGTATTCGTCCAGGTAACTGACTGGCAAGATAATATCCAACCACCAACAATCGATAATTGGCACTATGCACGAAGGATGATCACGTTGGAGAAACTCCAATGGGCCGTCCATAGCTTCCATCCTTTCAAGGCGCCCGGTCCACTACTTTGGGGAGGGTACAATGGGAGGATACAATAGGGAGGTATGCCTGTAGCAGAAAGACTGGTGCCACTGTTGCTGCAAACATGCTGGTCCTGCTCCATAGGGCAATATTTGGTGTAGACAAAATCAAATTTGTTAATTTATATTCCTATTCATAGTTATTGTATTCATTGTCTTTATTATTTTTTAGAAATTGACTCACACACTGTTCCGTTGTTGTTGAATGTTTGTAATATTTGTAAGTATGTGATAACCATTATCCTACTTATCAAATTAATTAATTTTCATGTTAATGCTTTTTAATACTTTATACCTGTACGTAGTATAGTGTGTAGAGCTATTCTGGGTGCGTCGTCCTCACATATATTAATGTATGTACGTATGTAAATATTGTAAAACACCTATTTTTTAAAAAAAAGAGTAAGTATGGAGTTTCTTGTGCGTTCTTCTCCATAACAATCTACTTTCCAAATGCACGGTAGAATCATTTTTTTTATTACTTGTAAATTTTAATTTTAATTTATGTGACGTTCAAAAGAGCCGTTTATTGGCCTAATTGAATAAATATATTTGACTTTGACTTTTTTGAGAGTGTGCCTGGCCTTTAGACACGTCCTCAAAGGATGGAGGGAAGTGAAAGCTATATTCATCCCAAAGCCAGGTAGGAGTGACTATGCAAACGCCAAGTCCTACAGACCCATCAGCCTGACCTCGTTCTTGCTAAAGACCATGGAAAGACTGTGTGAAAGGGAGCTCCGAGACGGCGCTCTAACCTTTACATGGTAACCAACATGCTTACAGCTCGGGTAAGTCTACTGAAACCGCTCTTCACTTGGTGGTAAGCCAGAAAGAGATTATATTATAAATTCATCAGAAAGGTACCTGCCTGGGCACTTTCATAGACATCGAAGGGGCTTTCGACAAATTTCTCCAGCATCGGTGCTGCCCTCTCCAAACATGGCGTAGAGCAAGTGCTGATTGACTGGATCACTAATATGCTTAGCAAACGAGCGGTTCGTCTCGAAGGAGAGCAGCAGCAGGCCTTGATAGCCAGGGGCTGTCCACAAGGAGGGGTGCTTTCCCCCCTTCTATGGAATCTGGTAATTAACGACCTCATCACCAGACTAAACGAACACCGTTATTATACAATAGGTTGTGCAGACGACGTCGCAATCCTCGTACCTGGGAAGGTGACTGGAACGATTTGCAACCTTACTCAGCAAGCGCTACGTATAGTGGAGCGATGGTGCAGGGAGTATGAACTATCAGTAAACCCCACTAAAACTAAATTGGTCATGTTCATGTGAAGGGCAGAAGGCCCCTTTCGTCTGCCTAAGCTGTTCGATACAAAGTTCCAGTTTTCCCAACGAGGTCAAGTATTTGGGAATCATTCTTGACAGCAAGTTGTACTGGAGCAGTCATTTAGACAATAAATTAGACAGGGCCCTGCATCGCCTTCTGGCAATGCAGGAAAATGATAGGTAAGAAGTGGTGCCTATCCCCTAAGATTATACTCTGGCTGTATAGCGCGGTGATTCGGCCCATGATCACCTATGGGGCCGTGGTTTGATGGCCTTGCACTAAACTAACTACAGCCGTTAACAAGCTACAGCGTATGCAGAGACTGGCCTGCATGGCGACAACGGGCTGCATGAGCACTACCCCGACCGCAGCGATCGAAGCCATTCTTGGACGTCCCCTCTGCATCTGTTTATACAGCAGGCAGCGACGATGGCAGCTGAACGTCTAAAGACACTGGATCTCTGGGGGTAAGAGCTGCACACCGCTTTGCTCAAGGGGTTCCACCACGAAATCCCCCTAAGTAGAGCCATTAATGACCGGATACCCAAGAAAGTAATTTTTGATAAAAATACAAAATCCAGTTTCACGAGGATCACCGCTGCAAGGGGCTACGCCCCGATGAACTGCGGATCTTCACGGACGGATCCAAATCAGGTACAGGCACGGGTGCAGGAGTCTTCTCAGAGGACCTAAACATCCGCATACCTATCCACACCACTGGGGATCCACAACACGGTGTTTCAGGCCGAATGCTTGGGCATTTCCATGGCAACTATGCGGTCCTGGCTAGGGAGGTAAAAGATTTCCTTATACGAATACTTTCGGACAGCATCCTACAAGGTTTGTTATGTTATGTTGCATAGGATTTCTGACCCTCTTAAGAGCAAATATTCTAAGCAAACACAAATATTATTTGCCTATAAATGCTCGTATGTGTATAGAACAAACATTTAGTACCGATGGTATAAGTTGTTCAATTCTCAAAATAGTTTTAGTACTTTTACGGTTGAACAATTGGACATGCACTTTCCTTTCATAAATGATTTTAATACATTTCTAGATTTCTCGAGCATGGAGAGTTTTGAAAGAGTTGATGAACACTTGTTTCATTATTGGCTTGGAATAAACATCAATTTGAACTATTATTATAATATGAAATACCGAGTTGTGTTGAAACAAATAGAGGCATTTTTGGTTTAGGTGTTCTTCTAATGAAGATGAGAACTGGTGACTCTGACAACTTGATATCCCAATTATAATGGTCCCAAGACGAACATTAGAAATATTGATGGATAAGGTCAGGGAAATATTGGTGCAGGATTTGGTCCCTAGAAATCTGTAACTTCAACACTTAGCCCGTGAACAATTGTTGCAACACAATTTAATGATTCCATATGCAATTTATAATCAAAATAATGAAAATACAACAATTATATGTGATGGGACTTATATTTATATAAACAAAGTTCTACTTATATGTTCCAAAAGGACACATATCCCTTACACAAGTATAAAAACTTGTTAAAACCATTTCGAGGGAGTCATCGCGCAGTCGTCGCATACAGACGTGCTCATCAATGCATTAAAAATAATATAAATTAACTTTTTAGCATAAATAGTGACCTCGTTTTAGTATATTTACGTGTAAGTGCTAATAAGTGGAATAATGGACTGTCTGGATATTACAATCTGAAAGATGGAAGGCAGCCCCTTTAATTGGAGTAGGGTGGTGCGACGCAGCCCTCCTTCATAACCTACACAGACCCAGCCCAAACAACCGAGACGTCTTCAAGCCAAGGAAAAAATTAAGGTAGTCTTTACTGCGGAGATTCAGAACTGGATGGGTTCCATTGAACAACACTTGGGTGAGGTATGTGCTATTGCTTCTGAAGGAAAGCTTAACTCAGATCAGAAGTGAAAAATAATCAATTTGTGCCGAAAGGTTGGATAAGGACTCTCGCAACTGGCTGTTCAATACCGGTTAAACAATATACCCTTAGGACCCATAACTGCCTAAAATATTGACCAAAGAAAGAGACTGCGTAAAGTCCAGCGATGAAATCAAGAACATAGTCCGGAAAATTATATGCCCTGGTGAAATGAAACTGAAAGTGAGAGGCGTACGCAAGATAGGGAAAGGAGGAATTAGCACGGAGACGGAAAAAGGACCGTGGCGACCGTGACAGCGTAAACGCTAGCAGCGTATGTTTACATTTCTTTGACCAAAACGGGTGTCGCAATGTATTGTAACGAGACCAATCTCGTACTGGGACTTAGCGTGGTCACTATTCTATTTTGTGAATATTTACCACGACAATCACAAAATGGGTACAACTAATACGAAGGAAGAAGTTATAGTTCCACAAAACGCAGCAGGTGGAAGTAACAGCGCTGACATCACGCAGCTGACGATACATGCCAGCACAACAAACATCATTTTAATCGTGTTACTTCTTATAGCATCGTTGGCGTTTTTGTATGGTATCTTCAGAATCTACAAGAATTGCCATCAGAAATGGATGGGTAATGAGATCAGGAAGGACAGATTACGATGTTCTATATGGAGACGTAGAGCTGACGCAGAGGAAATGCGGACGAATGCCAGAGGCTACAAGAAGGACACTGAGGACGTCATCTGAAGAGTTAAAAACCCAGGGTTTACGAAGAAAAGTGCGCGAAAGTTGGATTCGTTGTATCACTTACTCCTAATATCACTCATCCGTACATGGCCGAGTCACCCACGTCCGTAGGTGTGTACCCCTTTTTTGATTCCCTACACGTGGTCCCCGGGTGGTGCAAATCAGGTGACACTAACTGGTGGTAGGCTTCGGCCGAAGGCTTGTGACCACCCACCGGGCAAAGACGTACCGCCAAGCGGCCTAGCCGTGTTCCGGTACGATGCTCGGTGTAGCCAACTAGAGGAGTTGGGTCGAGATAGCTGTTCCACTGCAGGCTGATCAGTCTGACGCGCGCTGTTAGGGATGTATCGGGAGACTAGTCGCGGAGGGTAGCGGGATCCGAGGCACGGTGCACCGCTGGCCGACCGCAGGTAGTTGGGGGCCCAAGTAGTGTGCCAGCCACACACGAAAGGCTGCCCCGCCAACTGTCGAAAAATCCCGGAATGCACCATCGTGCTGGTTGGCGACCAGACGGGAGGGCCCGATGGACATTCCGGGGGGGCTCGGGCGTCCCCGCAGTCTCCAGACTAGTGCCCCAATGATGCTGTCCTTTCGGTGCGTGTCTGTAGGTTAGCAGCGTGAAACCTCGTCTCACTTCCTACTCCTCTACTCCATTCACTCTTTTATATTATGATGAAAAGGAAAAAGAATACTGGAGATAAACAGCGGCTGCACCCCCTCCCCCACAAAGTGCACCTCACCAATATTCGAGGTCTGCACTCAAATATCACTGCAGTCCACTACCATCTGGAGGCTGAGAAACCAGCGCTCTTTTTCCTTACGGAGACGCAGATAGCGAATCCGTCAGACGTGTCGTACTTGTCTTACCCAGGGTTCACCCTGGAGCACAATTTTAGACCACGGGCGGGCGTATGTATGTATGCCCGTGACGACATTTGCTATCGGCGTCTCCGTAACCTTGAGGACTCCACATTCTCAACGCTCTGGGCTCTGGTGGACACAGGTTTGGATAAAGTTATCTACGCCTGTGTCTACCGTTCGCACAGTGGAGATCAGGAGACATCCAGGCTCACAGAGTACCTCAGTGAGGCGGCTGATGCGGCACAGCAGCGGTACCCTTCCGCCCAATTAGTGTTACTGGGGGACTTTAATGCCCACCACCAGGAGTGGCTCTTCCCATACCAGTGCACTGACCATGCTGGACGGGAGATGCGTAAGCTTGCGCTTGCGCTAAACCTCACCCAGCTGGTCCAGGGGGCAACGAGGGTGCCGGATGTTGATTCGCACACAGCGAATTGCTTGGACCTTCTGCTGACAACAGATCCGGACAGATACTCTGTGTCGATAGCTTCACCTTTGGGTAGTTCCGACCACTGTCTGGTGAAGTCTGTGTCCGTCTATTCCCCGCCCGATCCCAGCCCAAGAGGCACCCGGCGGGTTTGGCGGTACAAGTCGGCAGATTGGGATGGTATGCGATCATTCTTCGCATGCTATCCTTGGCAGCCTACTTGCTTTTTTTCGACTGATCCATCGTCGTGCGCAGACGCCGTGACCGATGTGTTGCGTCAGGGAATGGAGTACTACATTCCGTTCTCTGACGTAACAATGTCCAGCGTTGACCGGCCATGGTTTGGCGCCGAATGTAGGCGCGCTGACGCGCTTAAACATGAGGCGTACCTGGCTTGGGTCGATGCTCGATCGCGCAAGGCGAGTGACGTGGCTCGGAAGAAGAAGGCCTTCAACAGGGCTGCCAAGTCCTGCAAGCTGGTGTTGCGAAGGGCTCGGTTCGATCACATTGGCCGAATAGGGGCCAAACTTGCTTCTTACCCAGCAGGAAGTAAAGCGTTTTGGTCCCTGGCTAAGTCGGTCGAGTCGAACTTTTGCCGTCCCTCACTACCACCACTGCTGAAACCCGATGGGTCGCTGGCACACTCCGCTGAGGAGAAGGCAAATTTATTTGCCTCTCTTTTTGCGGAATCTTCACGTCTGAATCCTGGTGACGCGCGGCCCCCTCCTTCTCCCGATGGATGCGAGACGAGTATGTCGGACATTCGTATCCACCAAAAGGACGTCCGTAGGGTGCTGAGCCACCTCGACGTGAACAAGGCTAGCGGCCCTGATGGCATTCCAGCAATTGTTCTTAGAACCTGTGCGCCTGAACTGTCTCCGATCTTGACACGCCTATTCCGCCTTTCGTATGAGGCTGGAAAAGTGCCGAATGCTTGGAAGCAAGCTAACGTACAGCCCGTGCCCAAGAAGGGCAGTCGAGCTGACCCGGCCAACTACAGACCCATATCTGTAACCTCCTTACTCTGTAAGAGTATGGAACGTGTACTTAATATAAAGCTCCTGGCATACCTAGAAGCTAACGATATCCTTAGTGACCGCCAATACGGCTTCCGCCGAAATCGGTCTACTGGGGATCTTCTAGCGTATGCCATTCACATCTGGAGTGAGGCCATCGAGAAGCACGGGGAAGCGCTTGCCGTCTCCCTCGACATCTCGAAGGCTTTTGATAGGGTCTGGCACGAAAGCCTTATTGGTAAGCTTCCTTCATTCGGTTTGCCCGGTGGTCTGTGTGATTGGATTGCAGACTTCCTGAGAGATCGGTCCATTCGAGTGGTTATCGATGGCTGCTCGTCGGACCAATTGGATATCAATGCCGGGGTCCCTCAGGGGTCGGTACTCTCAGCAACTTTATTCTTGCTGCATATTAACGATCTGCTAAAACCCGGCACCTTTGGGTATGCAGACGACAGCACTGTTGCTGAGAGATACATGTCCAACGCTCGAGCTACCGGACCTCATATCCAGTCTCTGCGGGAGGCCATGGTGGAGCGCTTGAACCTGTCCTTGCAGGCAGTCTCCGAATGGGGCGATGCCAATCTGGTCAGGTTTAATGCTGCTAAAACCCAGGCGTGTCTTTTTTCCGCTAAAAAGAGCCAATTTCAACCGGCTCCAACTTTCCGAGATGTGACCGTGCCAATAACTGACCATCTTGAGCTTCTTGGCGTTACGTTGACATCGACTCTTAATTTTGGCCCATACATTGAGGCAAAGGCTCAGCTGGCTGCCAAAAAGCTGGGGATCCTTGCAAAGGTTAGAAGGTACTTCACGCCAGAACAGCTGCTCAGCTTGTATCAAGCGCAAGTTCGATCATGCATGGAGTACTGTTCTCATCTCTGGGACGGATCCGCCAAATACCAGCTTGATGCACTAGAGTCGATCGAAAAGCGGGCCAAAAGGCTCATCGGCGATGAGGCACTGGTTAAGTCAAAGCTCCAGAGCCTTGAACATCGTCGCCGAGTTGCCAGCTTGTCGGTCTTTTATCGGTTGCATTTCGGGGAGTGTGCGATGGAATTGCATGATCTAATTCCACCAAGCCCGTTTCATCATCGGACTACAAGACGTACGGCGATGCGCCATCGCTACATGGTAGACATACCACCCATACGCACTAAACGTTTTGGAAATACTTTCATTATGCGTACAGCTAAGGAGTGGAATTCCCTGCCGGAGTCTGTGTTTCCCGATAGCTACAATCTAGGAGTCTTTAAGTCAAGAGTGAATAGGTTACTTCTAGGCAAGCGTGCTTCACCGTCGACCACATCATCGCTTACCATCAGGTGAGATAGTGGTCAAGCGCGAGCCTATAATATATAAAAAAAAAAAAAAAAAAAAAAAAAAAAAAAGGACCTAGATAAGCTCAGGCAAACAGTTTAAACTGCTTCGTCAGGGCTTACCGTCGATGAACCGAAGAAGCGCAAACTCCGCATAATAGTGATTGTAGTTCCAGCATCAATGGCGGTAAATGAGGTATATAAATCCATTTACAATCAAAACGTGGCCGACAAAATGCAAACTATATTCAGAGATACCTTTTTGACCTTAATAAAACTGAACCACAACTGCACAAAAAAAACCGAAGCGCCAAAATGTGCAACATGTCTGCGCTTCAAAAAACCAGCGAGCCATAAAACGAGAGAACAAGAGTGTCCTGCAAAAAAAATCTGCCGAAAACAGGTACATTAACTCGATTGATTATGAAGACGCCTAAGAGCGCCACATATTCGAATATATTTAAGACTTAATTTTATTGTTTATATTTTTCTTATACTATGGATAATACCTTATTGACTGATATAGATAATACATTTCGTACCGATACAAAGCCATGTGAGGCTGCGGACTGCAGGCAATATCTTTATCTTTATATATCTTTATCAAAATCTACAAGCGACTTATCGTATAGTAAAATTCAAAGCGCAACACGAACTAAGTCACCCTGGTGTGCGAACAACAAGAAGAATAATGTCAACAATGTTTTTTCAGCCAAATATAAACAGCGAAGTTGGTTTGTGGGCAAATACATGCATCGGTTACCAGCGCGGGAAAGTTCAACGGCATGTTATCAGTCCTCTCGGTGAGTTTCAGGACATCGTGGGACCATTGCCACCATCAAACGACTATAGATACCTCGTCACTATGATTGACCGCTGTACAAAATGGCCTGAAGCAATACCTATTCGTGACGTCACCGCCAACACTGTTGCAAAGGCGATTTACGAGGAATGGATAGCGCGATTTGGATGTCCGTTACGAGAAACGACTGACCAAGGAAGACAATTCGAATCGTAGTTATTCAACGCACTGATGAAGAAATTTGGCATCACCAGGATACGGTCTACTGCATATCACCCGCAAGCAAACGGTCATTTCGAAAACTGGCATCGAAAGTTGATGGCCGCGCTCATGGCGAGAGGCGCCGGTACACACTGGAGTAAGGAGTGAGCGACCGTGCTACAAGGACTTCGTACAGCGCTTCGTAAAGACAGGCAGCAACCAGACTCTTCACGCACAGAAGATCCACATGCGATGGAAGCGCACCGGGAAAAGGACCGAGCGCTCGCGGCGACTCATATTTCTGTAGGGATGTGAAAAAATAATCGATTATAGATATAATCGATTTTTTTTTTAAGTTAAAATTGATTTTAATACGTGTTTTTAATATTACAAATAATCGATTTTTTGTAGTATCAAAAATCAATCGTAGCCGATTTTTCATCTGCCGCTCCCCGACTTTAAGTCTGGTCTGCTTAGAGTTGTAAAAAACGGTTTTTTTCTGAGTTAAAAAAAACGTTTAAAAAAAATATGAAAAAATAACAGTCTTTTTTCTGGAGCGGGTTTTTTTCATGAGTAGGAAAATAAAAATTTGGTAAGGCGGTTATCGTATTTGAGTTGATATTATTTATTTTTTTTTGTTCAATAAGATAATACCATTTGTTTTTTTGTTCAATAAGAAAATATCATTTGTTTTTTTGTTAAAAAGCACATACCGTTTGCTTGGTAGTTTTATTTTGTTTTATAATAAAACTAATTATAACTTATTGATAAAACAATTGAACGTCATCTATCATGCGATTGTTTTAATTTAATTCTACCTCAGTGATAGGAAGCATTTTGTAGATCTGCGTTTGGGGGACGGCACCACTCTTAGATCGGCACTTGGTTCTATAAAGAGGGGAAACCCACAAGGCTCTATATTAAGGCCAATTTTATTTGTATCCTGAACTGCGCTTATATCATTAAATATCTTCAGAAATGCAGGTATCATATGTACGCCGATAATGTTCAACTTTATGTATCATTTTACCCTTTGATGTAGGATTGTGCTAAAAAAGATCTAAACGATGACCTTCGCAGTAGGTCAGAAGATAATTGCCTGTCGCTAAACCCAAACAAAAGCAAATACATGGTACTTGGCTTAAAACGACAGCTAGATAAGCTACCTGCAATTTTCATGATCGAACTAATGGGCAAACGAATGAATCGCGGAACCTAGGTCGTGTTATGGACAAGGACCTTCGTTTTGAAAAGCATGTCGCCGACTCAATAAGAAACTGTTGAATTTCACAATAGTACAGACAGTACCAGTCAATGTCGATGTCTTCATAAAAAGATAGCTTGATCTCTGCGACATATGTCAAACTGACGTATACGTTATTACGATCTGTTTTTTTATTTTTTTTTAAGAAACTTTGCCTCACACTAGGAATTTCTTCCTGTATCGTGGGTGCGTTTACAAGCATATAAACTCACATACACAACACCCAGAGCCGGAACAACTATCTGTAGATCATACAAATATTGCCCCCTTATCTATCCAAATCACCGTAGCGCCGAAAAACAATGGTAATTTCTATTGTGTCTGCAAATTTAGCCTGTCAGGCGCTATTGTTACTGTTATGATACTGACAGCTTTCGCAGAGATCAAGCTATCTTTTATGAAGTATAGTGATAGGCGATGAATCATCGTAACCACAGACTATAAACTATCGATGTTTTAAATAAAACTTAATTTAAAATTAATTTATCTTTCAATTTTATTGTATATTTTAATATCATAACATTATTTACATATGTAGATACTTGATCTAAAATAATAGTGAGTAAATAAGATCCAACTTCTCACCTACTCATGTAACATACCAGGCCATAAATTAAAAAAAAAACACTCTGCCATCTTATTTGATATGAACCTCCATTCTCCTCAGTACGAGTGCCGACGCTTTGTACGTCTCGCCTACGTGTTTTCCGTTCTCATAACTTTGTTTTTGTTACTATTGCTTTTAATTTGTTAACATAGTTGGCATAGTGCCAAAGATAATGAAGAAAACTGGTTTGAACAGTCAAAGTCGTGAGTTTGTGATTCGCTAAGTGAATATTTTAAGCGAGAGAACCAAAATGGCAGGCCACTATTACCCATGGAGAAAGTATGTGATAGAGTTGCAGATGCTCTTGGCATTGGACATGCGACAGAAATTCGCATCAGCAAAGAAAAGTATGGCGAATCTTCAACCGCAGCATTGACTAAAGACGAGGACAAACTTGCAACGCCAATAAAAAAAGGTAAAAAGGCTGCTCCTGTCACAAACATTGACAACTTTGACGCCGCTGCGATTCGCAACCATGTACATGGTTACTATGCACGGGGCGAATTGCTCTCCATACTTAAAACAAAACCCTAATTTTGATAAAAAAGCGTTTCGATGCAGATTTGAGTTCATGATTTTAAATCAGCCTCACTCTAAAACTAATATATCCTGCAGCTTACCAACAATGAATATGTTTGGACCATACATATATGGAAAAAGGCAGTGATGTTTTTTTAGAATCCATTTATGCACTAAATGCATCTGAAAAAAGAATTATGGAAATTTAAATAGAAACTAGAGGACAAAGTTTTAATCCAAAGTGCCATGATTACAGAAAAACCCACATTACAGCCAGCATTTTTAACACTGTGTGCCATTTCAAAAGTGAAACTTTAATTAAATATTCTAATCAAATATTTAATAATAAAAATAGAATTCAAACAAAAACCAAGGCACTGTATGGAATTATAAACGAAAAAGTAGCCATTAAAAGATATATGGAGACTTATGATCTTTGATGAGAAAACGATTAAAATCATAAAATTAAGCATGACTTAGGCTTCATGCGGTAGCATAGTTGCTTACACTACCTAAACAAAAACACGGCATAGAAGTTCTCCAATTTCAAAAATAAAGTCAAATGGTTTAAAGTCTATAAAAGTGAATTCGAAATGAACATTAACTTAAAGATTTGTTCGTGATTGGTTCCTTTTTAGTAAGAAATAATGATTGTGCGTTAAGTTAGATGTATTCTATTCTAATATCAATGTTTTATACAAGTGGTAAGTAAATATACAATCATACTTAGTTGTGTTATTTAAAGTAATGTTTTATTTTTATTAAATGATTAATTAGTGAAATATTTTTGATTTGTCCGTTAAGTTATTTTCTTGATTTATGTTTTATATAATTATATTATGTTGTACAAAATAAAAGTTTTCCAATTTCAATTAAAATGACAAATCGTCCTATTTACGCAAAAATAGAAATTTTGTGGAATTCTTGGAGCAAAACCCTAGGCATAGCTAAAGGCTTGCTTCGGACCACTCAAGGCAAATTAGAAACGAAGAGGAAATGGACAAATTTAGCAACAACTTTAAATTCTCTCGGAGGAGCAAATAAAAACGTTCAACGCTGGGCTAAGGTAATTCAATATAATGAAGTTCTATTCTCTCAGAGGAGCAAATAAAAGCGTTCAAGGCTGGGCTAAGGTAATTCAATATAATGAAGTTCTTACTTGGTTACTATTTAGAATCATTATATCAGTGAGCGATTTCATTAAAATTAATGCATGTTTTTAGTATTGGGCTGAGAAGACATGTGCTCTAAAGACTCGCTTCTACTATGCTCGCCGATAAGAGTCGAATCAAATGGAAGTCGCATCCTATATATTTCTATGAAACTGCATCCATTAGCGACGAGCCGCAGCACGCCGCGCGAATTGTTTGACAGACAGAATTTCTTCGCCGATGCGATTCGATTCGACTCGGCGCGCCTCTCTCACTCATACTAGTCTACTCTTACTCATACTAGTTGTACTCATATAAGTCTTTGTTTA
This sequence comes from Orthosia gothica, assembly GCA_949775005.1. Lineage (NCBI taxonomy): Eukaryota > Metazoa > Arthropoda > Insecta > Lepidoptera > Noctuidae > Orthosia > Orthosia gothica. The sequence goes on from CATKRY010000124.1 coordinate 211,808, forward strand.
AATAAAAATGAATGAAGAACTATTGTTATCACTGGCCCAAAAATATACAGAATTGTGTAGGGGAGAGTGTGTATGAAAGAGCCAAGCTTTGAAAGAGCCAATGCGATTTTCTCCCACTTAACAAAATCCTACCATAATTCAATTTTACTCTTTATATGACAACACTGGACAGCTGTCACGCTGTGCAAAACAAATGGCGTCGTAGGACTGCATTGAAAATATTGAAGCCAAAATGTAAGTATTTTTGGGTTTACTTAAGTTTTTTTGACGAGAAGTGTAAGGCATATGTGGACAAAAGGAATATGTTGTATTGTTATGCATATATTTGGCTTTATTCTACGCAAATATTATTTTTATCATGTTATGTTAAATTACCTGTAGTTTGAGGTTATATTTTTTAATACAAAATGTTTTGAAAGAGCCAATTGTCGAGTCTATGAAAGAGCCGGCTCTTTCATAGCACGAAAGTTGGCTCTTTCAATACACTACTAGCTTTTAGTTTAACATTGCTGTCTTTATAATACCTATTTAATACTGCTAATCTTTCAGACTATAAAAATATGTCTTCACGAGCTTCAGCACCGAAAAAACGGCAAAGGCCCACAACTGCAGTGATAGAAGAGGCTGTACGAGAAGTGACTGAGAGAAATCAGTCCATAAATAAAACGGCATTGTCATTTGGAATATCAAGGGCTTATTTAGCGAAAATCATTAAGAAGGCTAAGAATTCTCAAGAGGAGTATATACATCGCCCAAATATAGGTAACAAACGCATTTTTACTAAAGTTCAGGAAGACTTATTAGTATCATATTTAAAAACTGCATCTAAAATGTGTCACGGTTTGACAAGAAAACAAACAAGAGAATTAGCTTTCCAGTATGCAGACGCAAATGCTATCTGTCCAGAAAAATGGAAGACTGATAAAATTGCATCTGTGGAATGGCTTCGAGGCTTCATGTCGAGACACAAAGATTTGTCAGTCAGAAAACCTGAGAGCACTTCTTTGTCCAGGGCGACAAGTTTTAATAAGACAAATGTTGGCAAGTTCTTTGAAAAGCTGACCAGCGTTTACGAAAAGTATAATTTCCCACCCCACATGATCTTTAATACAGATGAAACAGGATGCAGCACCGTTTCAGCCCCTCCTAAAATCATCGCTGAAAGAGGCTCGAAACAAATTGGACAGGTTACATCAGCCGAGCGTGGTACGCTCGTCACAACTCTGTTTTTTATTAATGCTGCAGGTGGCACTATACCCCCAGTCTTTATTTTTCCACGCGTGAATTATAAAGACCATATGTTAAATAATGGGCCTTCAGGAGCACTAGGTTTAGCCCATGTTTCAGGCTGGATGACTGAAAATAATTTCATGAAGGCTATGGAACATTTTGTGAGCCATGTTAAACCATCAGAAGAAAATCCAGCATTGATTTTATTGGATAACCATGCCTCCCACGTTAATCTCCGTGTGATCGAATTTGCCAGACATAATTTTATAAAAATGCTGACTTTTCGACCACACTGCAGCCATAGGCTACAACCTCTGGATGTCACGGTGTACGGGCCATTCAAAACCAGATATCGAATAGCTATGAATGAGTGGATGCTTTCAAATCCTGGTAAAACTGTTACCATCTACCAAGTTGCACAGTTTGCTAGAGATGCTTACTTAGCAGCGTTTAGTCTGCAAAATGTTACTCAAGGATTCATCAAAACTGGCATTTATCCTTTAAATTCTAATACATTTTCCGATGATGATTTTCTTGCATCATACGTGACCGACAGACCTAATCCAGTTCCTTTTGATGATTCTACGCCAGAAAACGTGAGACCAACAACACCTGAGTGCAGCACTTTTCATATTAACATTTCAGAAGCTCCCAGAATTCCAAATGTTGGATCCATACCCACAGATAGTCTGATTGAAAACATCCCATTGCCAGAAAGTATACAGCCCTCAACATCAGTACAACAATTTGCAAGTCCCGAAGTTGTAAGACCTTTCCTAAAATCAGGACCCAGAAAGAATTCTAAACCTAACAATCGTAAAATGACATCAGCTGTAATCACGGATACTCCTGAAAAAAACAAAATAGAAGAAAAGGAAAGTAAAAACAAATCAAGAAAAAATATTGTTAAGAAAATGACCACAAAACAAAATATCAGGAAACTAAATTCTAAAAAACAGGATGATTCCAGTGACACTAGCGCAAACATGTCTTTGCACGATGATACATCATTAACAAGCTCAGATGATGAAATAAATTTATTAGAATTCAGAAACCGGAATATTAGTTTACAACAAAATCAAAATTATTGTAGTGTGTGTAATGGACACTATTCTAAGAGCAAAGAAGAATGGTACCAGTGCAAAATATGTGGAGGATGGGCACATGAGTCTTGTGGTAACAAAGGAGTCATTAATTTCTTCTGCCAAAAATGTTTTTAATTGTTCTATCAGAGTTTCAATATTATTTGAAACTCTGATTTTTTATTTTTATAAAAGTATTATTTATGATTAAGATTATTGTAAGTTGATTATTTGAGACTGATCAAAACCTGTGATTTTCGCTTGTGTTTAATTTTGATTATATTTAAGTCTATTAAGAGATTTTAATTGTTGAAAAAAATGTTTATTTCTACAAAGTGGAATCCCCATCTTTCATAGCACACGGTAGCTCTTTCATTGACAGGTTGTTTTGAAAGAGCCGATTTCCCATTTTTTTCTAAGTGGCTATATTTCAGATTTCTAACATTGTTAGCTATTTTTTGTTACTTGGAGTACCATTACTATTAAACTGATTATTAAAAAAAAGTAATTTTATTTAAAAATAAGCAACCGAAAATGACTTTTTTTATACTTTTTAAAACTGGCTCTTTCACACACACTCTCCCCTAATCATGAAGATCCACATTATCACGATGACCAGCGTCGGATGTTATGGGAAGAAATTTAGAGAATTATGAATGAAACTCGTGAGTTTTGTTTTATTATTAGTATTATTGTGAATGTGAAGACTATGTGGATCATTGTTTTTTTGTTTTTAATTTATCTTAGTTTTTAATCATGGTCTGGCAGTTTGAGTAGTTTATGCGGCACACCCGAATGTCCTTCTTTTGGTATTGTTCGTCGAATCGTTGAGCTCCTTAAATTCTGAGTTTAGCTGGCAATGCAACTTGATTCTTAATCTATGATAATATGTTTTCTGCGCTGCCAGATGAAAAAAAAAACTTTAATAAATATTAATTTCACATTAATATTAAATATGATTATGTAATTAAATGTTATTTTAAAATTATAGCAAATTTTAGTATTTTAGTTTCCATTGTGACTAGTGTGTATATTTTTATTTCACACGGCAACACTGTTTGAAATAACAATATTACAAAAGTTTTTGAACCACAACCGGCACTCGGCAGATAAGAACAAAATATTCTTTTGTTGAACTGAATTTCACTAGAGTAAAATGTTCTGCGGTCCTGTCGCAAAAAAAAATAGCAAATGCCTAGTTAACAATTTCTTACTGTGAGGTAAGATAAGTATAACACAGTAATCCTTCTCGAGAGATAATATTCCTTTCCGTGCTTTTACTTCAAGTTCTGTTGATTTTTTTTTCAGCCATGCCATTCCTATAGTATTTGAGCGCCAGTGGGCGATCCTGCTGGTGTTCATGGAGGAGGATGCCGGCTTTGCCTAGGGCATCGGTGTCGAACGAAGGTCCCATGGCTAAGCTGCACACCTCGTAAAATGAGTAGAGCTCGCAGGCCGCCTCAACAGCGTATGGCTGCTCCAAAACGGGGAATGAGTGGCTAAAAGTATTTGTAATTATTGCATTAAATTAATGTTTGTGAGTGTGCAAGTTGTTAAGTGAAGAAACCATGTCAAGCTATTAATTTGCCCGTAAAACCTGCCTGTTATGTCATTGGGAAATTAAACCTTTGTGGTGGTCACTGGGGGCATACCTACTAACACCAAAATCCTTAATAATTTAATCCAAACTAATATTATAAATGTAAAAGTCTGTTTCCTTTTCATGTTTAAACCGTTGAACCGATTTTGATGAAATTTATTATGGAGATTATGTAGTTTGCAACTTTGGTAAGGTCATAATATGATAGTTGTTATCCTGAAATTCATCATTAAGGGGTGGGCATTTGTATGGTGAACCAATTACTTCTCAACTAAGGCAGCCTTAAAATATTAGTGCCCAATTTTCAGTGAAGAAAACTGAGAAAAAATAGGCTATTTGCTAACTAATGTAAAACATAAACAAAGTCTCCAAAACCTGCACTATAAACTAAGTCAAAACTACAATGATTTGTTTATGTTTGTGCTATATCATTTGACTTAATTAATTTAATAATGCTTGTCATGTCTTAAATATTATATTTAACTTTAATAGTACTGGAATGTTGAAAAGGTACAATGATTTTATTTGTTTCTGTTATTAGAAGTCAAAATAAGTACTGGAATGTTGTAAAGATACAATGATTTTATTTGTTTCTGTTGGAATGTTGAAAAGGTACAATGATTTTATTTGTTTCTGTTATTAGAAGTCAAATATCCTACCCTATCTTACCTAACCTACCCTACTTACCCTACCTACCCCACCTACCTACCCTACCCTACCTATAAAAAAATAGATAGTAGCCGATTCTCAGACCTACTGAATATGCATTTAAAATTTCATAAAACTCTGTCAAGCCGTTTTGGAGGAGTATGGCAACTAACATTGTGACACGAGAATTTTATATAAGATAATAATTTAATTAAAATTGACATGGAATTATTCCCTTAAGATTCAACCAGTGATACCAATAGACCAAACTACAGTTTTTTGTTATATGTACAAAAAATATACGCATTACTTTATTATATAAGGTTAAAACACAGTGTATCTATCGGCTATTATTTGTAAATGATAAACGATAAATAACCTACAATATTTAATTGCAAATAACCTGTTATATGCAATTAAATATTTGCATTTGATTATTCTTATTGGAGGATCACACAGCTCAGAGGATCAGCAACTTACAGGACATTTGTTTTATTTTATTTTTAAGGAACTCATGGTGCGCGTGCGTCCGGGGCGAGGGCGCGGAGACCTTGTACGTGTTACCTATTGGTTTTGTTAAAGACTAAAACTGTAGAATCCATTGATACATAATTATGTTTTGTATTTCAAAATATTTAACAATTTAAATTAAATTATGTTTTCAGACAATCGGATGGCCCCTCCTGCACCCCAGTGGGTCACATAAATGGAGGCAAGACGCAAGCAGATGACTGCAGAAGCCCTGCAGGGCCTTAACAGGATTCAGCAGAATGTTCTGAGGACGCAGCAGGACGCTTTTGGCCACTATCTCGCCTGATGTTAAGTGATGATGTGGTTGATAGTGAAGCACGCTTGCCTAGAAGTAACTTATTCACTCTTGACTTAAAGACCCTTTGACCCTTTTTAAATCGGTTAAGTAGATTTTGAGTTCATCCATTATAAACAACCAAATCTTTCCCCTATATTATTATAGTGTAGATTTGTGTAAAAAGATTTGCATGCTCTGCCTGACCCCCCGCAATCTGCTGAATTCTGTTAAGGCCCTGCAATGTCTCAAAGGACTAAAAAAATACTTGAATGTTTATCGCTAGTCGTCAATAGAGGCGGCGCAGGGAGAGTAGAGTCTCGGGCTCGATGTTTATGAAAACTAAAACTGCACTATAGGCTTTTTGAAAAATCGATAAGTATTCCTATATAGGAATCAAACCCGTTGATTTTGGCCATATTTATACTAAATGGATTATACCATGTTTTGTATTTGGTTATGAGAATTATACTTTACCATGTATGACATTTGTTAAATTAGCTACTAGTAGGTGACATTGTTTTGTCTTTGATGGATAAATTATTTCACGTATGACATCTGACTATTTTAATAAATATTTTATTTTCAGAATATATTGTGCTTCCTTACTAATGGTATTTTTAAAGTTCCGATAACCGTGTTTACCTGAAGAATAAATATCAGCAGTATAACATTTTCAATGCAAGAGCTGTGCTGCCAAATTGCCATTTTAATTCCTCAGATAAAAATACGGTTGATGTAAGTGCTAGAGTCGCATGTATACGAATTACGAACCCTAGAGCTGCCTCCATAGTAGACGTGGATAAATACTTTGAGGAGCTTTTACTGGCCAACGACAAAGAGATCCATTGAAATAGTGGGAAGAAAAAAAATTGCTTAACCTAAGTTGTATCAAATTATGCTGAGAAGGTTTTGGATTCCTGCTTCATCAGTACCTTCAGAGAGAGTATTCTCAAATACTGGATACATGGTCTCCGAGAGAAGAAATCGTATTCTAGGGTCAAAAGTTGATAAGCTCATGTTTCTGAACTATAATATGTAAATTTTATTGTAATTTAACGTTATTTTTATTTTAATTGGTTTTTGTTTATTTATTTTTTTATTATTATTATTACTTTATTTGTAACTATTCAGACTGGCCGTGTTCTATTGATGTGAAACACCTAATGCGGCGGGTCAGACCGGCGCATCGCCGTCACCACGCCAACAGCCGGTCTGACTCGATTTTTTATTTTGGTACCAAATTTATTTTTATTACCTATATAAAATTGATTTTTATTTTCCTCTAATACCATTCATTAATTTTACATTGCATTTTACACACTTCCAATCACGCCAATCCGGTACTCCACTTAGGACTTATAAGCAATTACACATACATTCATATAAGTCGACAATAAGGCGGGGGGCGACGCTTTCGCCGGTCTACAGCTGGATGAAGACGAGGATGGCCCCATCTGCGATGGCGACCTCTTCGTTGGCCTGTAATGCTGTGCAGGCGAACCTCCACCATAGTCAGACAGCGACGGCCCAGTTACGCAAGAGGTTCAACACACGGCCATTGCCCTGATCCAGGAGCCGTGGATTAGGGGCGGCCAAATACGTGGACTGTCCAATTAATGCGATAAGATCTTTGTTACCTCAACTCATGATCACCTTAGATCTTGTATATATGTCACAGGTAACATCAGTGCACCGCTTTCAATTGATTTCTGTTGCAGAGATGTCTCTGCAGCTAGGCTGACTATACATCGTGGTGTCACGATAATGTCGTGTTTCTTCGCCTCGGTTTATATGCCTGAGGTGGAGGCACCGCCCCGCATGACCTAGCCCGCCTCGTGGCATTGCAAGCATTGCGAAACCAGCGGAGAGAGGTCATCATCGGGACCGACGCGAATGCACATCACCCGTTGTGGGGAATTGACACACAAATCGAAAGGGGTAAGGCATTAGTAGAATACTTGTTCACAACTAACCTTTCCCTACTAAACACAGGCACGGAACCGGCGTTTGTAACCAGACGCAGTCGGACGATTATAGACCTGAACTTGGCGACAGAAGTCGCAGCGGAAAGCATCACTGGGTGGCAGGTCTCCAGGGAGGCCTCATGCTCGGACCACAGATGGATCCGCTACGACGTTCAGGTCTGCGTAGCACCTACACCACCTCAGCGTAAACCAACTTACCGAATCAAGATATGCAGCTACCACACTGCCTGCCTAGAACTACTACTACTACTCCACGCAAAACACCAGACAAAAGATCTGGAACGCATGCGCGGTAAGGTAAGAAAGGCCCTGAACAGAGCCATGTACACATGCGCGGATGAGGACTGGGACGCCAACTACGCACCCAAATCCAGCTACAAAAAATGCATCAGATTCAGGCGTACCGCGGGATGGCGTAAGTACTGTGGGAACATTGAATCTTGCTAACAAGCAAACAGGGTAAGGAAAATACTGGCGCAACAGAGTACACCTGGGCCCGCCACACTCCGTAAACTGGTAACTGACTGGCAAGATAATATCCAACCACCAACAATCGATAATTGGCACTATGCACGAAGGATGATCACGTTGGAGAAACTCCAATGGGCCGTCCATAGCTTCATTGAATTCATCATAGGTTCTCGATAAAAAAAACGACTGTGTAGATTTAATTTAAAAAAAATAGTTTAAAGTGTTTTAACTAGGATTAATTAATATTAAATAGACAAAACTCAATATTGAGCTCAATTGCCAATCATTGTTGTGGTTTTTTGTTGGGCAACTGTTGAAAAACAAGGAAACATAAGCTGAGCTGTCAACTGGTCGCATCAACGGTGACGGATTTGAAACGGAAGGAAAAATCATCATTCCCGGGGAGTATTCTTGTCCTAATTAAGTGTATCTGCAGACTACACGACATCACAGAATATTGCTCAGTTATCTGAGCTACGTCCATCACACACTGGCACGGTTTATGTCTCCTTTTGCTTGACTATTTGTGGAAGCAAAATCGACGACAATAACATTAGCCCAGACAATAAACACTACAACATAAATTGACTGCACAAAATAAATAATAATCTGTTGGATTTCTATTAAAATTCTACCTAGAAAGTGTAAAAATCTAGTACAGAAATAAAGTAAAATTGTAGCCTAAATTTTAACAAGATCAAAGCAGTGTTTTCAATAGTTCTTTCTTTTGTTTTTATCAATTTAACTTTCACATTTAAGTCCTATTAACCATATCTATCTGTAATCATTATATTTTCTTAATTCTATTAACTTGTAAACTTTTCTTTAGTCAGTTTTTCTTTTTCTCATATACCTCCTACCTAAAAATATAAAATTATTTAAATATTAGAAAACTACTGCACTGTTATTTAGTTTAAATTCCACATATTTCAGGTAATTAAGGAAAATGATGACCCGCAGCACTGCAATCAAAGAGCTGGAAGTAAAATTGAGAGCTTCCTTGAAGGAGCTGCAAGACTCCAAAGCATTAAATATAAAACTGCTCCAAGAAATTGCAGACAGTGAGGTGGAAGTCGAAAATGTGGTCCATAAGAACACATTCCTCAAAAGTGAACTGGCTGAGCTACATAGTCAGCACCAGGACTTAGCCGAACAACACCAGGTACTTCAGCATCAAGCGGCAAATTATCAAAAGTGCAGTGACACATATGAACTAACTTTGAACCGTGTTTCAGAACTTGAACAAGAATTGTGTAATGCCCATAAGGCCCTATCTATCGCTGAGTCTGCTAAGGTCAGCGAGCAGTGTAAAAAAACTAATAGTTTATATAATGAGTTAGTTGGCAGTTTTCAGTCAGAACCAGTGTGTGAGTCTGATTTTATAATAGATTTGACTGGTGAAGACACTATACCATTATGTCCTATTGTCATGAGTCACAATAAATTAAAAAAAAATATTAAAATAAAAAAAATTATAAAACGGTCACGGAGAACGATGAAAAAACAAAATCTCTTAAAATTAAATATTTCTTTAAGAAAGGATCGTGTTAACATAACAAGCAGATTAAATACCTGTATGGGAGAACTAGATAAATGTAGGGAAAAGTATGATGTAGATACTCAGTGCCTCCAAAATGACTTACTATATAAGGAGTGTTTACTGAAGGATATTTTTGAGAAATATGAAAGTTCACAACAGCAATTGAGTGAGCGCTTGTTTGAGGCCGGGGAATTGTTGGACTTGGTGAAGTACAATGCAGAGAGGTATGAGTCTCTGATTAGTGCCTCATGCAGCTGTGCCAACCATACACCACCCACCCCGCTGCAAGGTGACTTGTCTCCACCAATGTTGGCACTTCCAGAAAAAATCTGTGTACCCAATTCACAGGAATATAAAACAATAATGTTTAGTGACGAAATAGGTTCTGGCTTTGGAAAAATATTAAATAATTACCTTAGCTACAGTTCTACAAATCATTGCTACCATAATATTAGTTTCAAGCAAATGATTAAAAAAATTATAAATTCGAATATGGATAATTATTCTACAATGGTTTTGTTGTTAGGTAATAGTACTGGTATTACCAAAAAGGACATAGTGGGCGGTATTGACACCTTGTTAGGATTAAATTTAAGAAATCTGATGGTATGTGCTTTTCCATACTCTGATAGTTTCTCAGAACAGGAGAACAATCGTATTTTTAAATTAAATAACATTTTGCAAATGTTGACTTGTCATAACGACAAATTATTGTTTTTTGACACTAATATATTTATTAGTGGACTTAGAGTAACTCAGAGAGCTTTCTCTCTGTCATACAAATGTAGACGTAAGGTAGCTATGTTGATAGCATATTCTTTAAATAAATTGATAGGAAATCTATCAAATTTTATATTAATTGATGAGCCTGTGTTGCCTAGTTTAACTAGCAACATAGATTTAAACTAGTCCATAAGACAACAGAAGTTACCCCTGTAAATAATCAGTTATTATTAGAACATAGTAAAAAGGTATCTTCTGGCAATCCATTTAGTGGTACAAAGCTGAGAGGAGAGCAACACTCTTTAAAATTATTAAATCAGAACATTCAGGGTTGCTCTTCCAAATTATTAGAAATTGAATTATTTTTAGAAAAAACCAAGTTTGATATTATTTGTCTAACTGAACATTGGTTAAAAGATCATGAAGTAAAGTCCGTTAATTATGAAAATTATTGTGTAGTTAGCCATTTCAGCAGACAACAAATGATACATGGCGGATCATTAATACTTATTAAAAACTCTATTAAATCTAAAGAAAGAAAAGACATTGTTAGATTGTCGGTTGAAAACACCATTGAATTGTCTTGTGTTGAGCTTGATAAGCATATTGTAGTGTGCGTCTACAGACCTCCAAGTTACCAGAATCTATCTGTGTTTGACTCTGTAATGGAAGATGTGTTAAAAAAAGTTAGTACTAGTAGCAAATCAATTGTCATATGTGGCGATTTTAACATTAATTTATTAGAGAATAACACTAACAGTATCAGGTTGTTGGGTCTTTTTAAATCATTTAATCTGGAAAATGTTTTTATGGAACCAACCAGAGTGACAGGTTCTTCTGCGACTTGTATAGATAATGTTTTTTGTAATTGTGATTACTTTGATAAAGAAATTGTAAATAAGTTAGCATCTGATCACAGTGGACAAACAATAACGTTTAGTACCTACATACCTTTACAAAAAATACAAATAAAATTTAAACAAATTACTTGTAAAAATTTAGAAAAATTTAATAATACCGTGAATAGTAAGTTATGTGTTCAAAATTTTAATAATATAGTGGACCCAAATGAGTTCTATGCCGAATTTTCTAAAGTACTAAACACGCAATTTAATAAGATTTTTCCACTGAAAGCGAAAAGTATCTACACCAAGTTCGTATTTAGCGATTGGGCGACTCCAGGCATTCGTAAAAGCAGGGAAAAGCTATATGAACTTTATGGCCTAAAGCAACATATGTATAATGCAAGCTTTGATAAATATGTTGCGAATTATTCAAAAACTTTTAAAAATGCATGCAAAATAGCTAAAGCGCTGTATATAAGCAATAAAATAAAATCAGCAGACGATAAAATAAAAACTACCTGGAAAATAATAAATAATGAAACAGGTAGAAAAAAACAGCGTAATACTGAAATTAATTTAGCGACTGCACATGGTCCCATACATTCAGATGTAGAGGTTGCTCAGGAATTTGAAAACTTTTTTGTTAATATTCCTTTTAAAACTACAGCAGCTTTAAACTCCTCACCCGTGCTCTCTGCTGACTTACTTAGAAAGAATGTAAATGCGTGCCCTTCGGAGTTTAAGTTTCAACATACAAACCCCCAGGCTATTTTAAAAGCTTTTAAAGATCTAAAAATTAAATCAACAGAAGATCTTTGGGGATTATCTGTAAAAGTATGTAAATCAATCATTGAAACTATTGCACCCTATTTAGCTTTCATTTTTAACACGAGTGTCGATCAAGGAATTTTTCCGGACCTCATGAAACACAGTAAAGTAGTTCCATTGTTTAAATCCGGGGATAGCAAGGAAGCCAATAATTATAGGCCAGTTTCAATTCTGCCGGTTCTCAGTAAAGTCTTCGAAAAGTTAATGCTCAACCAATTGTTGCGTCATTTTAACAAACATTCCATCTTTCATGATCAACAATACGGTTTCACCAAAGGGCGTTGCACAACTGACGCTGGCGTCACCCTAATAAAGAACATCTTTAACGCCTGGGAAGAAGCACAAGACGCCATTGGAATCTTTTGCGACCTCTCGAAAGCGTTCGATTGCGTTAACCATGAGACACTATTGTTAAAACTCGAGCACTATGGGATTAGGCATACGGCCCTTGAATTACTTAGATCATATTTGAAAGCCAGACAACTTAAAGTTCAGGTAAACGGCGTAAACTCACTAGGGTCTGAAATGACAATGGGCGTTCCTCAAGGCTCTATATTGGGTCCATTCCTCTTTTTAGTTTACATTAACGATTTGCCCCAATTATTACAAAATCAACCGAAGATCGTTTTATTTGCTGATGACACATCTTTGATATTTAAAATAGATCGACGATCACAAAATCTTGATGATGTGAATATTGTGAATAAGTCTATTCATCAGGTCCAAACTTGGTTCACGGCAAACAATTTGGTACTAAATGAAAAAAAAACCAAATGTATTAGATTCACATTGCCGAATGTTAGAAGTAGCGAATGTGACATCATATTGAATGGAGAAAAGCTGGACTATGTAAATCAAACAGTTTTCCTAGGAATCACTCTAGATGACAAATTACAATGGGGGCCTCACATAACATCTCTGGCAGGACGGCTGAGCTCAGCCGCTTATGCTGTTAGAAAGATAAGACAGTTAACGGATGTAGAAACCGCGCGTTTGGTCTATTTTAGTTACTTTCACAGCATTATGTCATACGGTATTTTACTGTGGGGTCGGGCGGCTGACATTGAATCAATATTTATATTGCAAAAGAGAGCTGTCAGAGCCATATATAAGTTAAGTCACCGAGAATCTCTTAGGGAGCTATTTAAAAAGATTAATATTATGACAGTTTCTTGCCAATTCATTTATGAAAATATTATGTATGTAAGGAAAAATTTAAATCTCTTTAGTAAAGTTAGTGATAGACACAATTTTAATACCAGAAATAAAGATAAGTTAGATCAACCATCATATAGATTAGCTAAAGTACACACATCTTTCATGGGGTACTGTGTTAAATTCTATAACAAAATACCTTGTGAGATATTAAAGTTAAATGAAAGAAAATTTAAAACAATAGTTAAAAGCACACTTTGTAAACAAGCATATTACAAATTAGATGATTATATTCAAGATAAGAATGCTTGGAAACATGCTGGTCCTGCTCCATAGGCCTATCTTTGGTGTGGACAAAATCAAAATGGTTAATTTGTATTATATTCATAATTATAGTAACGCTTTATTTTTATTTTTCTTCTTTTTTTGTTTAAAAAAATTGACTCGCACACTGTTCTGTTGTTGTTTAATTAGGTAATGTACCTATGTTTGCACTATTTGTAAGTACGTGAGGACCATGTTCCTATTTATCAAGTAAAGGAATTTACCTGTTAATGCTTGTAATTCTCTCATACCTATATGTAGTATAGTAGTGCTGGGTACATCGTCCTCACGTATACGAATTTATTAATGTATGTACCTACATAAATATTGTGTAAAACTTTTCTTTAAAAGAGTAAGTATGGAGTTTCTTGTGCGTTCTTCTCCATAACAACCTACATTTCCGAATGCACGGTAGAATCAATTTTTATTAAATGTAAATTTTAAAGTTCAAAAGTGCCACATAATGGCCTACTTGAAATAAACACATTTGACTTTGACTTTCCATCCTTTCAAGGCGCCCGGTCCACTACTAAGGGGAGGGTACAATGGGAGGATACAATAGGCCTGTAGCAGAAAGACTGGTGCCACTGTTGCTGCAAACATGCTGGTCCTGCTCCATAGGGCAATATTTGGTGTAGACAAAATCAAATTTGTTAATTTATATTCCTATTCATAGTTATTGTATTCATTGTTTTTTTTTATTTTTTAGAAATTGACTCACACACTGTTCCGTTGTTGTTGCATTAGGTATTTTACCTATGTTTGTAATATTTGTAAGTATGTGAGAACCATGTTCCTACTTATCAAATTAATCAATTTCCCTGTTAATGCTTTTTAATACTTTATACCTGTACGTAGTATAGTGTGTAGAGCTATTCTGGGTGCGTCGTCCTCACATATATTAATGTATGTACGTATGTAAATATTGTAAAACACCTATTTTTTTTAAAAAAGAGTAAGTATGGAGTTTCTTGTGCGTTCTTCTCCATAACAATCTACTTTCCAAATGCACGGTAGAATCATTTTTTTTATTTTTTATTACTTACTTACGTAAATTTTAATTTTAATTTATGTGACGTTCAAAAGTGCCGTTTATTGGCCTAATTGAATAAATATATTTGACTTTGACTTTTTTGAGAGTGTGCCTGGCCTTTAGACACGTCCCCAAAGGATGGAGGGAAGTGAAAGCTATATTCATCCCAAAGCCAGGTAGGAGTGACTATGCAAACGCCAAGTCCTACAGACCCATGAGCCTGACCTCGTTCTTGCTAAAGACCATGGAAAGACTGTGTGAAAGGGAGCTCCGAGACGGCGCTCTAACCTTTACATGGTAACCAACATGCTTACAGCTCTGGTAAGTCTACTGAAACCGCTCTTCACTTGGTGGTAAGCCAGATAGAGATTATATTATAGATTCATCAGAAAGGTACCTGCCTGGGCACTTTCATAGACATCGAAGGGGCTTTCGACAAATTTCTCCAGCATCGGTGCTGCCCTCTCCAAACATGGCGTAGAGCAAGTGCTGATTGACTGGATCACTAATATGCTTAGCAAACGAGCGGTTCGTCTCGAAGGAGAGCAGCAGCAGGCCTTGATAGCCAGGGGCTGTCCACAAGGAGGGGTGCTTTCCCCCCTTCTATGGAATCTGGTAATTAACGACCTCATCACCAGACTAAACGAACACCGTTATTATACAATAGGTTATGCAGACGACGTCGCAATCCTCGTACCTGGGAAGGTGACTGGAACGATTTGCAACCTTACTCAGCAAGCGCTACTTATAGTGGAGCGATGGTGCAGGGAGTATGAACTATCAGTAAACCCCACTTAAACTGAATTGGTCATGTTCATGTGAAGGGCAGAAGGCCCCTTCCGTCTGCCTAAGCTGTTCGATACAGAGCTCCAGTTTTCCCAACGAGGTCAAGTATTTGGGAATCATTTTTGACAGCAAGTTGTACTGGATCAGTCAATAAATTAGACAGGGCCCTGCATCACCTTCTGGCAATGCAGGAAAATGATAGGTAAGAAGTGGAGCCTATCCCCTAAGATTATACTCTGGCTGTATAGCGCGGTGATTCGGCCCACGATCACCTATGGGGCCGTGGTTTGGTGGCCTTGCACTAAACTAACTACAGCCGTGAACAAGCTACAGCGTATGCAGAGACTGGCCTGCATGGCGACAACGGGCTGCATGAGCACTACCCCGACCGCAGCGATCGAAGCCATGCTTGGACTTCCCCTCTGCATCTGTTTATACAGCAGGCAGCGACGATGGCAGCTGAACGTCTAAATACACTGGATCTCTGGGGTAAGAGCTACACACCGCTTTGTTCGAGGGGCTCCACCACGAAATCCCCCTAAGTAGTGTTGAGATAGATATATAATCTGTGATTATTGTAAGTCTGTGGGGAAGCCCGCCGAGGGTTTGACAGATGGATTACGGGGATTATGTTGAGGTTGGTTTTGGTGGTTAAAGAAGTGATTAAAGATATTGTAATTGCGACCCCTTTGGAGTTTCTATTATACCTAACAATCCAGCACCTTGTACATGGTGGCAGCGGTGCCAGGCCAGGAATATGGCGTTACAAAATGTAAAAGCTCCAACCGAGTTCGATTTTGTTCCATCTTCATGGCAGAAATGGAAGAAAAGGTTTGAAAGATATTTACTGCTGAGTGGAAATAATACTAGGAGCAACAAGGAGAAGATTGATCTGCTTATTTATTTGATGGGAGAGCAGGCAGAGCAATTGTCGAAACAACTCAAAGTTTCAGAGAGTGAAGATTATGATAAAGTTTTAACGGCATTCGATAATTTTTTTGTATCAAAGCGCAATGTTATTTACGAGTGAGAATCCAAAAGGAGCGGGAAACGGTCTCAGATTTCATAACTGATCTCCACATTTTAGCAGAAACATGTGACTATGATACACTAAAAGATGAACTCATCAGAGACCGATTGGTAGTTGGATTGAGAGACAAGAGGACTAGCGAAAGATTACAATTAATTTCAGACCTAACATTGGAAGAAGCAGTTAGGTTAGCAAAACAAGCGGAAGAACAAAAAGTAGAAGCAAAGTTTATGTGGCAAGAGGAAGATCTTGGGCTTAATAAAATAGATAACAGTCAGAAGAAGAAATGTTGGTGGTGTGGCAGGTGGGGAGTCCACACAAAGGCACAGTGTCCAGCGGTAAAGCAGGAGTGCTACAAGTGTAAAAGAGTAGGACATTATGCAAAATGTTGTAAAGATTGGAAGAAAGTGAACCAGATGGCAGGTGATGATTTTAAGATAGAAGTAGATGTAAGTATAGGTGACAGATGTTTAAAGACAAATTTTTTGATTGACACAGGAGCCGATATTGTGGCCATACCAAGTTCTATAATAAATAATGATATAAAATTAGGAAGTTGTAGTGATGTTATAAGGGGACCAGATGGTAAATCACTTCAGGTGTTAGGTTGGATTTTGGTACTAATTAAATATAAAGACAGTTATTATAAGGGTAAGGCATATGTAATAAAAAAATTGCAAACCCCCATATTAGGCAGACCTGCAATAAAAAGAATGAATATATTAAAGCTGTATAATGTTCAAAAAGAAAGTTGTGCACACAGTGATAGTAGTCAGGTGGATATTGAAAAAGAGTTCCCTGGTATTTTTGATAACTTAGGGGTGTTCAAAGATACATTTTCAATAAAGTTAATCAAGAATCCAGTGCCATATGTTCAGACTACCCCAAGAGTAGTTCCAATACCACTTTTAGACAAGGTCAAGGAGGAAATCAATCGGTTAGTTGACATAGGAGTGCTTACAGCTGTAGAGGAACCCACTCTATTTGTATCTCCAATAGTTGTAGTTCCAAAATCAAATGGGGGAGTGAGAATTTGTGGTGATTACACTGCTGTTAACAAGAATGTGATTCGGCCCATTTTCCCTATACCAAAGGTAGAAACTACTCTAGGTAGATTGAAGGGAGCTGCAGTATTTTCTAAAATAGATGCCACATCTGGATTTTACCAAATAAAGCTTGATGAACAGTCCCGCAGGCTATCAACAATACTTACTCCATTCGGTAGATACATGTATAATAGATTGCCAATGGGTTTAAATTGTGCACCGGAGTATTTCTCTATGAAATTTTCAAATTTATTCAGTGATTTAGAAGGAGTTGTAATTCATGTAGAGGATGTGCTGTTGTATACAAAAGATAGGGCTAGTCATAACATACTGCTAAGAGAGGTATTATCCAGATTAAGTAATGAAGGTCTCACCATAAACAAAGAGAAATGTGTGTTTGAAGTTGAAAAAGTATCTTTCTTGGGACATGTTACAAGTGCTAAAGGAATAGAGTTAGATCAAAATAGAGTGGAAAGCATAAAAAAATACAAAGCACCCACAAATAAAAAGGAACTTATGCAATTTCTAGGTTTGGTTAATTATGTAGGCCGATTTGTGCCGGATAAAACTAATATTCTGGAACCGTTGAATGAACTACTAAAAGATGGGGTGTCATTTACATGGGATATTTATCAAGAGCAAGCATTTAATAAAATAAAAGCCATGATTCAAAATGCACCAATATTATGTCATTATGATCCTTCAAAAAAAATTATTGTATCAGCTGATAGCAGTTCATATGGGTTAGGAGCAGTTTTACTGCAAGAAAATCATTTTGGGGCTAGAGAAGTTGTGGGTTATGCTAGCAGGACGTTAAGTAAAACAGAAAAAAAATATGCACAGATTGAGAAGGAATGTTTGGCTTTGGCATGGGCAGTGCATAAATTTAGAGATTATGTAGTAGGAATTGAAGTAACATTAGAAACAGATCATAAACCTTTGGTCCAAATATTACAAACTAAACCAATAGATGATTTGACCCCTAGATTATTGAGATTTAGATTGCAGTTAATGAGATATTCATATAAAGTTGTATATGTTCCAGGAAAGAAACTAGTGGTAGCAGATGCCTTATCTCGAGCTCCTTTAGAACGCACAGGTGATGCTGATAATGATATTTGTAATATCCAGTTTGTTTCTAATAATCATATAACAGATAACAAACTGAACAAAATTAAAGAACAGCAAAGCAATTGTAATACTTGTAGTTTACTTATAAATTTTACGAAGCAAGGCTGGCCAGTCAAAATTAAAATTCCATCAGATATGAAAAGTTATTATCAGTATAGATATAATTTCACTGATCAAAGTGGGTTTTTACTATACAGTAACAGACTTGTAATTCCTGCTAGTTTACAAAAAGAAATTTTGGACGACATTCATAAGGGTCATTTAGGGATTACAAAATGTAGAGAGCGGGCAAAGCAATCTGTATGGTGGTTGGGTTTGTCTGCACAGATTAAATTAGCTGTTGAAAGTTGTCCTCAATGTATTCAGGAAAAGAGCAATGTAAAAGAACCATTATGGTTAGAATCAATACCAGAGAGAGCATGGCAAAAAATAGGCATAGATTTGTTCAAATATGAAGATTCATGGTATGTTGTGTTCATAGATTACTACTCAAGATATATAGAATTGTACAAATTAAACAATCTGACAGAGAATACTGTAATAAGATGTTGTAAAGAAACGTTTGCTCGCTTCGGTATACCAGAAGTGGTCCGAACTGACTGTGGAACTCAATTTAAAAGTAAATTCAGAGAGTTTGCTGAAGTCTACAATTTCACTCACTTTACTAGCAGTCCATACTTTGCTCAGAGTAATGGGTGTGCAGAAGCAGGGGTCAAGATTGCAAAACAATTATTAAAAAAGAATATAGATGTTTATTTAGCTTTGTTGATCTATAGAAATACACCATTAGAAACTGGTTATAGCCCAAGCGAGTTGATGTTTAATAGAAAAATAAGAGATGTATTACCTATGTATCCAGGACAGTTAAATGTAAGAAAAGATATTCATGAAAAATTTTTACCAAAAAGAAATCAATACAGAGAAAAAATAGCTCACAACTACAACAAAAGACATAGAACTGTTAACTTAAAGGAGTTAGAGATAGGGGATTATGTATGGATAATAGATTTGAGAAAGTATGGAGTTATAGTTAGAAAAGCTAAAGAACCAAGGTCATATTTTGTCCAGGTACAGGGAGTAAGTTACAGAAGAAATAGGTGGCATTTAGTGCCAGCACCTTATTTAAAGGGAAGGGAAGTAGAAAATAATCATATAGATCAGGCTTATAACCATGAAACAGTAAGTCAGCAAAATTTAAGGGAACGAGGAAATGAACACACAGCTAGTGACAGCAGAGAGAGTCAGTCAGAACATTTAGAGCAGAATGGGGGTAATAGATTAGAAGAGATTCAGCCAGAGGCAAGTAGTAGAGTAGTAGACATTCAATCAGAGGTAGGATCAGTGAGTGATAATCTACTAGGAGATATGGGAGGAGAGAGAAGATCAGAGAGATTGAAATGTAAACCAAAATGGTTAGAAGATTACATACAATAGGTATTTAGGGTTAGATGATAATTTAGTTGATCAAGAAGTTTAATAATTATATTAGTTAAGGAACAAGTTTTGTTTAGTTTATCTTATATATTTAATTAATCTTAAGAGGGAGAATGTTGAGATAGATATATAATCTGTGATTATTGTAAGTCTGTGGGGAAGCCCGCCGAGGGTTTGACAGATGGATTACGGGGATTATGTTGAGGTTGGTTTTGGTGGTTAAAGAAGTGATTAAAGATATTGTAATTGCGACCCCTTTGGAGTTTCTATTATACCTAACAATCCAGCACCTTGTACAAGTAGAGCCATTAATGACCGGATACCCAAGAAAGTAATTTTTGATAAAAATACAAAATCCAGTTTCACAAGGATCACCGCTGCAAGGGGCTACGCCCCGATGAACTGCGGATCTTCACGGACGGATCCAAATCAGGTACAGGCACGGGTGCAGGAGTCTTCTCAGAGGACCTAAACATCCGCATATCCACACCACTGGGGATCCACAACACGGTGTCCAGGCCGAATGCTTGGGCATTTCCATGGCAACTATGCGGTCCTGGCTAGGGAGGTAAAAGATTTCCTTATACGAATATTTTCGGACAGCATGGCCGTCCTACAAGGTTTGTTATGTTATGTTGCATAGGATTTCTGACCCTCTTAAGAGCAAATATTCTAAGCAAACACAAATATTATTTGCCTATAAATGCTCGTATGTGTATAGAACAAACATTTAGTACCGATGGTATAAGTTGTTCAATTCTCAAAATAGTTTTAGTACTTTTACGGTTGAACAATTGGAACATGCACTTTCCTTTTATAAATGATTTTAATTACATTTCTAGATTTCTCGAGCATGGAAAGTTTTGAAAGAGTTGATGAATACTTGGCTTGGAATAAACATCAATTTGAACTATTATAATATGAAATACCGAGTTGTGTTGAAACAAATAGAGGCATTTTGGGTTTAGGTGTTCTTCTAATGAAGATGAGAACTGGTGAATCTGGAACCCTAGTGAATCTGTCAAGTTTAACTGTCAATTTTCCAAACGGCGGGAGTGGCCCTTCTGTATACTTACTATTTTGTGGTAAGAGTTAACGAATGTTAGCTAGCGTAACGATCGTTAGCTATGTCGAGACTGCAGGCCCAGGTATTAGTCAAATATTAGGGACGCGTAATAGCGAGGCGAGGCGACTCACCTCGCTAGTCTATATATTACCTACTATTTGCCGACCGCCGTCATCTTACTCACTCGCTCGCCGACGAGTGAGCGAGATGACAAGACTCGCCTAAACCGACCCGAGGCGGGCGAGTGAGCGAGATGAATATTGTATTGTATGAATAGTATCTGGCCGCTTGCTTGTCGAATTATGCACGTAATGTGTATATTGTAATTGTAAAGACATAGTCATACACGTCGGGCTTCGTATGAAAGCTGCATGAGATGGGAACAAGGTAAGTAAGCAATGAAAACCGTTTTTTAAATTTGGTCACTTGTTTCAGTCGCACTGTGTATTCGCTAATCTAATACGAATATTTGTGGTGACCGAAGCTCACAGCGAGTCCATATTGTATTCAGATAGCACGTGCACGCAGTGATTGATAATATTTACCGAATACCTATTAAGTTAGTAGCTATTTTGTATTTATTTTTGGTGGAGGTTTTGGTTTGGTGGTGGTTTTTTTTTTTTTGTGGTTATTGAGGAATTTAGTTTTGATTATGAAGCGGGCACGAACCAGTGAAGTTTGGACACATTTTACTGTAGATTCAGAAGAAAACAAAATTGCCATTTGCAAAATATGTCAACAAAAGTGCTCATTTAAAACAACGATTTCGAACTTGAATAAACACATGAAAAGCAAGCATGTTGCAGTATTACCGTCATCGTCAAGCAAACAAATGCGGCAAATCCCAGAAAATGAAACCGACTCCACCAATACACAGTTAAGCAGTTCAGAAAATGTACAACCTGTGGCTGGGTCATCCTCATCGGTTGCTAGCACATCCAACACAGTTGAGAATTATCAGGCGTATTCAAGACAACTGGTGCAGAGTAAAATTAATTTACCAGTTAAAAAAATGACTGCATCTCAACGAGAAAAAATTGACGAACAGTTGATGCTTCTTTTTATTTAAGATTTTCAACCGTTCTCCATTGTCGAGGATACAGGATTTAGGGCCTATACAAATGCTTTAAATATTGCTTACCAACTACCGATCAAGGCAAGATATTTCTAATACGCTTTTACCGGCACTATACGAAAAATTCCCTAGTATATCTGTTCAAATTACAGGTAAATAAGTATTTTGCTCTTTTTTTGGTACTTTTATGGCGTGGATTTTTGAGGTGGGACAGTAAGGAAACGTCGCTACAAGGAAACGGTCTTAGGAGACTGTCCTTAACTTTTTGCGACATTTTGATCTGCAATCACAGATTTAGAAAAAAAACAGTCAGCACGAAAATGGGCAGTTTTCACAAAAACTTCTAACTTAACCAAACTTAACTTACTTTTTTAACGCAACTTATAAAATCATAGCACTCGCAAATTATAGTACAGCTTTGCCACTAAAATTATTTTCGAAATCAGTTCAGCTACTGAAATTTTCCTCTACAAAATAATTCCTTCACCTCAATCACCCATAAAATTGTTTTATTTATATATACACACATCAACACGGTCTAGGGATATTTCATACTCAATTAAATAACTCGAAAAGTACTGGCCGCATTGGAATCTTTTATACACCGATTTGTTTGTAATTTATCTCAGACTAATTCCAAATTCAAATTTTTGAAAATTTGTTTGTTTCGGTGGCATAAAAATGACTTGATGTGTAGGAGAGGGCATTTTCATTTGTGCGAAATTTAGAAAACAATACGAATTACGTTTAGTTACAGTTTTTTTTTCATTTTTAAACGAAAGATAAAGTTAAAATTGAGGTATTGTAGCCATGCAACGCCAACATTTGACGAGGGCGGAGATGTTACGAGCTGTGGAATAATGCTGGAAGCTGGGTCTGTTCAGCTTAATGTTGCTGAGGCCATAGGGGCCCACCAAAATGTAATTTCAAGATTGTGGACACGCTATCGTGCCACAGGTGAAGTAGCGGAGAGGCACCGGGGGCCAAGTCGCATCACTACCCCCAGACAAGACCGATATTTGCAAATTACTGCGCGAGCTCAACCAAATGCAACGGCGACTCAATTGGTCCAAAGGCTGCGAGTTGAACACCAAGTGCTTGTGAGTAACCAAACTGTAAGAAGGCGACTGCATGAAAGCAATCTACGCTCTCGTAGACCACTCCGGGTCCCACCTTTACGGAGAGGCAATCGTGGACGACGATTAGAATGGGTTCGGAACCACGTGGACTGGGGCCGTGAGCAATGGTCCAATGTGCTGTTCACGGATGAATCCAGGTTCGGCTTCCATCCAGATTCACGAAGGACGCGTGTTTGGCGAGTTCCTGGACGATGGAGCCGTCTTCAGAACCCTCAGGAAGTTCACCCATACCAAGGAGGAACAATTATGGTTTGGGAAGGAATTCGTCTTGGAGGACGGACGGATCTCGTTTGACCGGGCACACACGGCGAGAACGGTAGCAGCTTGGTTACATACACACAATGTTAGGGCCTTAGAATGGCCTACTCAATCGCCAGATCTAAATCCCATTGAGCATGCGTGGGATATGCTGCAAAGAAGAGCTCTGAAGGAAGTTCCTGAAAATCTGGCTACAGAAGATCAACTTTTTGCGCACCTCAGAAGGACATGGGACAATATTCCGCAGCAAGACATTGACAACCTTGTTCTGAGTATGCCGAATCGTTGCCGATGTGTTATGAACATCATGGGCGCTTTCTCAGACTACTAACTTCAAGTTTATAAACACAAATTAAATGATTTTTCTTTTTTTTCAGTTTTTACTCATAAATTAAAAGTTAATTCATATACGGTTTCCGTCTATGCTTCATTTTTTTTCCATAAAATCCTGAAATTTTAATCGAAGTACCTTAACCATTATTAAAAAATGGTAGAATATTAAATAACGTATCTTTTAAATATATACATGTCATATAAATAATTAACACATAGATAGTAATTCGCTTTTTTAAAAATATCCCTAGACCGTGTTGATGTGTTTATATATGTCGCCGCGTAGGCGTGAATTTGCTAATTTATTATCCTAATTAATAGTAATTAGTAATTTTAAGTGTCAATGTCTATTTAAGTTGGGTTTTGAGTTCAGTGCCATCTATTGGCTCACTGTGGAATCAGTATTGATTCATAATTCGTATGCTGATTTCAATGTTTAATTAATACGAGATGTTTAAATAAAAGAGGAACACTTATTGTAGGACTTTTGGATTTGTTCTCATTTTAACTATTGCACATTTGACTAAGTAAATGTGTTTGATTATGTTATTCAGATTAAGTTGTCAAACAATGGCGATGTTATAATTTCTATGACCAATAACCAGATTTAATAATTTAATACGAGAACTAAACAAATTTGAGTAAATGATTAAATACTAAGAAGTCATAAGACCATTTTACACAGCTATGTAATAATGAGAAACTTTCTAATTAGTAAGATTGTTAGATCACCGGAAACTTGAATAGTTTTGTTATTAGATGACTATTTCAATAATAAACTACAAACCACTTTGTATTTGTGAGTATTGAGGTTGTTTAATGTTAAAATAATTAACTGATCAGTATTTTAGTATTGTTTGCTAACTTTACTCAACTATCCAAATAATTAGTGTCTAAACAAAAACAATATGGATGGAGGTCCCGCCCACTTTGAACGCGCTTGGCGCGTACGGTGCACGGTGTGTGTAAAAATAATAACTGTAAAACTGTTTAATAAATCTGCTGACTGATTAGATTTTTGAAAACCTAATAAACATGTAACGCTAATTGTCATAAAGTGATTGTGTAAAGATTTAAAAGAGCATCCTGGAGTTTCTTGCTTGATCTCCGAGGCTTTGTAATCTAGCGAGCCACAAGATGTGGTTTTAGCTTCAAGTTCATTTGAAAACTCTAAAGTGTCTGTAACTAAGTCAAATAAATGCTCTTGAGTTTCAATCCAGTGTTGTGTGTAATTGAAGTTCACCTGTTCCTATCAAGAATAAAGGAATTGCCTCTAGGCAATGGGAGTAATGATGGCGGTCCTATGATACATAAGTACTTCGACGTGACATCAGAATTGGGCTCAGCTCCCACTATCGCCTTCTGCCCATGCTATGAAAGCCATCCGAAGAATTTTGTACAACATCGCCAGCGCCGAGGGTATGGCAAAAGATTTTCCTATGATAATTTCCAAGAGTAAGCGATGCCCAGACATAGGCGAAAATAACTGGAATATTTTTACGTGAACGATCTGAACTCTATTGAAACGACAGAAGAAGCTACTGACTAGTGGCATGGATGCTGTCCTACACCATTGTGGCCAAAACTTTATACAGCACAGAATGACCGAAGCAGCTAAGCGAACAACTTGATCTGTCCATTGATAGATTCCATCATGGTTGAGGGGAGTATTCTGTTTTTTTATTTATGTAACTTAACATTCTTAATTATTTTCATCATACAAGGCAAGGTCAGTGACCTTTTGTGTGACAATTTTAATCCATCTGCCTAGTCTTTTCCCAACCAAGTCCGGGACAGCTTCCATTCTAACTGGATTCAGCTGAGTACCAGTGCTTTACATGGAGCAACCAAAACCCAGTAACTGGGTAACACAATACCCCTTACTGACTGAGTGGTCCCTGCTGTTGTTTGTGTGGCAATTTGTGGAATTAAAATGAATGAAACGGCTTAAATTACTCCATAAAATAAGACAGTTGACTAGGAACTCAATGTTATTGTTTAAATATGGTTCTTTTGTCTTAAGAATTGCAATGGCTCAGTTATTTGAGAAATTTTATTTTATTTGAGGAGTATGTAAGGATCGTAGCAAGTGGCAATCTGTGGTTGCTGCCTATCCCCATGGGGACAAGGTGTGAGTGTATGAATGTTAAACAATTCAAAGTACCTACGTTGAGTTTTGTACTGGACAAAAAGTAACAACTTATTTTTATAGCATTCATTACATTTAGGTAGCTAAAACAAAAGTTTAGTAGGTAAATAAGTTAAGTAAGTTACAGAATGTATGTGCAACAGAAGTAGTAAACATTTGGCAGAAAGTGCCATGACATATTCATGTTGACGCACTAATTGGCATTTTTGCAATTTATTGTTTTTACCCGACTACCAAACGGGGTTTATTATTGAATAATGTGGAACCCGTTGCATGTCATACTTTTTTAAAGTAAAGTAAGATAAGAAAATGTATTAACACATTCCTTAAACATGAAAAGCACAACAAATAAAAATAAAATTATAGTGTGCTCAAGAAAATACTTACAACGATTTGCATTTAAGTAGCTGGGGTGAGAATAATTGTTTGGTTACAAGACTAAACAATATTTAAAATATTATCTAGAGGTTTTTGTAGAGTGAGTATGCATCTAATATAAATGTATTTGTATGAATGGGTGAAAGGGTTGTGATAGGTACACCTGGGTGAGTCATTACAAACTTTATAATCAGGGTAAGTATCAGCAGAGCTTCAGTTCATGCATAATCATAATATAATAATAAATAGTCATAAGCTGATAGCCACCTGGTAACTTTTAATTTACAAGTAGGTACGCTTAGTATGTGTGAGTAACCTATTATGTATGGACCTTGTGATTTTTGGTAAATTAATGGTCCTGTGTATGTAAGACATATTTGAGTGAATCTAATGTGATTACTGTGTTCCATCTTATCTGTCTACATGATCTGGTAGATTTGTTTTGGCTATGGGGTTCTTGACAGTGATAGCGCCATAAGTTAAATCTAATTAAAAAATTGTCTGACCCTACATTCTTGGTTCAGACTGTCAGTTGGATACTGATGGGGCCTTTTATAAGCTCTAAGATTTATGCTTGTTCAAGTTAAGTTTGTTATAATAAAGTTTATTTAATCATTCAATATTTGAGAACCTTCCTAATGAATTAAATCTCACAATGGGTTTAGTTGAATTTTACTTGTTATGGTACATGGGTGTAAATAGATTAGTAATTTCTGACAGATTTCAAAGCTTGTTATTGGATGCACTTGCACAGAATAAAAACAATCAAAAGACAGGTTTGTTTTTTGATAATTTGTCACTTTTAGCATTCAATAACTTTCTTTTCTTTTTGCAACTTTTTACCTAGCTTGTATTCAAACTTGTTCACACATAAATGTTTTGTAATGAAATAGGTTTGTAATAGGTGTGTAAATAGGTTGTTGCGTGTGTGGTATGCAAACATGCATCATTAAAAGTAGTTTTCAACATGTTTTAACATTAATCTTTAGCTAGTGCAAACACCGTCATAAGTAATGCAGCAATCTTCATAGTTATTCATTTCAGTGTCATCAGATTCTAGTTAACTTTGAATTACTCACTTACTATTTCAAAACAATAACATAATTTAATTGTTATCAGTACTAACTCCTACTTATTTAAATATTAATAGGATCATCTTTTCTTTTATTATTATTTATCTGTATACCTTCTCACATTCCAGATTCCTGTGTCATATCAAAAATCAAAATGGTTACCTACATAGTCAAGTATTATCAAGGATGTGGAAACAAAACTAAAAATACCTGGTTTGCAAGTGACCGTGTCGCCGGGTCAGGACCTTAGAAGCTACCAACATACATACAAGCCACCAAATAGAGGTCAGCTGAAAAATGACTTCCAGCCCAACATAACTAAAGTAAAAGGTGAGAAGTTTTCAAACTATCTTCTACTCACCTCGCTAACTGATACGGTGTTGTTGTATCAGAAGGCTCAACACAATAGCCATGTCGAATAACTACATGACGCTTGTGCATGATACTACCATGCAACAAAGTACTTTTAAATTATTATTCCTGGGTTCAATTCCTAGGTTGGGCAAAATTTGTTTATGGGGTTTTTCCAATAGGGATTCCTCTGTAGCAGCCCAGAGTTTTGAAATTGGTGAACCCCCATGCTTCAAAAAGCATGTTGAGCCATTGGCCTTGTGCACCATAGTACCTCCTTATGCAGATGGCTCAACAGTCAGGAGGACTACTGTTATTATTATGTTTTTGTAACTCGTTTCAGTTTATGCTATTCTATTGTCATATTTAGTCAATTATAAAAATGAATAATAAAACAAGCTCTAATTATTGAGATGTCCAATAACCTATAGCTCTGGAGGCACTTAATAAAATAATAGGTTATATCAACACCAAACTATCAGCATCCATGGAGATGGATTTGAGGTAATAATGAGAACACAATAAACTATCTTATTATGCTGTGGAAGCAACTAAGATTGATAACACAACAAACTATCCTATTGGTATGCTGTGGAATCAAGTAATAATGATAACACAACTATCTTGTTGGTATGCTGTGGAAGCAACTAATAATGATAACACAATAAACTATACTGTTGGTATGCTGTGGAAGCAACTAATAATGATAACACAATAAGCTGTCTGTTAGTAATCCGTGGAGGAAACTAATAGTGATAATACAACACACAATCTATTGGTTTGCTGTGGAAGCAACTAATAAAGATTTAATATCCATTGGTTAGGCGTGGAGGCCGCTAATGAACAATCTCTCATGTTATCCTGCTGGGTCCACGGTGTACAAGACCACCCAGAGCCTGGTTCCTTATATCCTGTCAAATCAAAGACTTCGTGCCTGTCACGGAGCAATGATCCTAAACTCCTTAACCTTTAATCCTGTCAAATCAAAGACTTTGTGTCTATCACAGAGCGGTGTTCCTGATCCTATCCTTAAATCCTGTCAAATCAAAGACTTTGTGTCTATCACAGAGCATTACCGTCCCGTGAGAATGAAACTAAACAAAAAACAGCTGATCACAATACTCCTACACTACCTACACTATACTTACCAAATACAAGGCTGCTATGAAAGCCTTCTTATAAGTAGGTATGTGCTCATTAATGCATCAAATATTTTAATTTGAGATAAACTTAATAGTTACCTAATTTCATAAGTATTCAGTGATAAATTGATAACTTAAACTGACTATTACCTATTACAAATCAATGAATATTGTAAGATAATACAAACAATAACATTCTGCAAACAAGATTCAAATTGGACTAGTAAGCTAGCAACTGATTATTCAATGTCAAAAATCTGAAATAGAAATTGTATGCCTTCATTGACATGACATGTAGCAGTTAGTTGTTTCCTAACAACATTGGTCTTTACCATATAGCAAGTTGAATACCTAAAGCATATAGCTGTGGGTGTAAAAATACATTCAATATTTCAAAAATAAGGCAAACTTAGCTTAGATTTATTACAAGCTGTCAATGAAAAATAAAACCAGTTGTTATCAGATCCTAAACTTAATTAATACTGTAGGATGAAAAACAACAATAATCTGCCGACAAATATTTCTCCGCTACTACAGATAACAACCAAGAAACAGAGACTGAGGACACGAGACTGAGGACACAAGACTGAGGACACCTCTAGCTGCAGAGCCCGCAGCTAGGTCCAGTATGGCCGTGTCGCCGCGTAGGCGTGAATTTGCTAATTTATTATCCTAATTAATAGTAATTAGTAATTTTAAGTGTCAATGTCTATTTAAGTTGGGTTTTGAGTTCAGTGCCATCTATTGGCTCACTGTGGAATCAGTATTGATTCATAATTCGTATGCTGATTTCAATGTTTAATTAATACGAGATGTTTAAATAAAAGAGGAACACTTATTGTAGGACTTTTGGATTTGTTCTCATTTTAACTATTGCACATTTGACTAAGTAAATGTGTTTGATTATGTTATTCAGATTAAGTTGTCAAACAATGGCGATGTTATAATTTCTATGACCAATAACCAGATTTAATAATTTAATACGAGAACTAAACAAATTTGAGTAAATGATTAAATACTAAGAAGTCATAAGACCATTTTACACAGCTATGTAATAATGAGAAACTTTCTAATTAGTAAGATTGTTAGATCACCGGAAACTTGAATAGTTTTGTTATTAGATGACTATTTCAATAATAAACTACAAACCACTTTGTATTTGTGAGTATTGAGGTTGTTTAATGTTAAAATAATTAACTGATCAGTATTTTAGTATTGTTTGCTAACTTTACTCAACTATCCAAATAATTAGTGTCTAAACAAAAACAATATGGATGGAGGTCCCGCCCACTTTGAACGCGCTTGGCGCGTACGGTGCACGGTGTGTGTAAAAATAATAACTGTAAAACTGTTTAATAAATCTGCTGACTGATTAGATTTTTGAAAACCTAATAAACATGTAACGCTAATTGTCATAAAGTGATTGTGTAAAGATTTAAAAGAGCATCCTGGAGTTTCTTGCTTGATCTCCGAGGCTTTGTAATCTAGCGAGCCACAAGATGTGGTTTTAGCTTCAAGTTCATTTGAAAACTCTAAAGTGTCTGTAACTAAGTCAAATAAATGCTCTTGAGTTTCAATCCAGTGTTGTGTGTAATTGAAGTTCACCTGTTCCTATCAAGAATAAAGGAATTGCCTCTAGGCAATGGGAGTAATGATGGCGGTCCTATGATACATAAGTACTTCGACGTGACATATATATTTAAATGATGTATTTTTCAGATTCAAGAACCACATTGTCATCAGTGCGAGTGGAGTTTCTCAGAAGCGAAATATGACGGCAACGGAAAGTAGCAAAAAATTTTAAGGATAGTCTGCAAAAAACTGAAAAATTTACCAAAAAAAACTGTGCTGCAAACATTAACAAACAAAATGTCCTTACCAGCAAAATTTTCACTATTATGCAGTTTAGGAAATGCGGTAAAAACCAAAAGGACGTCGATTCCTCAAGGATAAAAAAGTATGTGCACTTTCTTTTTATAAAAGAAGCCCGCAGTGCTATGCTTTATTATCAAAGTGTTTTACTTTGCCATCAGCAAAATCTTTGAATAATCTTCTTTCCAAAATAGTGATTAAAGAAGGGGTTAATTCTATCATATTTAATAAATTAGCATCAATTGTTAAAGATCTTCCAAATGACGGAAGGAAAAGACACATTTTAATGTTTGGCGAAATGTATATAAATCCACATCTTCATTGCAATAAAAGGAGGATAAAATAAAAGGAATCTAATCATTCAATAGTCATAAAATTGCTGATCATGTACTAACTTTTATGGTCAAAACCATTAAAAATAATAACAAACAACCTGTAGCATATTACTTTACGAATTGTCTTAATGCAGTACAACTAAAATCAACTAAAAAATTTAGCTATGGTTTGTGACCAAATCCGGGTAAATGTATCCGCAATTGAAAGTTTAGTGGAAGATGAGAAAAGGTCATATTTACGAAAAGGTGACAGAATATTTTCATTATGGATATTGTATCAATTTTTGAAGACCCGCATCTTATAAAGGGAATAAGAAATAATTTAATTAATAAAGACGTGACCAACGTAGATTTTAATGACGATGGTAACGAAAAAGTAGTAGTTTAGTTAGTAGTAGTAGTTTTTTTATTATACAAGTCTCGTTTCCGTAAGTGTGTCCGTGGCATCAACAGTGGGCCCTATCAGAATATCAGCGCAGCGTTACCTTTTTTGGTTATCGCTGCACATGCTGAGATAGGAGCCTTTTTGGTCTCGCACGGGGTTTTTATTTTATTATTGTTTAATTTTATGCTTATTTCTCGTGTCTCCTGTGCGGGTCACAAATAAATATTTTTCTTTCTTTCTTTCTTTCTTTCTAAATGGGAATATGTATTTCCAAAATATTTACGAAGCAGATAAAATTGATAGAGAATTAAAAATATTACACAGATTTACTGAGGAACCGCTTTATGTAATAAAAAATAATAATAAAATGAAGGTGAAAATAGCTACGCAGCGCAGCTATTAAGCCACAGTGTTGCCGTGGCAGCAAAGCACTAAAGTCATACCTTTTGTAAAAATGTTTGACAACCTTTTTGACTCCCTAAATTGACATAATTATTGCGAGGTCGATGGAAAAGTTTTCAGGGCAGGTGTATAACAAAATTTTCTCCAAAATAGGTTGTGGATGCGGACAGAAAACAAGTAGATTTAAAAAAAAATGTGGCAAAGAAAGTTGATGGCCTGACAGTGATAATGGTCGAGTTTAAAATATTCCATCCGTTAAAAAAAAAACATTAAAACAATAGAGGGTTTGTGCAGGCAATTTGGAAGATTTTAAACAAAAAATATGGTTTTTATATTTTAGAAATTTCAATCAAGACATTCAAGACCCCATTGAAAACTTTTTTGGGAGAATAAGAGGTGTAGGCGCTCGAAATGTGTTCCCTAACAGCATTTGCTTTAAGGTGCCTATAAAGCACTTTTGCTTACTAACTGTTCGTCCTCACGATATGGGAGCTTACTTCCAATCCTTAGATTATATGATCAACGAAACAAATCATTTAGAGCAGGATAAAGATTATTAAAATCATGAAATTGTTTTAAATGAAGAGCTTTTATTATTAGATACTCCAAGTGTTCAAACGAATGAAGGAGTTGGACAAAGACGATATGTTTGTGGATGGGTCATCCAATGGAATCCCGACCGTTTTCTGACCCCCATAAATCCCGGGATTGTACTTAGCTAATCTCGGGATTTACGGGATTGCCACAAACAAGTCTAATTTGTATTCATTTATATTCCTTCCGTAGTCTAATTTGTATTCCGTAGTTTTTTGTGTATGAGCTTGTACCACTGCCCTTAATACGAGTTATTTTATAACTTAGCAAGGGTGCTGGTCGCAACACCTATCTGTTTTGTTAAATAATTGTAACCCTCAAATGATTCAATTGATTTATGTTAACATGCTTTTATTAATTTGAATAATTTTATTATTATTATTATAGTCCGTTGCGCCTTGACAATAACCTTGCCTAGATTATATTAATAGCATTTATTACACTAGTGTCAAATATAAAAGCTAAATAGGGTGCAATAGTTTCAATGATTGGTTTACACACTTTTACAGATAGTCCCCAAAGATCTTCAGTTGATTTAATTTTAAGATCTTAAAAGCTTTTAAAATAGCCTGGGCGTTTGTATGTTGAAACTTGAACTCCGAAGGGCACGCATTTACGTTCTATCTAAGTAAGGCCGATGAGGAGTTTAAGGCTGCTGCAGTTTTATGTGGAATATTAACATAAAAGTTTTCAAATTCCTGAGCTACCTCTATACCTGAGTGTGTGGGGCCATATGCAGTCGCTAAATAAAATTTAGTATTATGCTGTTTTTTTCTACCTGTTTCATTATTATATTCTAGGTAGTTTTTATTTTATCGTCTGCTGATTTTATTTTATTGCTAATATACAGCGCTTTAGCTATTTTGCATGCAATCTTAAAGGTTTTTGAGTATTTCGCAACATATTTATCAAAACTTGTATTATGCATACGTTGCTTTAGGCCATAAAGTTCATATAGCTTTTCTCCGCTTTTACGAATGCCTGGAGTCGCCCAATCGCTAAATAAGAACTAGGTGTAAATAATTTTCGTTTTCAGTGGAAAAGTGTCATTAAATTGCGTGTTGAGTACTTTAAAAAACTATGCATAGAACTCATTTGGGTCATCTATACTAATAAAGTTTTGAACACATAATTTACTAATCAAGGTTTTATTAAATTTATCTAAATTTTTACATGTAATTAATTGGTTTCAATTTTATTTGCTTATTTTTAAAAGGTTGTAGGTGCTAAACGTTATTGTTTGTTTACTGTGATCAGATGTTAATTTATATATTTAGGTAATCACAATTACAAAAAACGTTATCTATGCAAGTCCCAGAAGAAGCTGTCATTCTAGTTGGCTTCATTAAAACATTTGCCAGATTAAACGATTTAAAAAGACGCAATAACCTGATACTGTTAGAGTTATTTTCTAATAAGTTAATGTTAAAATCGTCACATATGACGATTGATTTACTACTGTACTAACTTTTTTTAACACATCTTCCATTATAGAGTCAAACACAGATAGATTCTGATAACTTGGCGGTCTGTAGACACATACTACAACATGCTTATCAAGCTCAACACTCTGTATTCTCAATCATATCACAAAGTGTTTAAAATATGAACGTAAAAAAGATTTTCTTCATGGAAAAGTATTAAAAGCAATGCTTTAATTAG
This sequence comes from Orthosia gothica, assembly GCA_949775005.1. Classification (NCBI taxonomy): domain Eukaryota; kingdom Metazoa; phylum Arthropoda; class Insecta; order Lepidoptera; family Noctuidae; genus Orthosia; species Orthosia gothica. Next base: position 245,721 of record CATKRY010000124.1, read on the forward strand.
GGCCAAAGAGTATAATTCTGATAAGACATGCCTTATATATCCCTCGTTAGAGGTGACAAAATTATTTGCCGAAATACAAAAAATAACAGCATCAATATAAAAAAATATTGCCAATTTAAGGAATAACATAACAATGTTTGTTGACATCTTTGTCATTGTAGAAGATTCCAGCTGGCTCTTTCGGACCAATTAATGGCAATAATCATAACTTATACGAGTGCTATATCTCGCCCTTATTAACTATGAATAGAGAGTTCTTAATAGTAGGCGAGCTCAAGACGCACCAGAATTACCACCACTTCGAAACTTCCTTCACGAAACCTAGACATGAATTCCCTGACTTTTACACTTTGAAGCAAGATCGAGGATAGAGGACTTCGATTTTCCCGATGGAGATGGACCTGTCGCGCGTTTACGTATGTGCCGAATTAATGGCCAGAGTTAATAACGTGCTGTTTGAATTAAGAAACCGTCTAAAAGTACGCGACATTGGAAGACTCACGCCAAACAATAGAAACTACATTTGGCCTAAACATATTCCCAACAATGTTGAATTCTTTTTGCTGTCGGTTTTGGGTTAAATAAATTTAACAGTTTTTATCGAGATAATGTCTATTAATTAATATCAAGATAATGTCTATTAATTAACTTAACATTGGATACACACAAACTTATACAGTACCGCGACCGGGCCGAAACTGAAGGACCGGGCGAGTTGTGTCATAGTTCATAATCATGTTTAGCTTACCTCAGCCCAACTGCGACGGCCGAACTGTTGGGATGCAAAAACAAAAACCCGAAAGAGCTGAAGATAACATTTAAACATCCTTGTGTCGATTGGTTCCACCTAATGGTGGCAGTATGCTTAGACTTCTGCCATAATATACCAGGCCCCTCAGAAAGTATTGCGAAAAAAAGTTTTTATATATGGGAGACTGGCCAGTTATAATGTTTTTCGAAAATATGATTATTTATAAGTAAAAATAAGTAAGTTCCAATTTCAAAATTTCCCTCCACATTTTTTGCGAGTTAATTCAAAGTATTGTGTCTCACTGAAATATGGATCTGCGCCGGGAACATTTTAGAGCTATGATTTTATACGATTTCAAGTGTCGCCTGAAACCGGATGAATCGTACGATAGACTTCAAATGGCATTCATGGATGAAGGCCCTTCCAAGGCAACCGTGTATCGTTGGTATAACGAATTCAAGCGCGGTCGACCAACTTTGGGGGATGACGAAAGAAGCGGTCGCCCTTTGACGGCTGTTACCGAAGAAAACGTGCTAGCAGTGAAAAATTTAATCCAAGACAATAGGCGAATTACATATCAGGAGATTCAACACATATTGAAGATTGGATCGGGAAGCGTTCACGAGATTCTACACAGCCATCTTCGCGTGAGGAGGATAGTATCACGCTGGGTGCCGCACAACCTCACCGATGCTCAGAAGCAGGCCCGGGTGGAATGGTGCCGTGATATGCTTAACAAATTTGAAGCAGGCTCGTCTCGGCGTGTTTACGACATCGTTACAGGTGATGAGTCCTGGATTTATCAATACGACCCAGAAACCAAGCGCCAGTCGACTGTTTGGGTGTTTCAAAATGAGCCAACGCCTACCAAAGTGAAGCGATCTAGAAGCGGGGGTAAGATTTTGATCGCTAGCTTTTTTAATTTGACTGGCCACTTGGTATCAATTCCCTTACGGGATCAAAGAAGCATTAATGCCGAATGGTATACTACCAAATGTTTGCCAGAAGTTTTCTCTGTTATAAGCAACAAGCGACCAAACACAGGGCTCCGCGGGCTACTGCTCCACCACGACAATGCACCTGCGCACACCGCACTCAAAACGAGGGACTTCCTGGACAGCACGCCAGTCAAACTCCTGGGTCACCCTCCTTACAGCCCTGATCTAGCACCGTGTGACTTCTTTTTATTCCCAAAAATAAAAAATCAGCTCAAAGGGATACAATTTTCGTCGCCGGAAGATGCGCTGGCTGCGTTCGAGCAGGCTGTAAACGAGGTGTCTGCGGCGGACTGGAAAAAGTGTTTTGAAAACTGGTTTAGGCGCATGAATCTTTGTATAGAGGCTGGTGGAAAGTACTTTGAAAAGATTTAATAAAAATATATGTACGTATAGAACAATTTTTTTTAGTTTCGCAAAACTTTCTGAGTGTCCCACGTATGTTAAAATTAATTCAAAATCATTTTGAGTCAAAGGAAGTGTTTCTATACAAAGATGATGAAATTAAATTTGTATATGTAAAAAAGTTGGCCGAATTACAAGAACAAACTGGTTTGCATCTCGCTATTCGCCTTACAAAAAAACATATTCAATTCAGAAACTCCGTAATTGAACGATAAGTAAGCAACCCAGCTTCTTAGCAGAAGTGTTTCTGTAACAATTGAATTTTGTAAACAAGAGCTAAAGCTGCCAGACTTTTTTGAAAGCGAAGCAACAGAAAAATTCATAATGGTTATGAATAATATTTCTGATGCATTCAATTCTAGGAACTTAACTAGTGTAACTAGCACACGGTTACAAGCATCCATTATTACCCGGCATTAAAAATGAAGTGTTTGCAATGTTAAGAAGCGCAAGATTTAATTTTGAATCTAAGCCTAAAAGTATCCTGAAAAAGAACGTTTAAGGAACATCAAAGAAACTGGTATTGAAAGGCTATGTACCAGTTCTAAAATCGCAATCATTTACTGGATTTCTTGGCGTTCTGATTTGCATAAATAACTTGAAATTGTTGTATGATTGTTTAATAGAATCTATTAGAATGAAATATTTAACCACGTATGGCATCTGTCAAGACCACGTAGAATTATTTTTTGGTGCGATACGGATGCATTTGGGGTATAATGATAACCCGAATGCTCGCCAGTCAAAAGGCATTTACAAGAAATTACTTTGCCATATGGAACTTAAATCTGCTTCGTCAGGAAACTGTATGCCACTGGCAAACATAAGTATTCTAATGTGTTCTTCATCCATTAAACCCATAAATGCGACAGTTCCATCGTTGAGGAAAGATGACGACGACGACGAGGACGAGAGTTAAAATATCGCCAATTTTTTTTATGAAAATCAAGACAGTAAAATTCGACTATTAGATGATTCGCAATTATCTGAATACACACAGCAAATTGTTGGATACACAGCAGGTTTTGTTGGTAGATGTTTACGTAAAAAGGAAAAATGTGTCGCTTGCATTGAAAGTCTCGATATCAAATGAACCGTTGTAATAACATAAATTGGTAAGCGAGATGAAGGTGGACTTATTTACCTACGCCTCTCATGATTTATATTCTGCATGTAAGACTACTGAAAATGTTATATGGAAGATTATTAAACAAGATTTCATCAATAATGCAAAAATAGTAACCACTGTAATGAAACAATTTGTTGGAGGTACTAATTATTTTGAAGTGAAAACTGATCATGTCTGGGGTCTTCTGCACCAAGGAAATTTAATAAAACTGGTTGTGCAAAAATATTTGGATTTAAGACATTACTATAAGACAAAATTGGATAAAATCAAACGGGGTGTAACATTTACACGAAAACTGTTTAAAAAACAAATTCAAAGAGAAGGTCATTAAGATTTGTATCTGCTGTATGTAACATAAAACCAAAATTAAATGTTTGTTTCCAATTCAATTCAAAAATTAATAAACCAAGAAGAATGGTTTTTCAATGACTTGTTAAAATATATAAGGGTCATTGTACTCATCATTATGAATAATATAATACAATATTTCTATGGGACCAACCGTAAATGGCATGAAAAAATCTGCTGTTCCATACATTTTGACGAATAATGCGAACGTATTTTAGGGAATTGCTGATTTTTTTTCGCGATTCAGTGTTGGTCCTATAGTAAAAGTTGTTCATAATGATGAGTACAATGACCCCTTAAGAGATTTCGTTTATGAACAAATAGACCTTATATAGTCCTGCACCACCAGGTGATTGTCCTTGGGTGCACTTGCGTATTGCTGGTGTCACATACAGGGGCGTAGCTACCGCCGTATTTGCCGTATCAATTATACGGGGCCCCCGGGCCACGGGGGCCCCCAAAGTGTGTAAGGAAAAAGAATAAAAACTTTCTAATTTATTTTATTTTACAAATGACAAAATTCTATAAAGCAATTCCTTTTTTTCCCGCCTTAAGCGTGCGTTCAAAAGTTGGCAACACTACATCGTTATGGCGGGCTGCGGGACTTCCCCGTTTTACTTACTTCATCTTCAACTCAGCGGGGAATCCCCGGGAATCCTTCATCGATATCGCGATGTACGTGTACGTTGTTGTACTTTGCATTGGATGTTAAACCACGGAGTGCAGTGCACTGTTTATTTACGCGCTTTATATAAATGTGCATTACATTGTAATTAGTACAAACAATATTGTTCTTCTGGTTTAGCAGTATTAGTAACGATTTGTAAAAGAAATGAGTGAAAGGAAAAGAGATTATCCCAGCGGCGCTGAGAAAAGAAAAATTAAACAGAAAAGGGACGAGGTTATAAAAAAAGTGCCCAAAATTTCTTCATTTTTTCAGAGACAAGATACTGTGAGTGATTTAGATTGGAAAGGTAAGTACTACACTACTACCCAACCCATTTATTAGGGGCCCGTAGTGATAAACAAGGAAATCTTTTAATTTCGGTCTGTCCATCTGTCCGTCACAAAAAGTTGTCTCCCCCCTCGATTTTCACAATTATAATGTTTTTAGGGTTCCGTGCCTTCATTAAAAAAAACAAAATTCTAACTTATCTATAGGATCGATTTGTTTTGTTGTTTGTTTATCAGTCCGTATCGTATCGTTAATTGCGTGTTGAGAACTTCAGATGTGCAGACTCGCTTTCGGGTTCTCGTTTTGTATGGCCACTACACTACGCGCTGCGTTTAAATAGCACGCAGGTGTATAGTAATGCACGGACGGGCTGCAGGTGATTTTGTATCTACTAATAGGTACGAGCACAATCCGCGTAGAATCTGTGTGCGTCTGAACTGAACACTCTCTAACTGTGACCCTTAGTAACGTTATTTATTTATATATAACTCTTTTTAGTTTAGTATCAAAGCATTCGTATTTATTTTTTAACAATTACTCGTTTATTTTTAGATTCTTCTGAAGCATGTTCTTCGTCACATATCCATCGGGAAATAGAAGAAAGCCAAGCACATACTTTATGGGATGTCCATCCAGAAATCGAGGAACCCCAAGTCAACGATTCTGATATATCTGCAGATAATGCAGATTGTAATATAATTTCATCAGATAGAGGAAATTTTGGTGACAATTTAACTGAATGCGAACGAAAAATAATTTTTAAATTGGGTCCATTTAAACCACAAGGACCATTTCCAAAAGTTTCAGAAAATAACCGACCTTTTTCAGCTTATTATTATTCATATTTCAATCAGGCAGGCATAAAAATTATAAGACCATGGTTATGTTATTCTAACGTTTTAAACAAACCGTACTGTCACTTCTGTTGGTTATTAGCAGATCGTCAAAACAAATCGTACTCCTCTGCTTGGGTTAACGGTGTTTCGGTTAGAAGCAATTTCACACAAACTATTCTTGACCATGAAAAGTCACAGCAGCATATTAGTGCCTCACTCTCTTATAATAATTGGTTGCAAGGAAATACCATCGATACTCTATTGAAAAGTGAAATCGATAGTAAAATTACATTCTGGAGAGATGTACTGCATCGTATAATTAATGTTATAATTACTTTAGTATCTTGTAATCTACCTTTGAGGGGGCATGATTCTGATTCTGGCAATTTTATGGCAATTTCACGTCTGCTATCTAACTATGATGCAACTTTAAAAGAACTTTTTCTAAAACCGAAAGGTGAAATAAATTATTTAAGCCCTACGATTCAAAACGAAATTATTAGTTTGCTTGGTACTAACGTTAGGAACAGTATTATCTCAGAAATTAAAAAAGCTCCATTTCTGACAATAATTCTGGATACAACACAAGACTTGTCAAAAATTTACCAACTATCTGTAGTTTTTCGATATATCTCGGTTACAGAAAATTATGATAATGTGCCTAAAGAAATAAAAATCTGTGAGTCCTTTTTAGGATTCATAGCAGTAACCGATTGCAGTGCTGCAGGTCTGAAAACTGTCATTTTAAATTTGACTAAAGAATATGGAATTGATTTGACTAAATGTAGAGGACAGGGATACGATGGAGCAAATGTTATGTCGGGTGTGTATGGAGGATTACAAACCCTAATAAAAGAGCATGCTCCAAATGCCGATTATGTTCATTGTGCTGCGCACGCTTTAAACTTGGTTTTGAACGATGCTGCGAGACATGTTCGTGAAGTATCGACTTTTTTCGATAATTTAGAAAAAATATATACTTTTTTTGGCAATAGTATAAAACGCTGGGCTATGCTAAGTGACGATTCATCTGAAAAATATTTGATTACCCTTAAAAAGGTATGTCCTACCAGATGGTCTTCTAGGAACGACGCTTTATTAGCAGTAAAGAATTTTTTTTTACTAATCATGAAAACTTTGTACCAACTAAATTTAATTTCAAATAAAAAAGATGAACGTGAAGAATGTAAAAGTATAATTAATATTTTAGAGAGTTTTGATTTCTTAGTGCTTGTTACATTTTTTTCTTCACTATTTGAAATTATTAATCCTGTTTCTAAAGCTCTACAGCATGAAAATAATGACTTACAGAAATCTAGTATTTTATTAAGTAATCTTTTAAATAGACTGTGCCAATTAAGAAATCAGAATTCATTTAATAGTTTGCTAAATGAATCCAAAGATTTAGCAAAAAAGTGGGGGGTAACAACTGTTTTTAAAAACAGTAGGCGAAAGATAACGAAGCGTTTTTTTGATGAGTTATCACAAGATGAGAGAATTTCCGACCCGGAATCCTATTTCAAAGTCAATGTATACTATTGCTGTTTAGATATATTAATTTCTCAAACTAAAGAAAGATTTCAGAGCCTTTGCAACCTGAGTAGTATATTCAAAATATTACAACCGGAGAAACTCCTATCTTCTTCAAGCGAAGAGATATTAAACGCTTCCGGAAAACTGTCTGCTAAATACAGTAAAGACATCTCACTTAATCTTTGTGACCAATTAAAGGCTCTAAAAACATGCTTAAATTCTGAAATTAAAAAAAAATATTCCATTAAAGAACTCATTGAATTATTGCTAGTAAAATTCAATAGTCTTGCATCCAGTTTTCCCGAGGTAATCACAGCATGCTTTTTATTCTTGACCCTTCCAGTTACAACCGCAACGGCAGAAAGAAGTTTTTCAAAATTAAAACTAATAAAAAATTACTTAAGAACTTCGATGGGACAAGAACGGCTGTCAGACATCTCACTATTGTCCATAGAGGCAGAAACTTTAGAAAAACTAAAATCATCATCAGCCATAAATGATTTAATAAATCAGTTTGCCGATAAAAAGGCAAGGAGAGTGAATATTTAAAATTCGATTTTTATTTGTAAAATGGGTAAATTATGTGATAAATAAATATTACTTCTCACAATATTTTTTTTCTTTTGTGAAAAATCTTTACTTCCATATAAGGGCCTCCAAAAAAATTTTTATACGGGGCCCCGACAAGGCACGCTACGCCACTGGTCACATATCATGATCAAACAAGGCCTCTGCGAGTTGGCTTAGGCCCCTGGCACGCCCTTCAAAAGACCGGAACCACAGAGCCCCGAAATTGTTAACCCTTTCTACGGTAAAGGAAAATTTCTTACCACCATAAAATAATAATGTTGTTGTTAAATAATTCCGATCTAGAAAGTTAGGAATTAGTAACCCTTAATAGTGTTACAAGATAGGGCAACGCCATCTAGTGACGAGTAGTAGAAATAAGTAGTAACTAGTGGCGCCATCTAGTATCTAATAGCGGAGCTAATCTTCTCGACAGTTCGAGTAGAATGGAATTTTCCAGTATGTTCGAGCTGAACATTCTGGAAGTTTCTAGTCGCTTCGGGAACAGTGAGTTCGAAAGTCGATTGTTCTGGTAGTTTCTCGAATTATATTGAAGTTAGAACAGTATGGAACATTCTAGAAACATCTTCCTTGCTATACAAAAAGCGGTTGGGTTTGTCGTGAGTCAGTTTCGATTAGGAAGCGACACAGAGCGATTGAAAAAGGAAAATAGTGCAAAGTAATAGAATTGTTTAAGAAGTGTTTTTGTAATAAAGTGTGATTAATTAAAGTCTGTGTTTATATAATTTATCCCTGAACCCCAGTTCGTAACAATAGCAATATCTGTTTCATTAAAATATATTTTACCTAGTAATTCATATGCACAAACTCCTAATATGTGAAAAAATCATGATTGAATGATTTAAATTTAAAACACATTACTTATCACGTTGAACGCCAACGCGGTCAGTGCTGACCGACAGCGAACTTTTCCTTCAGGCCAAGCAACAATCACAGTTCTATCCAAATTTAGACCAACAGTTTTTTTTAACTAGATACTTATATCTAATGTCCAAATGTATGTTTTTATTAACAAAAGTCAACTTTAGTCATTATTTATGGAGATAGTAAACGTCGGGCAGCACTGACCGACGCGGCTCCTACAGACGAAAAAGCGACTTTCCGTTAAAGGGGGCCGCGCGGGTCGCGGTGTCAGGTCTCCCCCCGCACAGTCCAGAGTTTGTAAGCTCGCCCGCGCTTACGCATTTGACGCCCATATCTTGAGCTGAGACGTCGTTACATCGGACAACTGTTTCAATAGCGTATTTGTTTGTTTAATAAAGTATTGTTAACTATTATTATGGATGGCTTCGAAGATTTTGAGATTACTCAAGATATCTTGAATGAGATAGAAAACATAGAAATCAATCTACTCGACAAAACTTCAAATCTAAGTTCTGATGATGATGAAGAAAAGATTCGACCCCCCCGATCGAGTTACAGGCGCCTGCGGATTCCGTCATCAAGTGAAGGTAGTGATGGTGAAATTGGACGCGCTATCGAAAATTTAGAAAGAAATTCAGCATCTAAAGCCGGGTACACATTGGTGCAATGTAACATGTAATGCAACATGCAATGCAAGAATTTGACGTCCACATTGCTGCAATGTATCATGTAAAGTAACAGAATTCCCATAGTGTAGACGCCTTGCGCGCACGAACCGCGTCTACTACGCGCACGAACAGATTGTTGCAACTCTTGCGCGTAGCGACCCGAAATTTGTCGGTTTTTTCCCCGAACACAAAGAGGCGCGCAGTATGCGCGGAGCGTCAGTGTGGACAGGTTGTGTGGTGTGTACGGCTAGACGCGCGCGAACATGGAACAAGACGACGCTACTGCGGCGGAGGAGGCGGTTACATTTACGTGGAGTGAAGAAAAAGTGCTTCAATTAATTGAAGTGTACAGATCAAAGGAAATTTTGTGGAATCCACAACATGAGAATTTTTATAAAAAACATTTTAAAGAGGATGCATGGATGGAAATTGCTAATTTGATGGAAACAACACAAGAAAAATGTTACAGTAAAATGATTAGTATTTTATCATCCTACCGTCGTGAAAAAGCGAAGGAAAAGAAATCGAAAGGAACAGGAAAAGGTAAATAAATAATAATAATTTACTATTTATTATTTATTCATATACTTTATTCTTAGTACAATCGTAGGTTGGAAACCGCAAAAATGTTTGTGTATTGAAATGTAAATTGGCATAGCCGACTAATATTGAAATTGGCTTTTTTCTCTACAAAATGACAACTTTGACAACAACTACAATATTTTAATGGATTGAAATCACAAATTAATTATTAAATGTTATTAATTATTATTAGTCAAGTTTACTTAAAAACAACTATGTTTAAAACTGACTGAATTATGTTTTTTATTTAATTTTTTTCATGATTATTATTTTATTTTTTCAGGTGCCTCGGAGACATACAAAAGTCGATGGTTTGCCTTTGATTCTTTGAAGTTCTTGGACAACCGTAACAAACCGAGAAAGAGAACGAACACGGTAAGTAAAACTGGATTGATTCTTTTACGAACATCTGTCTTGCCAATGAACCTTCCCTTCTTTCATAAAATAATCGGAGAGCTCATCTCTTAACGCATTCAAATGTGCAGGCGATCGTCGAGGAATATTTCTCATAGGTAGTAGTGATCTCATATCTTCATTATTTTGCCTACGTGTGTCTTCATTCGTAACTTCATCTTCAGTGTCATTCATATATGTATTTCTAGAGTGACGTCTCAAATAATTATGTAAAAGGACAATTGCCATAACCACTAGCTCAGCTTTATCAGGCTGTAAAAGCATTGGTTTTCTGAGAACTCTAAAGACAGACGATATGATACCAAATGCATTTTCAACAGTTCTTCTGGCTCTGCTTAGCCTGTAGTTGAATACTCTCTTTGAAGTGCCTTTTGGATGTGGTTATGGTTTCATCAGATTTTCACTTAAAGCAAAGGCACTATCACCCACAAAGAAATATGGTATTGGAATATGTCTCCGTGGGAGTGAATCAGGTGATGGAAGGTTTATTGTACGATCTTCTATCATTTCACAGAGTTTTGTATCTTTAAAGATGCCACCATCTGAAATCCTTCCTTGGCATCCCACATCTACAAATAGAAAATTATAATCGGCGTCAACCAAAGCAAAAAGAACGATGCTAAAGAAGTTTTTATAGTTGTAGAATTCAGTTCCACTTTTGATAGGTGCCTCAAGCACAACATGTTTTCCGTCCAGTGCCCCTAAACAGTGTGGAAAATTCCACTTCTCTTCAAACTGTTTGCTTATGTTCAACCAAGTTTCTTCTGTCGTTGGAAGCTAAAACAAAAAACTTTTATTTAATTTATGGCTACGAGACAGTCATTGTACTTAGTAGCCCAACACTCGCTGGTGACAATTTTTGAGGTGCCATTATAGTGCGCATCTCTTGATTTTATTGCTAGCTATATTGAACTAGACTAAAAAACGAACTAAATATTTAGTCGTTTCGACATTTGTCCATCGGTGCCACGATACCTACCTTCCTGGAGAGTTATATCTACTATCTAGTAGTTTATATCAAGAGATGGGACCTACAGTTATAAATTATTTTTATGTTTTTCAGGAGGCGGTTCAACAACCGATTAATGAAGAAAATCTGCAGAACGAATTTGCTACTCCACGTACACGGTATGAACCTACGCGAGCTAAACAAGCAAAAAAAGATGAAAGCAGCAGTGTACTGACCGATGTAGTGGGCATATTACAAACTACTGCCAATAAGTTGGGAAATTCAGGCGCTCCAGATTTAACTACAACTTTCGCTTCTTATATATCAGCTAAAATGAATACTTATTCCCTTCAAACCAGGAATTCGGTCGAACATGGAATTTTTGAAATTTTGATGAAGGCTGACAGAGGTTATTATGAATCATCATATCGACAGCAGGATAACTACCCCAGTTCATACCAAGAATCCAATTATGCATCACAGAAGAAAGGACAAGATTATGTGGATCTGACCGGATATGTTAATCGTCCTGGAACTTCCGAATTTAATCGTCCCTCGCCTTCCGCGCAAACTCCAGATACAAATCAAGCCGGACGCTATGGCTATACCACGGCAAGGAACGAAGAATATATGAACCAACAGCCATCGTCTGTAACGTCACTAGAATCTAACCAATCCTATGACGACTTTAATGATTTGATGTGATAATACTGTTCTTTAATTGACTTATTAAGAATAAAACTTACCTTGATATAATCTTTTAATTCCTCAATTATGGCGGAGCATACTTCTGTAATAATGCCACTTATGGCTTGTTTTGATACTCTGAAGGTATACTGTAAACTTGTGTAAGAGTCACCACTAGCTAAAAAACGAAGTGTTATTGCCAGTCTGTCTTGGATTGAAATTGGAGCCCTTAACTGTGTGCGATTCCGAAAAATTCTTGGTCCGACTAATCTGAGTAGATCTTCAAATGTCGTTGGACTCATCCTTAAGAAATTTTGAAATTGTCCAGTTAATCTCATATCGGCCATTAGTTTTGCACCAGCTCTCTGACTATACAACTCTGTACGCCACCAACGTCGATGTCTTCTGCGTTTTATCACATGATTCACTATTAATAATGAAGCACTGACTATCATCAGAGCCCGCAATTGGTCGTCACGATCCATTCCTTTGCGTGTTCTTTTGCAGACTGAGCGATCCGTTCGCGCGCATCTCGGAAACAGATGTGAGTAGGTACATGCGCGGTTCGTGCGCACGTTGTGCGCGCCCCGCGTCTACACTGATGCAATGCTCGTTTCGTGTTGCATTGCATGTTGCGTTGCAGCAGTCTGTACCCGCCTTAAGTGGACAAACCCCAAAGGTAATCAGCGCAATATAATTCCTTTCACTGAATGTTGTGGCATGCCAGTTTCTATCCGCACGTCAATGACTAACAAATCTCCAGCTGATTTTTATGCACTTTTGGTGACGGATAGTCTTTTACAAAATATTGTTGAATGTACTAATGCTTTCGCAATGACTAAGATAACTCGCACGGCAGAAGCTTCAAAAAATGCAAGAATTCGCTCATGGTCTGAAACTAACCTCGCCGAGATGAAACATTTTTTCTGCTTGATTTTGTTTATGGGTTTAGTGAAGCTTCCAAAAATTGCTGATTATTGGTCTAAGGATGAGATTATGGGCCAAAATTTTCCACGAACTGTAATGTCTAGAAATAGATTTGAACTGCTCTTGCAAATGATCCACTTTTCCCAAGAGGATGATAATAATAAATCGGACCGACTTCACCGAGTAAAGCATTTGCTAGATGTGATGAATGATAATTTCAAGAGAAATTATATTCCAGGTCAAGACATATGCATTGATGAGAGTATGGTTCCGTTTCGAGGACGTTTGATATTCCGCCAATATAATAAACAGAAACGACACAAGTACGGGATCAAACTATTTAAACTGTGTACCCTACCAGGATATACATACAGGATTAATATATACGCTGGTAAACAACATGAACAAATCAATGTCACCCCTCAAAGCGTGGTAATGAACCTTTGCCAGGACCTACTTAATAAAGGGCATTGTTTGTACACAGATAACTGGTACACAAGTGTAGGCTTAGCCAGAGAACTCCTGAAAAATGAAACACATCTGATTGGTACTTTAAGAAAGAACAGAAAGTATTTCCCTAAAGTTGTTGTTTCCACTAAGCTAAAAAAAGGCCAGTACATAGCAAAAGAAAGTGATGATGGGATAACGGTTTTAAGATGGAAAGACAAACGAGATGTTTTGGTGCTTTCCACAAAACATTCAACACGTTTTGTTCCCGTTACCAAACATAATAAAACTACAATGAAACCGGCTATCGTCGTAGATTATAACAAGGCAAAGGGAGCAGTGGATCTGTCTGATCAAATGGCAGCATACCAGACACCATTAAGGAAAACTTTGAAATGGTACAAAAAAATTGCATTTGATCTGATTTTGAATGTCGCCATGGTGAATGCTTTAGTTTTGTATAAAACCGTCACTAACAAACATATAGCTATTGTGGATTTGAGAAAAGAAATACTAAAGAGTTTTTTGGCAAAATCTTCAACCTCCGAAGGACCTTCAGAACGGACGATAAGAAAGAAGAAACACGTACTTCAGAAAAAAGAAGGACCTTCTCTGAAAGTGCGTCGTATGTGTGTAGAGTGTTACAAAAATAATGTGACTACATTTGGACGTGCACTAGCCAGAAACAAAACTAAAAAAGTGCCTACTTTTTGTGACACTTGCGTAGACAAACCCTTTCTGTGTGTTGAATGTTTTGCCAACGTTCATGTATGATTTTCATTACTTTCAGTATTTTGTTCTTTTCATGTCGCTAATGATATTGTTGTTACCTACCTAATTCGTTAGAAAAAATGGGAAGAGTTATTATTTTTACTTTGATTTTTTTTTAATTGTTATAAACTAGTGCTTGACTGCAATCCCATCTGATTACTACGGTATTTGATACAATTTTTTATGTTTAATTTTTATAAATAATTTAACTCCAATAAACTTTTTAATACTTTTAAAAAATGAGGTTATTTTGTATACTTCTCGCTAAATATTTTACAACCACATACACTCAGGCAAACATACAAATACACACATGCACACGCAAATACGTAAAAATTTGTGGATTTATACTGCTAGACAAAGGTCTTTCCCATTTCGTGCCGTACAAATTTTCACTCTTATGTAATTGTTGTTTTTTTCTAAGTCTTTTATGTTTTTCAAAAACCATCATAGTTTGGCGTAACTAGAGGGCCACGCGGGTCAATGAATATAGGATTTAGTTTGATAGCACTGCCCTACGGCCTGTATGAATGAATCAAAAACACTCTTAAAACGCGGTCAGCACTGACCGACGCGGCCCGAACGGAAAGTTTAGTTGTCGACCATCACTGACCGACGCGGCCCGAACGGGAAGATGCATTTTTTTTGTTGGCGTTCAACGTGTTATAGATAATTATCTCAAAATCAAAACATCCTCAAAAAAAATAAAAATCCTCAACCAACCTCCTTTTATGAGAAATATTCAAGGGCTGTTATCACTCAGTACGCTCCCAAGCAATGCGGGCGAAGAGGTTTGCTTTTATAGCTACGATTACTTGTGTGCGTAACAAAAACACAAGCACTGCAAATCTGGCCTGTTGTTTTTGTTGTGATTGCAGCGCAACACTCTATCTGGGTCATAATCAAATACGGCGGAAAAAGTGTTATCACTTATTTTTTTCGTGTTAATGAGACATAATAAATAATTAATCGGATCATAGACAAGATTTTCATTCTAAAGTAACATGTGCGTGATGTAGATTATTCATTTTATTTTTAAATGTCGTTTTTTTAAGCCTATAGTAGGTGAAAGTCCCCTTCAGTGGACCTGTTACTAATGGGAGTTCGTAACTTTGCATGCGTGTCAAAAATAAATGTTTACTTTTATCATTGTCAGACTGTTAATAATCAATCACTAATGTTTTGAACTTACATATTTTTGCAATTTCGAAAAATATTACCACTTGTTTTTTAGTAAAAACAGATTAAACAACTCGTTACAGAATCCGTATCCATTCTGTGGACCCAAGATAACCGCAGTCAAGAATCGATTTCACAAGTTACAAATCGATATTTTTATTTTGACGCTGGCAACTCTTATGTAGTTGTCAGTTGTCAATCTGCTGAGATGATGTGATGGTACAGTGCGCTTTAACGAATTTAAAATTTGTGATATCCAAGTTTTTCGTCAAAGATCGTGTGTCTTTCCTTGATATAAAATATTTCGGTAAGTGTGTACTAAATGAATACGAAAAACTCTGCTTTATTGAGTTAAATGAACATCTTTACGAATTTTTCATTGTTGCTTTTCTAACCTATAAGTTTGCGACGTTTTATTCAATTTTGTACAAGTTAGTCCTTTCTGTGGAAATCTTTTCTGTGTTTCTGTGTCCACCGAAGGGACGACTGTCAACAGAATAGATAATATTAATAATAGTGATAGCGATAGTATTTCTCAGAAGTTATGCTATTGTGTTTATGCTCTTTTTTTAATATTTTTTTATATAATAACCATTGCTCAATTTACTCACGTTTTGGCTTTTTTTTAAATTATATATTATTGGCTTAATGCGCTTATGAAATAAAAAAGCTAGATTTTACTATTATTGTTTTGTGTGTATTTTGTTTGTTTGTATGGGTACACACAAGTGTATTTGTTTTATTTTAATCGCAGAAATTGCATGTAGCTTATTTTGTTTTAGCAACCATGCCTCCAAGGAAAAAAATGACAGAGGAAGAAAAAAAGAGAAGACGCCGAGAACAAAAAAAACAAAGTATGCGTCGTGCTCGGGCGAGATTAGATGACGCAGCTATTGAAGAAAGAAGGAGAAAAGATCGAGACAGGTATCATAAAAAGAAGGAGCAAGGATTAGTGAAAACGATTGAACAATATACACCACGTCAACAGCGCCAAATAAGAAAGATGTGGCGAGATAAAGCAAGAAAACGTCGTGAGGATAAAAAGCAGCAAGAACAATTATCAAATACTTGCACACCGACTTCCTCTGTTTCAACCCATTCAAGAATTGCATCAGGCAGAGCAGTGATTGCTCGCAATAAGCGTAAATTAAAATCTGAAAATCTTTACCTTAAGCAAAGGTTAACCATTCTAGAGTCTAAGCTAAACAAATACAAAATGCGCCTAATAAGGGCTAACAAAAATAGCCAAAATAAAAATAATATGGTTACGCGTAGCAATCAATCAAAGAAATTAGTTATTAAAAATAAAATTCGTGATTTTTTACAAGAAGATGAGTATAGTAGGCTTACAGCGGGCAAAAAAGAGACTATCACTCGCAATAAGAAAAAAATGCAAATACGTCTCCTTAATGACACCTTGTTTAATTTACACAAGATTTTTATGGAAAAAACAGGACTTAAATTGTCTTACCAAACATTTAGACGATATCGTCCTTTTTGGATTATCTTTCCAAAAGTATCATCAAGAGATACTTGTCTGTGTTCAGTTCACACTAACAATGATTTGATTGTCCGTGCGTTACGAAATTCAAAAATCATTACTCAAAATACTGCTATTGAAGTTGCTAAAAGTTTATGCTGCGATAATGTCCTCAGTGTCAACTGTTTAGAAAGAAAATGTCCAATTTGTTATAACAAAACTATCCAGTTAGATAATTTCAATAAGAATGACTCGATCTCCTATAGTAGATGGGTCACAAAAACTGTCACTATCGTTGTTAAGGGGCATGAAAAAACTTGCAAAAAGACTGTCAAAGAAATAATAAATACAAAAAATCAGGTATTGGTAAATCTTCTGTTTACTAATATTCCTATTTTTATGCAGCATTGTGCCAACATAATTAATCAATCAAAGACGATTCGTTTTATTAAACAAAATTTAACACCCTCTGAGGGTCTTTTACACATTGATTTCTCTGAAAACTATATGTGTAAGTATTCTGCTGAAATCCAATCTGCTCACTTTGGCGGTTCAAAACCGCAGATAAGCTTGCACACTTCCGTATACTATTATACTGATTCTGAACCGCCAAACAATTTAGTAAAGCCAATCTCAATGTGTACAATATCAGAAAACTTAAGACATGATCCCATACTTATCTGTGTTCATTTGAAACCCATTCTAGAAAAAATCAAAGATTTGTCGCCAAATTTAACAGATTTTCACATACTAAGCGACGGACCCACTACGCAATACAGAAACAAAACTATGTTTCATTTGATTGTTAATTATATTGGCAAAGTTTTAAATGTTGAAACTATAACATGGCATTACAGTGAAGCAGGCCATGGTAAAGGAGCTCCCGATGGTGTGGGAGGTTGTATTAAACGTACATGTGACCGGTCAGTTGCAACTGGGTCAGATATTTCAGATTTTAATTCATTGTTAACTTGCGTGAAAAGTAAATGTAAAGGTATTGAAGTGATTGGCATAGATGATTCTCATGTGGCAGAAATCGAAGAAATTACAACATCAAATATCATACGCCCTTTTAAAGGTACACTTAAAGTTCACCAAATTTGCTGGTCCAAAAAGCAACCAAATATACTGCATGCAAGACGGTTAAGTTGTATAATCTGTGCAGCTCATACCAAATGCAGCCACTATGAGATTGGACAAATTCAAATTGAGACTGATTTGTTACATTCACCATCAAAAGAACCCAGTTCGCCACATAGTGCATCAATCCCAATTACTTTAAGCCCTAGACCTTTATCTAGAATAGGAACTTCGAATGCCTTTACTACCAATACCAATTTAAGCGATTCTCCCACATCTGAAGGCTCAATAGAAATACGTTCTACAGTATCAAGAAAGAGAATTCACATAGAAGATGTTTATTCAGACGATTCTGATGATTTTGTTGTACCACTTCATAGAACCAAGAGAATGGTCAGTAATTTTTTTAAGGATAGTGATACTGATGAAGAAATTTTTTAATAGTTGTGTCAATTATAGAAGTATGTTTGATTATTTTGGTATCTTCTGTGGACAATTAATAATTTCCTGTGGAATCTCACAATTATTTTTTTATTTGAGTTTACTGTGATTTGATTTAAAGAAAAAATTGGTTATTTGATTACGCCGGAGACATTTAATCATTACAAGTTATTTGTTTTTCTTTAATACCTACACTATTGTTTTAAAAGTTCTTTTCAATCATTTCTGTGGTCAGCTTGATATTTTCTGTGGCCTATAAAAAGTAAATAGTGGCAATATTTACAAAAGTAATTAAAGTCGATCTTTTTCAGACATGTGATTATATTATTTTGAATATTTTGCAATTAAATGTTGATTTTGCACGCAATCTGACGACTTTTATTTTCACCAATAACCAAACTTCGATTTTGATTATGACCCATCTAGACATGTATAATAATCAAACCATGTTACATTACATTACTTTGCCAAAATTATACGACTTCCAAAAACTTGTCCTACCAGCCTGTACTAGGCACCAAAATCACCAATTATGATGAACAAATCATACATGCATGTATGACAGTGAGAATGTCAACAATATTATGATTATGTTAGTTTTTCGTTGCAAAAATAGACAAAGACAACACAGTCCTATAAAAATTGTGCACCTTCCACCATAACAGTAACCATTCTGTCTGGAAGACTGATTCCTACCGCAACAGAGTAGGTAAATTTTTAACTGTTATTGTAAACAATAAAATAAACAGACCAGAAAGAATAAAGGAATCTCTTCCATTAAATCCAAAAATAACATCAGATCAAGAAAGTCTCATAAGTTCAGCGTGCTGAGCATATAAATTTGATGAATACAAGATACAATGCTTAAAAGAATAAAATATTTTGCAGGATGACTAAAGGCCCAGTTTTTTTATGCATAGTTAACTTGTGTCACATTCGATATTTGAAACCATTGGCCAACCAAAAACCAACCAACCAACAAACCCAATAACCCATTAACTCTCCAACTTAATTATAATAAGAATTGATAATAAAAGCATTTTATCAACATTTGCAACCAGTAGTTAACATATTTAACCATTGGTTGAGTTTACTATGGATCAAAAAACTGGGCCTAAGATAATTAAACCATCTTCCAAGACATACAGTTAGATGAACTAAGCATCATGATGCCTACACACACTTGGGCAATCATGTGATAACAGTTTCCATGTCAACCAATTCTTCAACAAGACGTATCTTTATATGGTGTAAGACAAAACTTTAGAACCAAACAATATCAACAAAAAAAAGAAGGCAGTATTGTATTTGAGCAATTTCGGATTTGACTATAGCGGCACATTGCTTCTACTTCCTCTTAAGTAATGCGGGCAGAGAGCTCTAACTGAATTTCCTTAGTAAAAAGTCATTATAATTATGAGATTTGGCTTTCGCCTATTACCTCCTCCAGCGTTGGACTTATTTAAAAGATATTCCATAAATTGAATAAGAAAGATTTATGATGTGCTTCTTTGTTTTTCTTTTCTCCATGTCTCCATTTGTACACTAGACCTCTGTTGACAGTGCAATTTTGAGCATTTATTTAAGGTTCTAGTGCTTCTAAAGATAATGTATCGTCAAAAATAAAAACAAAGGGGCACAGTATTTATCTTTATTTTTCTGTTTATGGAATATCTTTAAAATTGGTCCAATATAGGCGGAGGAAATAGGCGACAGCCAAACCTCGAATTATGACTTTTTACTTAGGATAATCAGTAGGATATCTGCGACGGCATTTCCTTTTAAAACTTCACCTGAAGCGAAAAGACGGACACTGACCGACGCGGCAACGGATATTTCTCGCATGCTTGATGGCGACTTTTATAATTATAACCAAGTGGTCCACTTCTAAAACTCTGAATTCACGGGTTACCCCAAATGTATATGTAAAAAATGTATAAAAATATAAATGGAATACCACGAAACCAAATCCAAAAGACCAAAGAAATAACATCACGACAACGCAACAAAATAGACCACATATTAGGCTTAGGCAGGGCTTAGGCTTGAATTTATGACACATGACAATCAGTCAGTACTCACTGACACACGACACTTCTTTTTTGTTAAATTTATGACTCTGGCTACTGAGGCCTTTAAGTACCACTTAAAAAATCACCAAAACCTGTTGTGCTATACACCAAAAATAATAATAAAATTCTAGACTAGGTAAGTTTGAAACTAACCTCTAGTTAGTCTTCCAAACCCGTCGTGTGGGGTATCAAAATAAAGGGTTTTAAGAGGTTATGTCAAAAATATAGAACACTTATAAGTTTAAATGTACCTAATTGGACAAAAAAAAATGTTATCTAAAAAGTTATGAATAAAAAAGTTAATTTAAAATTTAAATAAGTGGAGTAAATCTGAGCATTATATATGACCCGTCACACCTTTAGGGGCTGTGAAACAACACATAATAATGATTGGAAAAATATCTAAATGGCAAGATAATAGTAGATCTGTATTATACGGATTGCCATCACACGGAAGCCAGATTTCTGTATAAATTAAATGACCAGCATGTGATTCGTGCAAAGATTAAAAAAATAATGGTAGGTTCAAAATTGTATTTAGCCAGCTATTTGTATTCTGCTATAGTGACCATTGACAATTTTCCAAGTACCTAATGATTTTGCACGTTAAACTATAAGTATAATGCTCAGAAACATAGTGCAAGTGAACTTCATAGTGTGATAATTGTGTAAAACTGTCTGTAGACTAAAATAATAAGTGATTCAAAAAAATAATCAGTGAACTAAATACGAAAGTGTCATTTTAATTTTCAAAGTTTTTTCGATCCACCCTCAAATTTTTTTCGTTTAATTCGTATTAGATTCGCTATGCTATTTCAACTTGAAAATGTCATCTGACGTTTGTAAAACTGTTGCTATTATAGGTCTACCAGAATCTCATGGCAAATTTTATTTTTTTTAAATTGTGGTTTTCATATGGCAATGTCAATTGTCACCTGTCAAATCAAAGTACTTGATGTGTCACCAGCTGCTGAATTTTATTGATATTATCTTGTAAATTTGTTATTTTTGTGAAAATGTCGAAAAACCCACTTCGATCACAAGCGAGACATATTGTTTTCAATGTGTATCATAAAATAAGGGCAGGAGAAGGCGTAAATCAAACTCAATCTTTGATTTTAAAGTGCGTCGTAGAGTGGACCGGTAAGTTGGACTGACTTGTTTTGATACTTTTAGTTTATTTTATATTGTTCTTACTTAATTTTTATTTCTTTCCATTACTATTATATGGTAAATCGTAGGTCAGGGCACATCGAATGATGGCCGGAAGGAAATGGCAACAGTAATGTAACTGTTACTAATTCTTCGACAAGATATTGATTTTAACGGAGATTGAGAATCTTTGACGTAAGAAAAATATTAAGTAATAATCTGCGCCCTGCAGTGGGACGTGTGACGTGTATATAGACGTGAGTTTTTGGCGGGATTTTGTCGAGTGAAGTTCAGTGGCTGTTAATATTATTTGCAAATTGATTCCTAGTGGGTATTGTGATATATTATTGGTGTAGTTTTGTGTCTCAACTGTCTACGCAACTATACAATTTGTAAAATCATTGACAGAAGCGATCTCGGGATAGTGGAGCGGAGTATTTTATTGTAGTATTGACTGCCTCTGCAAAGCTTACTAGGGAAGACTGACTCGATACAATTTGCTGCCAAATACTCCAAAAAAACATTAGAATCTGTTACATCCGCATTCTAATGCATACTAAAGAATTAATATAAGATCCAAAACTCTTCCCAAAGACGTGGCTAAAAGGTCCTATCAACCAGGCCATAAAACTTACATAAAAAAGTATATATAGACTGATGATGATGAATGACTTTATGTAACTTGATACATTTTATTATTTTTTACAGACTTTATACATAAAGAGATTGGTTTTGAATATGTTAAATGCCAATGAAAAAGAACCATTTTCATGGAGAGAGATGACATAAAACTACAAAGATACAAGTTTTTGAAAAGCCAGTGGAGTTCATGGAATCGTATTCTAGTTTTCTAGTTGTGAATGAGGTTTTAAGTTATTAGTATGATTTAAATGATATATAATAAATTAGTACATAAATTGATATTCAATTGATTTATTTTTCCTATGTTAAGAACCCGATGTATAACAACATTATTCATACAAATACCTATAATACTCACAGTGGATCTTTGTGTCTCTGAATTGGTTGACACAAAAAATAACTACTGCGCGGGGGCAGTAGCTATTTTTGTGTCAATGTTGAAGGTGAAGATAGCATTTTATAACTGTCTCTTTCACTCGCTTATGTATGTCACATCGTCCTATCTCGCTTACTCTATGCAGTATACTCGATGACAAACTGCGTACTCCGTATTTAATAAGTCACTCTTAGGTACGCGCGCTCTGTCGTTTGTCTATGATTTCGACAAATGATCATTGAGTATTGCCACGATAAAGATGGTATTGCGGATGTCGGTTTCTAGGTCTACATATATTTAATATGTTTTATTTATATATTTGTATTAAACTTGCACATACTTTGACCCACCTTAAGTGTTTTTTTTTTGTTATTTATATATTCTTCTATTTTATTTTTTATTATATAAGTCCCGTTTCCGTAAGTGTGTCCGCGGCATCAACAGTAGGCCCTCTCAGAATATCAGCGCAGCGTTATTACCTTTTTTGGATATCGCTGCACATGCTGAGATAGGAGCCTTTTTGGTCTCGCACGGGGTTTTTATTTTATTATTGTTTAATTGTATGCTTATTTCTCGTGTCTCCTGTGCGGGTCACAAATAAATATTTTTCTTTCTTTCTTTCTTAAACTGTTTCTTACGCAATGGTAGGCAGGACCAAGTTCAAAGACACAAAGATCCGCTGTGACTACTATAACATAGGTACTTCATGTTCATTAATACTAAAGATATAAATAAAAATTAAACAGTATCAAGATCGTTTAATCCAATTTCCCCAGTATTGCACACAACAAATTTTTATTTCCACATTTGCCATGAGATTCTGGTAGACCTATAATTACATTATTTAAATCTCCATATCCAATCTCATCATAATGAGCTCAAACAAAAATCTAATGCAACAAATATTCCACCCTGGTTTATTTAATAGAACAAGGTCATCATCTTTGTCTGAAATTAGCAATGACACACAAAAGACAAACAGTTGCAATCCTGTCAACGAATCAAAACCAGCTAATGTGAACCAAATGCCTACCATCGGGACTGCTTGTCTACCTAGTAAACCGAAGAGATAGCATTGTACGTCATAAACCCCATCGTTGCCATGGCAAAGAGACCCCATACAAAAAAAAGAGAAATCGATCACCTGATGAGACAGAAACAAATAGAATCTCTGCTAAGAGAATACAGTCAAGACATCAAGAACTAAATAAACACCGAGGAATTAACACACAAAATATTCAAGAAGCCCCAGTGCCAGAATTATATACAAGTAACAGTTTCTCGGTGTTAAACGTAGATGAACCGCCTCAGGTCCCTACCGAATCAAATGAAACCCGAAAACCTTCCAAGTCGCCGCCTATTATGCGTGCCTGGCATTGATGAGCTAGAGAAACTAGCGGAGTTTCTCGAAAAAGTGGTAAAAAAAACCGACTACAAATACAAAGTGGTTAATAAAAACCAGTTAATTATTTCCATTACCTCTGTTGAAACATATAAACAACTAATAGAACACACACACACAGGTCTCATAGGGCACACTTTCATCCAAAAGGATGAAAAGGGCATGAGAATTGTCATTAAAGACCTGCATTTCAGCACTACCAAAGACGCCATAGTTGAAGCGCAATAAAGTCAAAGTAGAAATAGTAACAGCACGTGCCAATGGGACAAAGGAGCCACTAAATACATTATTTATTAACCTATTCCCTCACGAAATAATCGAAAGGTTATAGAAATCAAATACATATATATCATCAAAAAATCACAATAGAATATCCAAAAAGGAAAAATACAGTGGTACAGTGCACGCGATGTCAGCACTTCAGCAGTATGGGCACACTGAGAATGCGACCCTACAGGTGTGTAAAGTGTGCTGGTGAACACAAAACAACTGCATATACAATGGACAGGAATATCCCTGCAGTATGTACTCTGTGCTCAGGAAGCCGCCCCGCTAGCTATAAAGAGCCGTGCATTTGGTTTTGTGAATATTACGCGCGCAGTGAGTTATTTTGTGTCGACAACGTGCTGGAGCTTCCGGTCCAGAAGATGTCGGTTATCCCTCATTTTCCTAACATTATATATATATCTTCCCACGGTACCCTCGACAACCCACGGATTGAACGGGGTCGTTCAATCCGTGGGTGGTCGAGGGTTAGGGAGGGACCCCTGGGGTCTGGTTTGGCTTTGTGATCCGTAAGCCTGTATTCAACAACAGTGTTTTGCTAGTATTGGATACAAGCAAAACACTATTTTATGTTTAAAAAAAAAAACAGAAATAAAAAGACATCAATCTATAGAACAAAACCATAGCTTGATTAACCTCATAATTAAACAGACTGAAAGGATAGACCAACTGATATCTCAGATGAGCAACATGATGAACTTGATGAACTTGACTCATAAGTAAACAACAACCATGACCTCAATACGCAAAGCAACCTGGAACATAAACGGCTTAGCGCCAAACAAGACAGAACTAGAGGTTATTTTTGAAAATAATTAAAATAGACATTGCCTTACTATCTGAAACTCATCACAATGATCGTAAACTATTTGAGATATAAATGGTTTGCGATCATTGAGAGATATAGACTAACTATTGTGTATACTGCACCAACCACCCTGACAACACATCTCATGGTGGAGCTGCTGTTATTATAAAAAATAATATAAAACACCACCTGCATAGCGAGTTCAAAGAAAATTGGCTACAAGCGACTATAATCACTATAGTAGAGAGAATTGGTCCCCTCAACATAAATGCAGTATACTATTTACCAAACCAGAAGGTCAATAATGATATGTTTGACATTTATTTCAACACGTTGGGCCACAGGTATATAACTGGCGGAGTTTGCTGCTAACATACCTGTTGGGGATCTAGACTAATCACAACCAGAGGACGTGAGCTGCAAAAGAGTGTTGAAACCCACAGACAAACTCTGCTCTCGACTGGCGAACCAACTAACTGGCCAACTGATACCGATAGGACACCTGACTTTCTGGAGTTTTTTATTGTCAAGGGACTGTCAGATATCAACTTTAGCGTGGAGTCGTCATTCGATACACTATCTGACCACTCCCTAGTTATTGCTACATTTAGTGTTACAGCAATCCAGAGAAAGCCAAAACTAACCCTGTGTAATCGAAATACTGACTGGGACGCATTTGCGGACTACCTAGAAGAAGAAGTTAATCTTAAAGTGAAACTCAAAACTGAAGAAGACATAGATTTTGCCACTTTCTACATAACTAACGTTATACAAATAGCAGCATGGTGCGCTACACCTACGCTAGACACTTAAGTCTGTCAAAATAATATACCCTTACAGATAAGGCATAAACTGGAGGCTAAAAGAAGATTGCGAAGGCAGCTTCATTTGAGTAGATCTAAAGATGACAGAAGGCAATTTAATAAAGCTGCAAGAGAAGTGAGGGACCTCATCAATGATAACCAAAATACCATGTTCCAAGAAAAACTGGAAACATTGTCATCTCGAAAACAGGATAACTATTCATTGTGGAAGATAACCAAAAATTTTTAACGACCACAACATTTCGTGGCCCTGCTTAGGTAACTTCATACTGGATCCTGGGCCAGAAAAGTAAGTGCAAAAGCGGAGCTTTTTGTATAACACCTTTCTGCGGTTTTCACTCCTAATTAGTCGTCAATGACCGATTTTGAAGGGGAAGTCTATAATTATCTAAATAGCGATCAACCACTATCACCTTTACTCAAACTGGTAACGTCGAAAGAACTGACAAGGACAATAAGAAATCTGGAGAATAATAAAAGTCCTGGTTATGCATAATCTCATCACAGGTGAAATACTCAAGCACCTACCTAAAAAAGTTGTCGTCTTTGTAACATATATATATACTGTTCTGCGGTGTTCCTGGAAATCCAGATGGCATTCGACAAGGTCTGGCACAAGGGACTTCTGTATAAAATTAAATCTTTTCTACCTAACTCTTTTTATATGATCCTAAAATCTTACTTAAACCAAAGAAAATTTCAAGTTAAGTTTGAGGACGAACTGTCTCATATTTATGAATTGAAAGCGTCAGTTCCACAAGGCTCAGTGCCCCGTACTCTACTCGATCCATACCGCAGATTTGCCTAATACTGATGACGTGGTAACGGCGACCTATGCAGACGACACTGCATGCCTTGCTAGTGACAAGGGTTCATTGCAGGCATCTCAGAAATTACAAGTCCAGTTGAATAAGATTGATCTTTGGCTGAAAAAATGGAGAATTCAACCAAGTATAACTAAATCAGTTCAAGTGATATTCACTCTTCGGAAGGGCGATTGTGCCCCAGTGTACATTGAAAGTAAACCACTGCCGAACAGTAAGACAGTAAAATACCTGGGGCTACACCTAGCCAGAAGCCTTACCTGGGCCTACCGCATTAAGGCCAAGAAAAAGGCAGTTTCTATTGAGATGAAAAGCCTTACCTGGCTCTTAGGAAAACAATCAAAGTTATCTCTTAGTAAAAAAATACTTGTATATAAAATTATAGTAAAACCAAATTGGACTTACGGAATAGAACTCTGGGGATCGGCTAACAACCCCAATATCGACATTTTGCAAAGGGTCCAAAATTTAGCTCTAAGAACAATCTCAAGCGCACTCTGGTTTGTCAGAAACACGGAAATACACGAGCACCTTAAAATACCAACAGTGAAAGAAGAACTATGCGGAAAATTCAAAACATATCAACAGAGACTGAGCTAGCACAGCAATATCTTAGCCAAGATCCTTTTAAACAGACAAGGGGATATAATCCGCTTAAAGAGATGGCAAATCCTAAACTTGGATCACAGACATTAAAAATAAAAGTTTATTTACTGCTGAACCACATAATGTGATATTCATTTTTTTTTTATATATTATAGGCTCGCGCTTGACCACTATCTCACCTGATGGTAAGCGATGATGTGGTCGACGGTGAAGCACGCTTGCCTAGAAGTAACCTATTCACTCTTAACTTAAAGACTCCTAGATTGTAGCTATCGGGAAACAAATAAATAAAACAATGGAACACCACAAAAAAATAATCTCTCACAAAGAACCCATCTGATTATGGCTAGAAAGCCGATTGCAGATAAAAGGAGAAAAAACAAAAAAAACTACGTTATGCCCGCGGCTTTGCGCACGTGGTAGGTCATATGTTTCAGTTTAACAAATCTTTTTAAGGGAAATCTTTCCGTAATACATTTTTTTTTTCATTTAACTCTATTGTTTTAAGCGGCGCTGTTAAGTGACGCGCCCAGTCGGAATTATTTTTATATTTTCAACAGTAATCGTCCTATTTCGTACATTTAACAGAAAACTTTATTGAATTATACACCTAAACTTGCCTCATTAATTACTCTACTTAAAGATGCAGTTAATAAATTTGAGAAAATACGATATGTTGATTCCAATAGAAAGGAAAAGTCTGTGCCCTCTTTATTAATTTTTTTTGTCACACTAAAACATTGAGGTAAGTACATAATTATCTCAATGCACCAAAACACTAAAAAGTTACATGTGGCTGTGGCAGATTTTAAAAGCAATACAAAAATTATAAGATCCAGATATTTTAATTCTGATCCCATAGAAAACTATTTTGGTCAAGTAAGGCCATAGAATAATGACACAAGCTGCCACAGCTTCAATTGCAACTTCAAGTCATTATTGATAACCAAAATCATAAAGTTCCAAAACATTTAACTGTGAGGATTACCGGATTAGTCGAAGTATTGTTTACTGAAGAATTAATAGAAAATGTCGAGCCGGGTCATTCAAGTACAGGTCAAAATTTTGAAATGATTGTGGAGCAGGCATGACGAGAGCGATTAAATGTCCACTACAGTGCCTACACTGCTGTATGGGTGGTACGCAATTTTTTTGTTGAATAAAATAAAATGCAATTCTTGCAAAAATAGCATAACAAGTGATGAAAGTACTATCCATGACTAGATAAACCACCGGGAATACACAGCACCCATCCGACGGTGCAGTGAGTGAGGTGTTTAGGTACAGTAATAACTTAAACAAAGAATACTTAAAACACAATGCCCATAAAAATAATATATCAAATGTAAATGATGTTAATGTTTCCAAATATTCTTTTGATTTCATTCACTGTACCGAACACAAGACAATTGTCCTAAATCATTTAATTTCCTTAATTGTGAGGTTTCGAATAATGAATTGTTGCAATATATACATAGAATTTTGAAGGGCGAAAGTTACACAACTGTAATTTGCCTGTGATGTAACAACAAGCAAAAGAAGAAATAAAATAAAAAGTATAAAGTACGGCGTTTCATGTTGCATCCGTTTTATTCCTTTGCCATTACACAAGTTGCCACAGACAGACACACAGATACACGGCAACACACGTGAAACTTATAACACCCCTCTTTTTCCGGCGGGGGTTAAAAAAATAAATGGTAAAAAACATTAAAACTCAAAAATCTGTGACAGTTGATACGTACAGCCCGACTAACTTATCTGTGGAACGGATGTTTTTGGAACTTACATTTTGAATGGGACATAAGATCGGTTTTTGTTTATTTTTTGGTAAAATGGTGACAAACAGCGCCACTCACTATTCACAGTTAAGTTGGTCGGGCTATATACCTGTTAAGGCGGAACTGTTAAAGCCTCTTTGGACAGAGCACTATAGTATTATCTACTGATAGCTGTCTAGCTGTAGTGACATAAGTTGTGTGTCAGTGTGGTGTTTTGTCAAGTGGTTGTGTATATTTCAAAATAACTCTCTTTACGACTTTAATACATATTATATATTTTCCTGATAAGTCTTTCACTGAAAAAGGTACCTGCATTAGGTTATGGGCCCAACATAACCAGGATACCCAAGATTAAACCTGAAAAAAATAAAACAAAAGTTTTTTCGGTGCTGTCAAAAATGAAAATTTTACCACCACCAAGATTCAGATCGGTCAGCTCATAGGTAGCCAGAATTGGGCTACATGGAAGTACAAGGTCTCCATCATGCTGCGGGGCACAGAAGGTGCCATGGAGGCGGCAGAAGGAAAACTTAGAAAGCCAATTTTAGGAACCGGCGATGGTGCACTGATGGCCTATAATGCAGAATTATTAAAATATAGGAAGGCAGACAGCAACGCTCTACTTATCATAACAAGCAACATGACCGAAGATAATCTAATGAAAGTCATGCGATTTGAAACAGCAAACGAAGTATGGCAGGAACTTCATCGCTTGTTTGACGGTCAATCAGAAGACAGAGCATACACATTATGCATGCAATTCTTTAGCTTCAAAAATAATTCTGAAGATGACGCATCCACTATGATGTCGAAACTTAAAAACATTTGGAACAATTTGAATGCTGAAATCTTGAAGACCGATCCTAACATGAAGTTGCCAGAAATGTTCTTGATCTGTAAAATTTTAGATTCCCTCAATGAAAAAAATTTCAGTTTCAAATCAAGTTGGATGCTGCTTAACAAGCAAGAGAGGACAATTGAATCACTGACATCACAACTGTGTGGGTACGAGAGGGCGCTAAGTGGTCATATTGAAGAGACTCAGGCAGTGCTCGTCTCTACCTCAAAGGTGCAGCATAAATCGCAGTCAAGAGACGAGAACATAAGATGCAGGTACTGCTCAAAAATAGGTCACCGCATAAAAAATTGCAAGCAGTGGATTAATGATGGCAGACCGAAGAAACCTACACAGTCCTCGTCCAAGCAGCAGCAAGTGCAGAATATAACGCTGATGATTTACACTTGCTCTGAAGAAAGCGACACAGAAAATTGGTATGTAGATAATGGTGCTACGACTCACGTCACCAATAGAGGAGACATATTCACATATTTTGAGGATTTTGGATCAAACCACACCGTTACAACGGCAGATGGGACTGTAGTTCCTGCAAAAGGGAAATGGTCTGTGGTAGTTCAAACCAAAGTTAACGGCAAAACTATGAATTTAACTCTGAGTGATGTCTGGTATGTACCAAAGCTTACCAAGAATTTGATATCTATATTGGCTGCACAAGATAAACTGCAAAATAGTACATTTATTTCCACCATGAAAGAGTGCAGGCTGGAATTAAATGGTCAGATTTTAGTAGTTGGAAACAGGAACCAGAGTTGAGGACTGTATAAGCTACAAATGAAGACAGTTCTGCCAAGCAAACCTGTAGAGATTAATGCTGTTAACCCATCGAGCTTACTCCAGTTATATCATGAAAGATTTGGTCACCAGAACAAGAAATACATCAAAGATCTTGTCAAGAGGGAACTGGGGATTAATCTAAATGATAAAAATGATAAACAGTGCGAAGGCTGCATTTATGGAAAGGCACAGCGTCTTAAATTTGGCAAAAGAGAAAGAGCTAGTATGCCTGGTGAGCTGGTTCACGCCGATGTATGTGGACCATTCTCTGAAAGTTACTCAAAATGTCGCTACTTTGTTCTTTTAAAGGATGACTTCTCCGCGTTTCGTCATGTTTATTTCATTCGAAACAAAAGTGATGTAAAAGACAAGATTATTCAATTTCTTAAAGAAGCTAAAAATGCTGGACATACAGTCAAAACGCTATTGAGCGACAATGGCGGGGAGTTTAATAATAAAGCAGTTCGAGCAGTACTGAACAGGCAGGGAATAATCCAGCGGCTCACGATGCCATACACGCCCGAACAAAATGGGTGCGCAGAAAGAGAGAACAGGACCGTGCCAATAACTGACCATCTTGAGCTTCTTGGCGTTACGTTGACATCTACTCTCAATTTTGGCCCTTACATTGAGGCAAAGGCTCAGCTGGCTGCCAAAAAGCTGGGGATCCTTGCAAAGGTGAGACGGTACTTCACGCCAGAACAGCTCCTCAACTTGTATCAAGCGCAAGTTCGATCATGCATGGAGTACTGTTCTCATCTCTGGGACGGATCAGCCAAATACCAGCTTGACGCACTAGAGTCGATCGAAAAGCGAGCCAAGAGGCTCATCGGCGATGAGGCGCTGGTCAAGTCAAAGCTCCAGAGTCTTGAACATCGTCGCCGAGTTGCCAGCCTGTCGGTTTTTTATCGGTTACATTTCGGGGAGTGTGCGATGGAATTGCACGATATAATTCCACCTAGCCCGTTCCATCATCGGACTACCAGACGTACGGCGATGCGCCATCGATACATGGTAGACATCCCACCCATACGCACAAAACGTTTTGGGAACACTTTTATTATGCGTACAGCTAAGGAGTGGAATTCCCTGCCAGAGTCTGTGTTTCCCGATAGCTACAATCTAGGGGTCTTTAAGTCAAGAGTGAATAGGTTATTTCTAGGCAAGCGTGTTTCACCGTCGACCACATCATCGCTTACCATCAGGTGAGATTGTGGTCAAGCGCGAGCCTATAGGTTATAAAAAAAAAAAAAAAAAAAAAAAAGGACTCTTGTGGAAACAGCTCGTTCATACATGCATGCAGGAGACGAATTTCCACAGGCCCTGTGGGCAGAGCTTATCAATACAGCTGCATAAGTCCTCAATCGCACGGGACCCACAAGAGAAGAAGGGAAAGTACCGTATGAGCTGTGGCATAAGAAGAAGCCTAAGATTTCACACCTGCGTGTGATAGGGAGTGAATGTTTCTTTCACATTCCTAAACAAAAAAGGAAAAAGCTGAATAAGAAGGCAGTTCCTAGGCCAAGACTTGTTGAAATTCGAGATGCCCTGGGTATACAATGCCATACAGCTAAGGGAAAGTGTTAAAGCCTCTTTGGACAGAGCACTATAGTATTATCTACTGATAGCTGTCTAGCTGTAGTGACATAAGTTGTGTGTCAGTGTGGTGTTTTGTCAAGTGGTTGTGTATATTTCAAAATAACTCTCTTTACGACTTTAATACATATTATATATTTTCCTGATAAGTCTTTCACTGAAAAAGGTACCTGCATTAGGAACCACACTTACGTGTCGTGGCGTGGCGTGGCACGGGATTCACCAATCAAACGACTCTGTTTCAGCCTACGTCATAACACAACAAGTTATGTAGCCAATCCACTGCGTCAGACTTAGAGCATTAATGCTCTAAGGCGTCAGAAGGCGCCACGCCACGCCACGACACGTAAGTGTGTTTCCGTCATGAAATAAAACAGGCTTGCCAACTTAGGGCTTTTGGGCAAAAAATCCACGTTAGGCTCATATTAGGGCCCAAAAAAAATTGGGTTTTTTTTTTGGGTCATAAATAATATGGCATGCAAAATAAAGAAATTAAAGAAATAAGCCAATTGTTCCTTGAAATTTTGCAAAGTTTAAATCTAAAATTAGATTACATTTATTCCATTTCCGAAAATGTTACAGTTGTTTATTGTAAACATGTTTATTGTATGACCTGAAGAACTCCGAAAGCTCAAATGAAACGCCATGTTGGAACTTAAACGATTTATCTACAATTATTAACAATATAAATATCTATATAACTCTAACTTTTCATTAGAAATTATTATATCCTTTATAATAATTTCTAATGAAAAGTTATTAAAACTAAGTAATATTTTATATACCTTAGTAAAACGAGATACTCATTCAAACAATCCCTTGTTGAATAGGTACCCAATACAGGGCTTTTTTTAGGGCTTTTGAATATTGCATTTAGGACTATTTAGGGTTATTTCATCTTGATCTTAGGGCTATTTGTTTTTAGGAGTTGGTAACCCTTATGTGGCCATGACTTTATTATTCTATATTATTATTCTGGTTTGTATTTTACACCACAGAATACGTACAGGACAAACGATATTTTGACCCATTAATTCTAGAAAGTAGAAACCGATTTTTAAGTGTTATATACAATTATTGCAGTCGAATCGAAAATGTATCGTCTTGTGTCAATGGCGCGTATATTCTCAGTAATGTTAGACGATTGCTGGAATTTTATTAATGTTTTTGGTGTAACAGGCGAACTGGTAAAGGTGATTTTTTTTGTGGCAATTAAAGGCCTCAGTAGCCAGGAGCCCAGTATCTTAAATTTAACATAAAAAAGAGAAACAAGCTGTCGTGTGTCTATGACTGTGTTGTGCTTCAGTGCTTGTGTCATGTCAATGTCATGTCATCATTTCATTTCTATACTATAACTGGAAGTGGAAACTCCAAAACTTTTAATTTTACAAAACCAGATAGAAATCTCTACAAAACGAAAGAGAAAGAAAAGTGACAAAAAAACTGACAGTCGTCTATTATTTAAGTAATAGTCTTTTCGTGTGTCCTTCCGACTTCGCGGCTTCGTTTCATTTCTTGTTTTTCTCGTGCTTAGCATTGTTGTTCAATTTTATTAGTTTTGGGTTAAATCTATACAACTGTTTAACCTGTAATAAACTCTAACTTTGTTCTCAATCCTTGGACACTTTTTTCATTTTGTATCGTACTCTCTAAACAGAACCCTCCTCGACCCTCGTCTCTGAAAAACCGCTCATCGAGTTCGATACTCATCGTTTTTTGAAACATACATGTGTATATTCCTCGCCAAACTTCTTGGCCACCCTGAAGTTGACTACAATGGCTGCAGTAGTAAATCTCATACAAAACAGCACCACTCCGTACCTTGCGCAATCGGAAAGCCAACTTCAGGGCGGTCAAAAAGTTAGGCGAGGACTATACCTACGACTTTTACCGCTTATGAAGCATGACCCAAAGCATCATCATTATTCATCAACGAAATGCAGTACCTTTATACTAAGTTGTTAAAGTGTCTAATCTCTTTATTTATTTAGAAACCACAATCACAATTTGGTGTTATGCATAGATTATAAAAGAAATACTTTATTGAGGGCTGATAATGAGACAGTGAATAGTGAGAACGGTGTCAAAGCATCTTGCATGATGAGTGTTACCACTTCTGGCCACTCGTTACTAGTTGAGGTCAAATTAAATTAAATCAATTATGTTTCTTTGTGTCTTGCCAAGGGGTATCATGTTACCCAGTTACTGGGTTGTGGAGATTAGATAGGCAGTCGCTCCATGTAAAACACTGGTACTCAGCTGAATCCGGTAAGACTGGAAGCCGACCCCAACAACAATTTGGAAAAGGCTAGGCAGATGATGAATTATGTTTCTTTGTATACTCGGGTAATAATGGGTAAAAACATTGCATCAGGGCTTGTCTGTGTTCTGCCACAGTTGGTTACATTTAAAATAGATTGGTAATTTCAAGGATTTTGTGAACTGTTGTTTTCATATTTAATAATCTTGGTCAGAGTATTGCAGTCCTATCAAAGTTACTACAGCTCATTTTTTAATTTTACAGGAGAGGACTTAGTTTTTTTTTTCATTTGGGTCATTTTCATTTTGGGTGTAAAAAAGAGTTCAAATTGATGAGATGATCTTTCTGGATATCCACTGATATAGATGACTGACCTTAGGATTCTTTACAAGACTGAAAAACACATCTGAAAATAATGAGCTCCTATGTCTGTGACAACCTTGCCACATTAGTGACTATTAGTGCAAATTATGTAGCACTAACTGGATTTGATTCATTTGTTTTATTATTAATCATTAAATTTATTTTATCAGCAACAATTTTCTTAGGTTATTAATTTTTCTGAGATTTCTGATACTTAATGACTGATCAGTCTAAGCATAATCACATTTTACTTAAATGAAAGAAAAAACTAAATTAACAAAATATTTTGTTTTGCCAAAATCAAACTGAAAAACTAGTTCACCTCATCTGGTAGGTCTTGTTTCAGGTAATATACTAACAATATCATTTACCATGTTCACGATCTTGCCAGACCCCAAGCATTTCTTTCTTAAAAATTTAACAACAAATACCTGATTCTTGTTTTCCGATGACATTATTTGTCCAACAAAATGAAGCGTGACCTATTTTAACAGATGTTTTGTTTCATCTTCTTGGCAACCTTTTTTAGATTTAGCCTTAGTGCTGGAAGCTCTATTTTGCGTGAATGTGGAATGGGATGCGGTCAATTGTTCGATAGCATCATTGTTATGAAGAATTTCTGCATTCGCCAAAACCAGATTGAAAGTGCTAATTGTGTCTGGATAATTACAACATTCTGTACTGCTCAATTGTCTTAAAAATATTTTTCAAGGGTTATCAAAGCTCCATGTGCTGGTACATACAGACACATTATCTCAAGCAAGTGATGTCTATGTACTAGAAGTACATAATAAATAAAAAAAATAAAAAAGCCTCTTTATTCCTTATTAATTAAAATAACAATTGTTTTTTCTTATTATTAACATGCATAATAATTATTTACGATTAACATGCATCATCACTTTATAATAGCTTATTAGTGTTAGCTAATAAGGACCTCTCAACGAGTAAAGGCCTCCTCCATTTTTCTCCACACGGTTCTGTCCTTCGCTATTTCCATCCAGTCTAGTCCTGCAGTCTTCTGTATCTCATCGAGCCATCTATCTGCTGGTCTACCTCTTGACCTCTTGCCTGTTGGGCCATTCCATGTTGTTATCCGTTTTGTCCATTTATCATCACACATGCGTGCAATATGGCCTGCCTATTTCCATTTGAGTTTTTTGCAGTGTTCTAGAGCGTCAATTGCTTTGGTTGTTTCCCTTATGTCTTTATTTCTTTTTCGGTCTTTTAATTTCAGGTTCTACTAGAAGTACATAGGTGCTATCTATTTACAGGGCCCAGGCAGAAGACTGGGTTACCTAGAAGCGCTAAATCGCTTATAACGAGTTTTCTTAACACTTACTTGAGGAAAATGTATGTATATTTACCTTTTCAGAGTGAAACTGTATTAAACCTGGCTATGTACTGTTGTTATGTACAGTTTTTCAGTCATAGCATCAAGGTATACTATCTAGAACACCTAGACGGTGTTTCCTAACAAAATAATGTGTGTAAGGAAAATAATACGACGGCATGTGTGTAGAACGCACGTACCACTAATTGCAACCCTGCCATTTTGAGGGGGTCTAAATGAAAATAAACAAAAATATTTTTATTTCCCTAAACTATTACATACATTACTTATATACTTAAGGTATTTCATGTATTCTTAAGGTATGTGACGCCTCGTCGCGAACAGCATCTGAAAGGTTTTTTTCAAAAGTATCGAAATCTTTTAGTCTTTTTATTATTTTTATTGCGTCGTCATCCTGTCTTTGAATCGGCGATTTTGAAGACAGTCTTATGAAATCTTCAAATTGCGTCAGAAACTCAGAATGTTTTAATATTAATTTGTTTTGAAGTTCAAACACAGCACTTTGATTATTAAGAATTGTTTTAACATCCTGTTTAATAGTCTGCACATCCGCTTGTATTTGCTGTATTTGTATACTTATCTTGATTCAAGATCAAAATGCTTTGATTATCTATGTTTTCAGTGCCTAAATGTTTTATTTCGTTATTACACGATATACAATGTTATACAGTTGGTGGCGTCCCCTTTTAAGCATATCCACCATAGCCTGATATCCACCATAGCCTGCCACCATAGCCTGTACCAGGAGGCGCCGCTCTTTTATATCTTACGAGTGTAATAAGTTACAAAACAAAAGTGCAATGAAAATTAATAATTATTAGTCTATTTTTTTTAGTAATATTTTTTTATCCTTAATCTGTTGGCGTGTGTGTATGTTTGTGTGTCTGCGTGTGCATGGGTGTGTGTGTGTGTGTGTGCATGTTTTTTTTTATACGGAAGCGGTTTGTGTAAATAGAAACAGTTTACAATTGACAGTTTATAGAAGATTTATTTTGATCTATTTCATCGTAGCATAAATTATTTATCCATTTGATTAGTAACGATTTGCATTCTTAAACGGTTTAGTACGTATATCCATTACTTTATTTATTTTATTATATAAGTAACACGAGCGTCTGTCATACTGAATATTTGCAAATTCTGTTTTTACAAAATGGGTACGAGCAACATCGTGTTTCCTTCTTCTAGTTAATATATTGAGATCTAATGGTAGTGTTTTATGTTTTTTTAGTACTACGTGTATAATATATATAATTTTCGGACTGATAATAAGTTACTAATTTGGCATAGCTCATAAGTAGAGGTAAAGGTCCTTTTTTTGAACTACATTACTTTTATTAATGTCCGTTGCGCTCTTTCAACATCAAGAAAACGTGTTTTACGCGCGCCTCCCCAAATGGAAATACAAAATATTATTACGGATTGAACAAGCGAGATATACACTTCATTCAGAAGATTTTTTGATATGGGAAACTCCTTGGGACAATGTGTCGTAATGTTTTAAAAATTCAGATAAATGTTCGTGTTCTCGCAGTTATTTGTTTCGATTTGAGGATACCAGGACAGGCTTTGGTCCAACATAATACCTAGATACTTAACTTCATCATCATCATCATCATTTCAGCCGAAAGACGTCCACTGCTGGACATAGGCCTCCCCCAGGCGTCGCCACATTGACCGATCCCGTGCGTCTCGCATCCAGCGCCTTCCCGCAACCTTAACCAGGTTGTAGAGTCTGTGTGTGTTTGGTATAGTGTCTGTTATATATTATTTGGATGTTTAGGGCACTCTCCAGAATAAACACAGCTCTAACGATATTAAGTTTATTACATATTACAAAACGATACAAGGTTTTTAACATTAATGCACGAGCGAGTCAATAATCCTGCCTACTTCATACGTTGGTTTGCGCGGACTGTCGAGGGCGACCGAGGGGCGCACCAAGAGCGCGGGGAGGAGAGAGCGGGTGCGTCGAGGCGCTACGCGCTCGTCGCGCGGTTCGTCGAACTTCGTTCTTCTTCGGAGATATTTGTTGGCAAGGCGGCCGAACTGTAGGTATAGCCTACATCACTCCCCCGCTGAGACCGGTTCACGGTCGATAGTGAGAAAGGTGTCGCGGGAATCTAACTGAGGAGCATCTGTTCAAAAGGTCGTATTTCTATGATAAACAAACTTTACAAAAACAGAAAAAAACATCTAATTCCTATTATAAAAA
The DNA here is from genome assembly GCA_949775005.1 of Orthosia gothica. NCBI lineage: Eukaryota > Metazoa > Arthropoda > Insecta > Lepidoptera > Noctuidae > Orthosia > Orthosia gothica. The sequence continues at coordinate 283,943 of CATKRY010000124.1, forward strand.
TTCTAAAATTAAATTAAATTTAGATCATTGTGAAGATTAAGACTACAATATTACATGCATTTAAAAAAATAAAAAAAATACACCATAACTTTTTTTTTATTTAATTTTAGTTCAGAAATAAGACTTATTGATCGGAAAAATCAGAAACACGACCTTTTGATTTGTCACTTCTAGAAATATGCCCTTTTGATTTGACACTTTCAGAAATATGGCTTTATGAATGGACTTTTTGGAAATACAAAATAATGAGAAATGCTAGTGAAGTTTTTTGGCATTCTGTCAGAAGAAAAAAATCCTATAAGCAATACTTTTATGTTTATTATCTACCTCTACTTTGAGTTGAAACACAAAATTATTTTTCACATCATTTATTTTTTTATCATTAATCATTACAAAATATTATTCAATCCCTTAAACTCTAATGTCCCCAATGTCAGGTTCCATGCAAATGCATTCGCTGTCCTCGTTATGGTTATGATCATGATCCTCATCCTCATTCTCATTGATTGTGTTATGCTCATTCAGAAGAATGTTTTTATACCATTGTAAATCTTCAATCGAGGCCCAATCTTCACCAAATTGTTTCACTAATAATAATGTGACATCTTTTTTTTTATTTCCTGTAAGACCTTTGCCTATTGGTTGTTCTTGCAGTTGTTTAGGATGTCGTTTACCACGTTTCAATAATGATTCAAATTCTTCTTGACCAGATTCAAAACGATAGTTTTCAAATGCACAAATTTTGACATCTTTGAATCGACCTCCTGGACCTTTAACTTTTCTAATTTTAATTCTCTTAGCAGTTTGAATTTTTGTAAGCTTTTTGTAATTTAGCTCTAACTTTTTTATATCTTTGAGTGTCCAATCAAAACCAAGGTCATGAATTTTTCCATGTTTTTCTATGATTTCTATGTATCCTGTCCTGTGTGTAATAATAGGTGTTTTCCTAATATCTTTTTCTATTCTACCGAATATGCGGTCTGCCGGCAAAAAACTATGCCCACGCACTGGGAAAGTTATTGTGATTTCTTCAATTGTGTTATTGTTATTAGCTAACCAGTAAATTAGTAAATGTAGGATGTGGCTATTTTTATTTTGTCCCCCACATCCGTCACAGAACAACTTCAGTGATGTGACATTTTCAGGAATAGTTAAATTGGTTAAGTATGTCAGCAATGCTGATCCAATTTCTAGAGACCCACGAGAAGCCTTTGTCTCATCCCATACAAAAAAGTCAGGTTGGTTTTTGTCTACGTCAGTGATACAAAAATTGTAAAAACTGATTTGCCTACTGTAAAATGCATCTTGTTTAGGTGTTCTTGGTAATGGTAATACCTTCTGCAAATCAAAACACAGCCTTATGCTGTTGGCAACTGGTGTTCTCAATAGTTCGTAGAAAACATTGGATCTTAGTTTGTGAACCCTCTTTTCAACCATCAATGTTTGCTTTCTTTGACTGTTGGTTTCATTTTTTATTTTATTCGACCACAATATGCAAACACTGCATGCGTCAGTAGCTGGGGATTTGAACCCAATGTTGAATTCATTGCAAAATATATTGTGGAACATGGTGCGGGAAACCCATAAATTTCTAGGCACTGACAGGTTATACATTCTGAGTAATCTAGCAGCATTTAGTTCAGATGACAAATATATTCTTTTGCTTTTCTGTCTGTTATAGTGACTTTCCTGAGCAGGTAACTTTTTCAAGAATTCCCTTAACTTTTCTTTTTTCTCTCTTGACTTGGCTGCTTTCCTGTCCCCACCTCGCTTCTCTGTAGGTGTTTCCCCTTGACTAAGCCTAACATTTAAGTTTCTTAGCCTTTTTTCTCCAATTGAAAATGTTTTTTGAAACACTTGTTTACACACTGTTGTCAGTTTTTTATTTATATCGATGCTTCCGGCAACAAATGTCGTAAACGCCATTTTGGCGAAAATGAGTTAAGAATGCAGCCCTACTTAATTTTTGGCGCTGCGTCGATCTAAAAATGTGAAAAAAATATTCGCCTAAAAAAAATACTTTTACACCCAAAATTTTTACTAGTATAATCAAGATTTTTTAGAAAAGAGGGTATGTATAACTCATATTGCTTAGAACCGAATAACCGTGCAGGTCGTATAATACAACGTACAAACAGCTGTCGGTCGTAAAAACATGAATACATCATTAATTGTAATTACACCCCACAATCATTTTTAAAACGTAAGCTCTGCTGAGAAACAATTGTCGTAATGTCACTTGGTCTTGGAGAATTGGTTTGAAAATTGAATTATGTAGGTCGTACTCCTTATTTTGCTAATATTTTCATACTAAAAAGGGGTCGTAACACAAAAAGTATAAATATGTCGCCATTACACCCCGTTAAGAAATTCAAATGTTTAATTTTTCTGAGAAATAAATGGCGCTACTCACTGGATTTCAAATAATTGTGTTTTACGTTCGTATCTAATAATTCAGAAAAAACATCCATAGATAATTATTACGGCCTGCTTTGGTCATGACTATTATTGAGGTACAAAAACCATCCGATGATGTAAAGCACATTTCTAGTAAATATCTGTGGTGTAAATCTTTGATAGTATTGCTGCACTTGTCTTTCGCCGAGTATAATTATACAGAGTAATCCTTTGTGTGTGTTGCCGTTTCCGCACCGCATCGCTCACTCATTCCTGACCAACCAAACTTGAGACCGGGGGACAACAATACTTTCTAGGGTGAAAGCAGGTGGTATGCGGGGCGTCTCATATTAATTTTGTCGATGTTATTGGCCGCACGCACGTGTCTATGTTTTGATTTAGTTTAAAAGAAAACTGTCTTCGTGAAGGTTACGGTCGATTGTAGCAGAAACCATTGAAGTGTGTTGAGTGGAACTTTTGTTTGTTATTAATGTGAGTGCAAAAATGGACGGAAAACATCATTACGAAAAAGAAGAAATCGTCAAGTCTTTATTGAAAAGAAAAAAGTACCTAGAATCAATAAGGAACGTGCGTAACTCAATGATGGAAAGGTATGTGCCTGCCTACTTACTAGTTTACATAACTTAGTACTTGTATCACATAAAGTCACAAATTATATCCACTTAAACTTGTGCACGTAGTAGGTATTTACGACAAGTTTATTCCATACATTATAATTCGATAGTGTCCGGGCTGTAGTAAAGTACTAGGTATCTCGGTGTTTACGACCTTTGTTGTTGGATGCATCGATGTGATTTGTGTTTTACGCTAACAATTTTCTAACACTAGTTTATTCGTGGGGGTGTAAAATATTGATAATTCCATCACCAAAGGTTGTAATAAACAAAAAATTAAATCATTCTGAGTTCCTAAAAGTACTTAGACTAAAAACCTATCCAAACAACATAACATTTTTAATTTATTGAATTCAAATACGCTACTTAATATTAAAGTATTGTTATTAAATTTGCAGGTCTGAGGGTAAAAATACGAGTACCGGTTATAGAATCGCTGGAGAAGAGGAAACAAAAGATAAAAAAATAATAAAAGCTGGGTTTTCCAAGAAAAAAATTAACATTTTATCTGTATATTCAAAACCTAAAGATTCGGGTACATTTTTACTTGTAGAGCATAAAGATTTCGCCAAATATACTCATCCGATGATGCTAGCAGATTCGTCTTTAATAACCGCAACACCTCTGCTGCAACAGGGCCCATGTACTAACGCTGTACAGCGTGAAGGTCTCGCTGAAAATACTCACCCGATGACGCCGACAAATTCGTCTCTCACAATCGCAACACCTCTACTACCAGGCCCATCTTCTGACGCCGTACAGCGTGAAAGTCTCGATGAAGATACTCACCCGATGATGCCCACTGATTCGTCTCTCATAATCGCAACACCTCTACTGCCAGGCCCATCTTCTGACGCCGTACAGCGTGAAAGTCTCGATGAAGATACTCACCCGATGATGCCCACAGCGTCGGCTCTCATAATGGAAACACCTCTTCTGCCAGGCCCATCTACTAACACTGTAAAGCGTGAAGGTATTGCTGAAAATACTGATTTACTGGTTCTAGATGCAACCGCTCTCCAATCGTGTTCGCCTACCAGCGATTTACAGCTGTGTCCAATTACTGGTATTTTACAGCGTGAAATTATGGTTGAAAGTACTCATTCGACGATGCCTGACGATTTGTTATTTATAACAGAATCTCCTCAGTCAACACCAACAACTGATGTAAAGCAAGATGTAAGGCAAAAACGGAAAAAAAGACGCAAAGTCTTAATAAAATCGTATACAGATTTTCTACCAAGTGAAGAAGAGTGTCCGTTTTCAGCTGGCAGCTCAGATGAATGGAGTATGAATGAAAGCGAATATTCTAGCGACAATGATGATAAAAAGAAAAAAAGACGACGTAGCAAAAAGATGGTTATAGGAAATAGCAGCAACACAGTAAACGATAATATGACTGAAAAGAAAAGTAAACCTGTAAATAAATATAAAAAGAATAAAAAATTAAGAGATGAGGGAAAAGCTTTCGAAAATAGAAAGGGGGAATTAATAGAAAGTAAGTCTTTAAAACAAAATCCTTGTGTGCCCGACAAATGCAACAGGAAATGCTTTGAAATAAATGAAGAGAAACGAAAGACTATTCACGAATTTTACTGGTCTCTCGATAATCAGCGCAGAAAAGATTGGATTGTACGATGTGCACGACCAGTACCCGTAAACAGAAAAAGGACTGAGTCTCCTAATAGTAGAAGAAACATTACTTACGAATATTATATCAACGAAGGAGAAGGCCGCAGACAAGTCTGCCAGAAGTTCATATTAAACACATTAGACGTAACACAAAAGTTTTTACTATATACACTTACAAACTCCAAAGAGGGTATGGCAGAAACTGAAAAGAGAACAAGACATTACGCATCAAAATATTCGGAAGCAGCAAAAAATTATGTAAGAGAATTTATAAATAAGTTGCCAGTAACGCCATCGCATTACGCTCGAAAAGATAGTAGTCGTGTCTATTTATCTCAAGATGTAAAAAATATTTCAAACCTATACCAAATCTATTTATTTGACTGCACAAAGGAAGAAAAAGAAAAAGTAAGTGAAGGGGTTTTTAGGAATATATTTTGTCAGGATTATAGTCACGTAGGCTTCCACATTCCTAAAAAGGACAAATGCATCGTGTGTGTTAAAGCAGAAAATCAAAAAGATATAACTGAAGAGGAACAAGAAAAGTTAAAAGATCACATCCTAGAAAAGAAAGCAAGCTATAGAAGGTTTGCTGCTCATCAAAAACTACATACTCTTAACAATGATACTGTCACTTCTAGTTTCGACTTGCAAAAAGTCTTAAACACCCCTCATGGGGAAAGTATGTTACTCTATTATTCACGAAAATATGCAGTCTATAATTTTACTATTTACGAAAGTAGTACTCAAGATGGATATTGCTTCACATGGGGAGAAAGTGATGGAAAAAAGGGCAGCGATGAAATCGCAACTTGTTTGTATCAATATTTAAAAATTGCTGATGAAAAAGGCATTCGGAATTTACTGTTCTATTGCGACTCGTGTGGGGGACAAAACAAAAATAAAACCGTTCTAGCCACATTAAATTATTATTTAATGTTTTCTAAAAACTTACAAGTTATCCAAATAAACTTTTTACTACCGGGACATACTTATATGCCAGCAGATTCAATGCACGCTACAATAGAGAGGGAAGTTAAAAGAATCATAGTTTGGAGTCCATCTCAGTGGCCTTCATTTTTTCAATCAGCTAGAAAGCGGCCAAGGCCTTATATAGTCAATGTGATGGACTACTCAGATTTTTTGAACTGGAGTGAAATAGCATCAAACACTTTTACAAAAGAAACCTTAAAGAATATTAATTGGAGAAACATTAGAGTAGCAACTTTCAGAAAGACCAATTTAAACCAAATAGAACTCAAGTATTCAATGAAAGAAGATGCAATTACACATCGAATCAAGTTGTTCGAAGATGTCAAGCGTAAAAGAAAGGGAAAAGGGAAGAATAAATCAAAAGAAAATACAGAAGAAATGTTAGAATTACAATATAATCGAGTAAAGCAGTTGACTCCAAAACAGCTATATACGGATAAACTACCAATTACCGCAGCTAAATACAAAGATCTGCAACGATTGTGTGATCAGGGGGCAATACACAAACGGTTTCATGCCGAATACAAACAGCTTCCTTGTCAGTCTCATAATGTCATTGATACTCTTCCTGAGACTGACGAGGAAGATGAAATTTCTGATTAATTATCTTCTATCAGAAAATCAGGTCTTCAAATTTCTGGTTAATAATCTTCTATCCAATGACAGAAGATTATTAATTAAAATTTAAATTTAAAATTTGAAGACCTGATTTTCTATAACTCGTCGTCGTATTATGTTTTGCATCTACTTTTTTATTATCTTGTCGATAACACTTTCCCATTTTCACCAACGACACTAAAAGTTAGATAGACCATAGTACAGAAGCTTTCCGAACAAACAAGATCTAGAAAGACGAACTACCTGAATTTTTAAGGGCGTTGGTGAAAATGGGCATTGTTTATTAAAATTATTAGAGCAGTAAGCTTGGTAGAATGTTTACTTATATTTTTTTGTAATTCATTATCAATACGTTTTAAAAAAATGTCGTGATTATAAAATCTTCTTGAAATCAATGAAACAAAATGATTACTTAACATTTTGAATTATGTCTGGCTGGTTAGGTACGCCGTTGGAGGTAGAACACTATAGGCATCTTGTAACACACGCTTGATTATATTATACGGGACGATGCCTGTAATATACTTACTTAAGTGTATTTTTATACCTTTAGGACCTGCCAGGTCCTAAAGGTATAAAAATTTCGAGCCGCGACACAAACAATGATGATGAATGATGATTGATGTACAAGATCCTCTAATGGAAATTTAAGTGATTGGTTTAGAATTTTTTTTACTTTGAATTTGTATTAGTGCCTTGCTTAACCATTATTTTGATTAAACGATGACGGTCAATGAATAAAAAACCTTTTTTAATTATGTCAATTTGTGTTTTATTTTATTGTTTTTATTACATGTAATGAAAACTCAACTTACAGTCTTAAATTCATTGATTTGCTTCAGATATTTCCATGTTTGTTACATACCATCGCATCAGATCGTGGTGTTTACACTCATTTTTATTTCAGTATATGGTTTTTAAAACCAAACCCAGAACTATTGTATTTATAAACTGGTGCATACTTCTAACTTCCGTTAGACAAATCGTTCTCCATTGATTTGTTAGTGGTCGTAAATACCAACTTCTTGAATTTTCTGGGGTGTATGTCCAAGCTAACTTTTAAAATAAGGCTTTGACATAAATAGCAATAATATATGTCACGTCGAAGTACCTATGAATCGTAGAATCGCCATCTTTAACCCCAATGTCTAGAGGCAATTCCTTTATTCTTGACTGGAGCGGGTTACTTCAATAACACACAACACTGGATTGAAACTCAAGAGTGTTTATTTGATTTAGTTACAGGCACTTTGAGTTTTCAAATGAACTTGAAGCTAAAACCACATCGTGTGGCTTGCTAGATCGCAAAGCCCTTGTCGATCGCTGGAGGAGATCTAGCAAGAAACTCCAGGACACTCTTTTTAAATGTTTTTATAGATTACACAATCACTTTATGACAATTAATTAGGTTTTCAAACATCTATTCGATTACATTTATTAATCAGTTCTTATTTTTCACACATAGTCCGCGCGATGCGCGTTCTAAGTGGGCGGAACTTCCATATTGTTTTTGTTTAGACACTAATAACTTGGATAGTTGAGTAAAGTTAGCAAACAATACTAAAATGCTGATCAGTTAATTATTTTAACATTAAACAACCTCAATACTCACAAATACAAAGTGGTTTGTAGTTTATTATTGAAATAGTCATCTAATAACAAAACTATTCAAGTTTCCGGTGATCTAACAATCTTACTAATTAGAAAGTTTCTCATTATTACATAGCTGTGTAAAATAGTCTTATGACTTCTTAGTATTTAATCATTTACTCAAATTTGTTTAGTTCTCGTATTAAATTATTAAATCTGGTTATTGGTCATAGAAATTATAACATCCGCCATTGTTTGACAACTTAATAAGAATAACATAATGAAACACATTTACTTCGTCAAATGTGCAATAGTTAAAATGAGAACAAATCCAAAAGTCCTACAATAAGTGTTCCTGTTTAATTTAAACATCTCGTATTAATTAAACATTGAAATTAGCATATGAATTATGAATCAATACTGATTCCACAGTGAGCCAATAGATGGCGCTGAACTCAAAACCCAACTTAAATAGACATAGACACTTAAAACGATTAGTTAGGATAATAAATTAGCAAATTCACGCCTACGCGGCGACATATATTATGAAACACCATCGTATTTTACGTATTTCTTGTATAGAACACAATTTTACAACTTTTAAAGTTAAAAAGATATAAGCCAAAAACGAAATTATTTTTTGTTTTTCGTTGATTACCAAAAGTGCTATTTTGGTGTTTACGACCTTTGTTGTCGGAAGCATCGATATATAGATGGTAGGTGCAACTAACCTTTCGATTTTTCGTTGTCGCTCTTGGACTTGACTTTCCTCGATTTAGTGGTTCATACGGTGCTAAGAGTCTAGAAAGATAAATATCTTGATCTACCTTCCCACGCCGTTTAAAAAACAACTTTCTGTTTTCTAGGATATCTTGTAATGTAAATTTTTTACATTTGAAAGTTTTTAGCGACTTGTGATCACATGGACATCTATAATTTATGCACAAGGGATCTTTATCTGTGTAAGTCCTGAAAAGATACATAGAAAAAGTAAATTAATTAGATAAAATCTAACTAAGAGAATAGGATATTGAACTAAGTACCTACATTAAAATGTCACTTACGTTTTACGATATTCCGAACGATCTTTACGCTTTTTTTTCCTTGAACCAGCATTCAAGGTCTCGACTAAACCTTGCTCATCCATTTTCAATATGATTTTTACTTTATAATAACTTCCAAAGTTCAAAATTTCACAAATTTCATCTACTCGCATCGAAAGACAGAACGTCAAGAATAACATCTGTCAGTGTCATCTGTCGACGTCGTTAGAGAGATATGCAGTCATTTTTTTTTTTTTTTTTTTTATAGGGTTGCTATTGGTAATGATATTCAACGTACAGCCGTCATCTTTTGACTCGATACCGTTATTTACTCGAACGAAACGATTTTTATTAAAGTTGTTATGTATGGAAAAAAATATGACCTTTTGAACAGAAAAATAAATAAAAGATGCTATTTGTAGAAGAAATATGCCTGTTTTGTTTAAAACAATCCAAGGGAACATTTTAATGCAGAAATACATCCGTTTTGATTGGAATCCAAGTTTTTTGGATTTTATTATATGGGAAATACGCTCCTTTTGAACAAGTTTTTACGCTCATTCGATGGAGTTTTCTGCTATGAGTTCAAAAAAAATATAAAAAAAATAAAAGTTGAAAAGTGAAATACGACCTTTTGAACAGACGCTCCTCAAATGGTAGCCGTAGTAAACAGTTGGTTTTGGTAACAGTTTGATGCTTTTAATATCATCCTTATGTTTACGGGATAGAACTCAATATCGGTTGAACGGATAGTAAAAATAGTTGTAAACATGTCAAATGTTATTTCAAATGTAGTATAGATGAGAGGTAAAACGTAGGACGTAAAACGGGGTGAATAGCAATGATTTTCAACTTTGTCCTAAGAATTTGTTGTCTTTTACTTTTTTTTTAACCACAGGTTATTTTAATATCATGTCCGGTACCACAAAGAAACAGCTGAAACAATATTTGTATAACTATAAGCAAATGTTTTTCCGATTTTTAATAAAATATGTATCATTTCTATTCACCCGACGACTGGGGTCAATAGAAATGCATAAAGGGGTGAATGGAAAAACTGTTAGGGCTGCCAAAAATTACTTAACCAACATGAAAAAATGAAAGGTCGTGTATTTAAAAATTGTTTTGGTATGTAAATGGTAAATTAAATTCAAAATTTGTGATTTAAACTATTTATGTGTTTTTGTTAACATAAATAATTAGGTATGTTTGTATTTTAAACGACTTTATTTTTACGGAATGTTATCTCTTTTCAATAAATTAAGCAATGTATACTTCTTATTCGTATTTTATTTGAATTAAATAAAATAACAAATTTAAAAACATTTTTCTGGATTATAAGTCGCTTATACATAAAGTCGCTAATAAATAAACAACTATAAATCTTTTGAACTTAACAATTATTATATCAAAGGTATTACAAATAATCAACGTTATGACTTTGAAGAATCAGTAGGTATTATAACATAAAAGTAATAAACACTCTTTTAAAAAAAAAAACAAATTCTAAATCTTCTGAACTTAACAATTATCATAAAATATATCACAGGTAATCGATTTCAGCCTTCATTATGGCTTTGTAGAATCAGTACTACTCCGTAAAAATAATCAAAATTCTTTAAAAAATTAAAACTAAATTCTAAATCTTCTGAACTTAACAATAATTATCATAACAAAGTTGTTACAGGTAGATAACTTCAGTCTACGTTAGCTCACTAAATGTAAAAATAATAAAAATTCTAAAAAAACAATAAAATTCTAAATCGTTCCAACTTAACAATTCACAAAGTTTTCACAGGTCATCATCATCCTCTTTTAAAACTTTTAATATTTCGTCACTATCATTATAGTAATTATTTGTGTGTTTTTTCTTTGGCAATTTAATGAGATCTTTTACCGTTAGTACAGTCTTGCTCTTCTTTATAATTGGTAATTTGTATTTTTTGTTGTACTGGCCGTCATTCACTAGTTCATTTGATATTATTTTTACTTTATTCTCCTTAATAGTATTATCATCAGCAGTTGTTCCAGTACTGATTGTAACCTCTTCACATAAGCTGTCAAAAAAGACAATGGGCAGACTTTTTATGTCCATATCATTAGTTATTTTGCACTCTAATCCTAGTAAGTTACTATTGTAGTTTTCCATTTCCGTGATACTGTTGTAATTCTGCTCTCCCATATTATTATCATAATTTTCGTAAGCCGTAACGTTAACGTAATCGTAATCTTCCTGTCTTGTATTTCCGCATTTTGATTGTTCTGAGTTGTTATGGTATTCTTCTTTCCATTCTTTATTGTTATCATTATTGCCCTTGTCTTCTGTTTCAGATTTTTTTGTAATATCCTCGATACGCTACGGCAGGTTCAGGATTGGTTCACAGCCAATAATTTAGTATTAAATGGTAAAAAAACCAAATGCGTAAAATTTTCGTTGCCAAATGTCAAAAGTACTGATTGTGACATTATATTAAACAAGGAGAAGCTCGAATTCGTCGATAAAACGGTTTTCCTGGGGATCACGCTAGACTCAAGGTTGCAATGGGGTCCTCATTTAGTATCACTTGCGGGGCGGCTGAGTTCGGCAGCTTATGCTGTCAGAAAGATTCGTCAATTTACTGATGTGGATACCGCTAGGCTAGTCTATTTTAGTTACTTTCATAGTATAATGTCTTACGGTATCTTACTATGGGGAAGGGCTGCAGACATTGAGTCTATTTTTATTCTGCAAAAACGAGCCATCAGAGCGATTTACAATCTTCGCCGCCGTGATTCTCTAAGGGAACTGTTTAAGGACATTAACATCATGACGGTTCCTTGTCAATATATTTATGAAAACATTATGTACGTGAGAAAGAATTTACATCTTTTTAGTAAAAACGGAGACAGACATAATTACATTACTAGAAATAGGGACCAATTAGTTCAACCAGGTTTCAGACTGGCAAAAGTGGCCTCATCTTTCATGGGGTACTGTACAAAATGTTACAATAAAATTCCTCCCCATATTCTAGAACTGAATGAGACGAAATTTAAAAATTGTATAAAACGCACACTATGCAGGCAGGCATATTATAAGTTGGGGGATTATATCACTGATAAAAATGCTTGGCTCAATGCTGGTCCTGCTCCACAACCACTAGGGCGCAAAAACAAATGATATGTTTATGTTTGTGTTGTATAGACTCGATTTCTTTTAGTATTGTATAGCTGCACAGCACGTGTGTGGGTACTATGTACCCAACTGTAAATCTACCATTTGCTATACCTATGTGTCGTTCGTTGACTTGTGTGTGCCCTGGCAGTTGAGTGTGTCATGCTCTCTCAAATGTCTCTCTGATGGTGGCGCGTGTGTTGGATCATTCGGTTCCCTTCATGATGGTTGAGATGGGTGGTGCCGATTTATGCGTCATGTTCGTGAACGGGCGCCGTCAGTTGGGATTGGTCATAACTCAACTGCTTCGGATGTTGATGTTTTTCTAGTACCTATTGTATAACTGCACAGACATGTGTGAGTACTTTTAATACTTTATACCTTTACATAGTGTAGTGTGTAGTGCTATTCTGGGTGCATTGTCCTCACATATGTGAATTTATTAATGTATATGCACTCATGTACCTAAATATTGTAAAAATCATTTTTTTTTTAAAAGAGTAAGTATGGAGTTTCTTGTGCATTCTTCTCCATAACAAGCTACTTTCCGAATGCACGGTAGAATCATTTTTTTTTTTAAAAGAGTAAGTATGGAGTTTCTTGTGCATTCTTCTCCATAACAAGCTACTTTCCGAATGCACGGTAGAATCAACTTTTATTCCATGTTGTAACGGCTAGGTCTGCGCTAGGTAAGCTGCGCAGGCCGCTAACTGGTAGTTAGGAGGTAGTTAGAGAAACAGCTTGTAATTTAATACATATATTTAAAGTTAAATATAACAGCTAGGTCGAGGGTTCTAGCGCCACTCAGTTCTGTACAAACGCCGTCACGCGGATAAAATAGTAAGGGGGTACCGTCCCTTGGCAGCACGTGGTAGACGCGGGGACCGGTCGGCACCGGCACAGCGATTAGTCGCCGGGACCGAAGCAGCTTGGGGTGCGCAGGGTAGGTTGCGCTGGCACCGGCTCGCGCGACGGCAGGCCGCAGGTAGGCAGGCAAGACCGGGCAGCGTGCGTAGGCTGGCACGGCGGTGAGCCGCAGGTGTCAGGTAAAAGGACCTGGCGGTGGGCGTAGGTAGCGTGCAGGTAGTTGGCAGCGTGCAGGTAGTTGGCAGCGTACAGCCGTGGGAGAAAGGCAAGCCTCAGCCCGTACAAAGAGCCCTGAAAGCACCATAGGGTGCGCATGTTAGATGCGGTGCAAAAAGCAGCAAGCCGCATGCGATGTACCAGCTTCGTCCCCATTTTAGGCCAAGGAACGGTATGGGAACATTGTAGGTGAAAGCTCAGCACATCGCAGCGGTTTACAGATAAGAAACTTGCAAAGATAGCAAGCACATTGACAGATGCAAAGTTAGGTTAAGTATGAACACGCTAGCATTTAATAACATAAGTAAACGTGATCACTTACAATATAACACGGAGACACAATTCAATGCAGTAGAAACACATGCTCATTGCAATTTCCTTTGTCCCCAGGCGACCCTTAGCCACGCGTCCAACATGACAGTGCAAAACTGATATTAAATAGGTGATGGAATCGATATTGGTCGCCTGGCGCAAGGAATAAGGTACAATAATTAAACTAATGAGAAACTCACCCTAAATCGGGGCACCAGAATCGTGAGGATAGAAAATATGTAATTAGCTAAGCCACCGGAATCCAAATGACCGAGTGACAGTACTCCGGAAGGTTAGAGTTGTGCCGTGTTTTTAGAGATGTGACTATTGACCGACTAATTTTGATATTAGTATCATTCGACTATTTTCAGTTGAGATCTCACAACGCTACAGTACCCCGGCTGCAGAGAGAGGATTTTACCTGTATAAAATCCGCTTGAACTTACTATACTTTCCACTATCTAGTTCAGAAGCCAGCCAGTAACACCTTTGGCTGGTTTCCTACTTGTCATGAAAGTGTCTCATGTTAGTTCTGGTGACGTACCTCTATTGGTATGTTTACCCTTGGGGTCAGTGTAGTCTCGTGTGTAATTGTTAGAGTGTTAGTGGGAGTAGGTTTGGTTAGTATAGCGGTAGTAGTTTTTAGTGGGTTAGTGGGAGTTGGTATGGTTAGGTTTAGTAGTGGGTTCGTGTTAGAGGGAAATGGTTAGGTAGGTTGTTGATATTGAAACTAAGTTAGTGGCATCGACGTCTGGTGTATCATGTAGTATTATTGTTTGGCTGTTTGTCAAACTGGTTGCGGTCACCTCTCTTGTAGGCGCCGTCTTTATGATGTTCGTTATATTTTTATTTTTGAACATGAGTAGTACAACACAAAAGTTAAAGGTAGTTACCATAGAGAGCTACTCTGCCAATAGTAAGTAACACCCCTGTAGGGTCCTCAGTATTCCCCATGGCAACGCCATATTTACGTAGTAGATTAGTAGATTAACTATTGCTTAGTAGTTAGTTATACTTGAACGCACCTGCACAGTCTGGTTGCGGTCACCTTTTTGTAGGAGCCGTCTTTAAGATGTTCTTTTAGAACATGACATGACAACACAACAGCTAAGGGTAGTTACCATAGAGACCTGCTCTGCCATCAAAAAATTAAACACCCCATTGGAGTCCCCAGCATTCTCTATGGCAACGCCGTTCTAACGAATAATTAAATTTTTGTCGAGACTATTTTCAATTGAGAAACCCCTCACAAGCGAACTCACGCAACTCTGTAGGCAAGAACTTTATTTACTCTAGTAGGTGAGATTAGTGTGATCACCAACTGACCAGTAGTTAGGTACCAAAGGAGCTTAGGACCCCTGCAGCCAAGGTTAAATAGATAAACCCCTGTTGGTGATTGACCCCCCACGAAATGTGGTGGTAGTAGTTTTTTGGCATCGTTTGTCCCAGTGTGAGTCAAACGCTAGCTAGCTAGGCCTACGGGACTACTGTGGATTCTTCCACTTTAGATCCTTGATATGCCAGGTACCCAGTGGTTTTCCTTGTGTATCTACCAAGTCATACACCAGTGGGGACAGTTTCTTTGATACCCTGCATTTTACAAACTTAGGTGCCAGTTTTTTGCTGAAATATTTGTCCTTATCGCTCTGGTAGTACGTACGTTTCCAGACTACATCTCCCACATTGAATTCCACGTCCTTTCTACGAAGGTTGTAGTTACTAGTGTTCCTAGAGAATGCTTTCATTAAAGCTGTTTGTACCTTGTCGAAGATGCTAGATAGGACACCCAAGTTCTCTGCATAGTGGTCCCTTGGTTGGTATATTATTTCCTTTATATCAGTGTCCTGATAGTGAGAACCGTCAGCGATCAACTCCCTACCATAGACCAGAAACGCTGGTGTGTAGCCTGTGACCTCACTGGTTGAGCTGTTTAGTGCAAACTGAACCTTTGGGATGTGTAAGTCCCAGGAGCGCTGGTCATCATTGATAAATGTGGATAACGCCGTGATTATAGTTTTATTGTAGCGTTCCACAGTATTCACTTGTGGTGTATATCTCGGTGTGTAGTGTACATCAGGTATATTGTATTTTTTAAAGAGGTTTTTCATTTCATTTGATGTAAATTGTGTTCCGTTATCCAAAATTACAACTTGTGGTATGCCATTAGGGCTTGCATTCGAATATTCGAATATTCGAATTATTCGAATAATCAACTGTTTCAAATATTCGAATAGAAGTTTTGATATATTCGAATATTCGACCAATTCCTAGAAAACAAAACTTAACAATCTGATGTGCACACAAAATTCAACGTTCATGCACGCCGTCCGAACAACGAAAGTTGTTCGACGCGCGGGCTTTACGAGTGTTACGACAGGATTCGGCAACGATCGGGAACATTCGGCAGGTGCGGTCGGCGTTCCGCTGAGCTAGCTTTACTCCAAGAATTGTCCACTTATTATACCTACATTAGTTATCTAAGATTTAAACTGTTTTTACCTTTTGTAATATGTGAATAAAGATTTATTATTATTATCTCCTTTATTCATATTCTTTCTTATTGTCTACATTTTTAAATATTTTAAAAAACTCATACAAAAAAGAAAAACATTTAAAAATATAAAACATAGAGGCCCACCGGTATCGGGAACAGGGTCCAAGCTACCGGCGGTCAGGGCTCCAGAGAGAGGAACCTCCTAACAATACGAGCCGTGTCCAGCAATACTGCTTTCTGGATCAGGCCCTTGACCCAGCCGCCTAACGAGAGCCTCCTAAGGTGTTGGTCGAGGCTCGTGGCTATTAAGCCATTGGCCGACACGACAATCGGTACAATGATCGCTGAGTCCACATCCCACATGTCGACAATCTCGCGAGCCAAGTCATGATTTGCTTATCTTTCTCGGCTTTCACGAGGTTCCCGTCATGAGGGACGGTAATGTCAACAATCATTGCACGCCTCTCGATTCGGTCCACCACCACTATATCAGGTTACTTCTCTCAATATTGTAAAGGTAACAGTCGAGGCGTTGTGCCAAGAAAATGCAACTGCTTACTGCAGAGACAGCTCTACAATTTATGGTTGCAAAACTTGAAGCGACAAACAGTTTAACAAGTGATCAGCTACTCCAGGCTCTGAAGAAAAGAATAACTGAGAGACGCTTACTAGATCTAGTGTGTACGTTAAAATATTTACACAATCCAAGAATATATTACGCAGATGTCTCTGCGTAATATATTCTTCAGATCCTTCAGATATTTTCCCATCTCCAGGAAACGACACAATTGCTAAAGTTATAACTGAGATTAACGACAGATACTTTAGTCAAATACACGACTTTGATGACAACGAAGATAGATCCTTAGTTGATCACCATCAGCAGCAGCGACAGCGACAAAATGAAGCCATTCAGGAAACTACAATAAGCTTCAAAGAAGAACTACAAAAAAAGATCGATGAGACCGTTTTAGCAACTTCTTCTACATCTACCACAAATTTATCATGCAGAGAAGAGTTGGAAACGTCAATCCTAATGCAAATGGCACTTTTTGATAGAGGAGGTCCTAGACAAGTAAATTTGAGCCAAGCATACGACTTTCTGCAGTGTATACCACCTACAAGTGTAGAGTGTGAAAGGGTGTTTTCTTTCAGCAAATATATTTGCAACCATCTAAGATGTGCCTTAAACGATGATTCTATGGATGCTCTAAGTTTCCTTAGGTCCCATTTCCAGGGAAAACATTGAGGACATGCCAAATGTATATGATAGGATTAAAAACGTACTGTAATTTTCTTTATTAATTGCAGTATGCTACTTAAATCTGATCTGATCTCATGATTTATTATTTTTGTTATCACTAAGATTTAATGTTAAATTATCAATATCACACATTGTTAGTGTGACATTGACAATTTAACATTAAGAAAAAGATTTTACATTGAAGGTTTAATTGCGTTACTTACTTGTTATTATTTTGTTTGATTTTATTATTACTAAACTCATAACTGATTTTATAAGACTGTGTTGTGTTTGTGTCCAGGTTTAAAAAAAAAACAAGATTATTTTATTTTGATTAATATTATGTTTATTTTAAAATATTTTAAGCAATTGTTTCTAATTTTTGTAAATTTTTATATTAGAATAACATTGTAGTGTATTTATACATATATTCAGTACAATATTAAGTTGACCATTAAAGTTCTTCCTAAAAAAAAAGTTGATTTTTGTTATTATGCCTATTTTAATAATAGGTGTTCTAATCCTTCGTGTTCTTTTAACAGAAAAAAATGTTTTTAATTGTTTTTGTAAGACTGTATTTTGATTTAGAGAATAAGGACTATTTAGAAATTAAAGGACATAATTTCTAATTTCTTTTTTTCTTTTTCTTTCTCTTTTATTTAATATTCGAATAATATTCGAATTATTCGAATATACCCCAAAAATATATCGAATATTCGAATTGCCAAATTCTCGAATATTTGCAAGCCCTATATGCCATGGACCAAGAATATACTGTGTTCTAATAGTCGTACTATAGAAGTGGCATTAGCATTCCTTATGGGAAATAGTTGGCAGTATTTAGAGAAACAACAAGTAGCAACAAATAGATATGAGTTTTGACGTCTAGAGAACGGCAGTGGTCCCACTATGTCTATACTCAGCATTTGGAAAGGACGAGAGCACTCTTTAGGCTTCCCCATTAGTCCTAGGGGGGCGTGATTAGCTTGTTTGTGAGCGATACAAGTGTCACATGCCGTTACAAACCTCACCACGTCACCATGCATACCTGGCCAGTAGTAGCGTAGTGTTAGTCGTTTGTATGTTTTATGGATACCTAAATGAGCTGCGGTTGGTTCAGCATGGTTATTAGTGATTATTTGTTGCCTATCTTCCTTAGGAATGACTTCTTTCCAATCGAACTCGCATAGTATTGCGAATTTACTTTTTACATAACGGTATAGTTTGTTATGTTTTACCGTGTAGTTTGGGAATGCTGAAGGGTCTCGTTGGCAACCATTGTAGATATTTTGGTACCAAGTGTCGTCTGGCTCTTTGTACGGGCTGAGGCTTGCCTTTCTCCCACGGCTGTACGCTGCCAACTACCTGCACGCTGCCAACTACCTGCACGCTACCTACGCCCACCGCCAGGTCCTTTTACCTGACACCTGCGGCTCACCGCCGTGCCAGCCTACGCACGCTGCCCGGTCTTGCCTGCCTACCTGCGGCCTGCCGTCGCGCGAGCCGGTGCCAGCGCAGCCTACCCTGCGCACCCCAAGCTACTTCGGTCCCGGCGACTAATCGCTGTGCCGGTGCCGACCGGTCCCCGCGTCTACCACGTGCTGCCAAGGGACGGTACCCCCTTACTATTTTATCCGCGTGACGGCGTTTGTACAGAACTGAGTGGCGCTAGAACCCTCGACCTAGCTGTTATATTTAACTTTAAATATATGTATTAAATTACAAGCTGTTTCTCTAACTACCTCCTAACTACAAGTTAGCGGCCTGCGCAGCTTACCTAGCGCAGACCTAGCCGTTACAGTGGCGCCCAGGCTTTATTTTACTATCCGTCACACAGTTCTGAACCGATACCTATCACGCTTGCTCCATATACATCGTTGCGGTATAGAATAAGTTTATTGTGTTATTATCAGTCGTTACTAACAGTCTATTTTGTAATAATGGGAACTCACCCGATTAATTTCATACACTTACGGAAGGCTGAATTAGAGTATGAAGTCTTGATACGGGGCGGTGAAATTGGTACTTGCCTAGACTTGAGGAAACAAATAAACATTTTGAGTAAAAAATATACCAGTGATGACATACATGAATCAGGCATTGATGAAAATGAGGATTTATGTGCGTTAAAGGCAACAATAGGTGAATACCAATTGATGTTAGGTGAAATTAACAATGAAGCGGGATTAGCAAAGGGTATATCTTACAAAAATCATATCAAATACCGACTAGCCCGCATTAAACCAACCAACCAAGAGAACTTATTGCTAAGACAAAAATTAGAAGAAAAATATAATACACTTGAATCACAAATTACCAAACTAGAAACTAAGTTTAGTTCTGGTAGCTCACAACGAACTGACACAATAACTGCTACAAACACTAACATAACCGTAACATGTACCAAATAAACCTAAGTATGATGGCAAAACCTGCGTGCGATCTTTCATACAAAAAATACGCGAGTTTAAAACATGTAAACAAATAAAAGATGATGATATGTTTAACTTCGCGTTTGATATCTTCACGGATAATGCACTGCATTGGTACAGGCATGTGAAACCAAACGTCACCTCATGGGAAGAGCTATTAGATCAATTAATGGCTGCTTTTGACTATGATGATTATGATTATAGATTACTAACCGAGATAAGAACACGTTCACAAGGCGAAACAGAAAACATAACCATCTACATATCCTTAATGAGCGGTTTATTCAATCGATTAAATACTAAACCATCAGAAGCAGAGATGTTTGACATAATTGTTCACAATGTTAAACCAATGTATGCAGAAGTACTAGCTATCAGTAACGTGCAAAGTCTGGAGCAATTAGAGACGGTCTGTAAAAACTATGAAAAATATAAGATGCGGGCAGCACACTATCAAGACCCAACAAAAACAAACCTCAACTCCTTAGCTCCAGAATTTGCTTACGTCAAGCCAACTAACAAAACTAACAGCACTAACTCGAAACCATACTATAGCCGCTACGGGTATGGCCGCAGGGACTACGATAAAAAACCTGAAGCAACCGGGGATATCTCTCACTCTTCTCGACCGGTCGCGCTAGTAGACAAAAAAGGCACAGATACACCAATCAGAGGTCAACCTTATTGCCCTAGGTGTAGGTCTAACTCACACTCACTACGACAGTGTACTGCAGACCGTGTCCTAATTTGTTTTAAATGCGGAGAAAATGGGGTGAAGTACCCGGATTGTGCGAAGTGTCACCCACCAAAAAACTAGCTAGTGAGGTTTGTTATAATAGAAAATTCAACGCCAGGCTAAGTAAAACAGAGTGGGAGGATTGGCTAGCTGTAGTCACAAAATTCAAAACCTGCTACTCTGTATCAACTATACATAACAAACCTCACAATGACATAAGGCCATATGCTTCTATAGAAATAAACAACATGCCAGTTTGTGGTTTGCTGGATTCAGGTTCGGCTGTTACCATCATTGGTAAAGACTACCATAAACTCCTAACTAAGGACCTAGGGCTAACCCTGCAGCCTAGGGACCACTCAGAAACATTTGTTGCCGCTGGGGGCAAGTGCTTCATCCTATAGGTACTATAAACATACCAATAACTTTCGAAGGAAAGCTACACACTATCAAGGCTCATGTGGTGCCATCAATAGACACTCCTATCTTGCTGGGAATGGATTTTTGGAACACCTTTCATATATTCCCTAAGAATATTAAATCCATATTCCTAGTAAACATAAATGACACCAGTGCAAACACTAAGCCAAATATATATTTGCACTCATTTGCACAGCTAACTGAGGAACAAAAAGTAACAGCTGAGAAAATAAAGACTCAATTTAAGAACATTTCCTCAGAAAATAAAGGCCTAGGCCGCACTAACTTAATAACACATAGCATAGACACAGGTGATGCACCCCCTATACGGCAACGTTACTACAGGATGTCTCCGGAAAAACAGCGTGTTCTCGGTAAAGAATTGGACGAAATGCTTGGCCTGGATGTGGTTGAACCATGTGAAAGTCCATGGTCTTCCCCAGTCCTACTAACACCGAAAAAGGACGGCAAATTGCGGTTTTGTTTGGATAGTAGGAAACTAAACGCTATTACAAAAAAAGATGCTTACAATTTGCCATACATTTCGGAAATACTAGATAACCTGAGGGATGCAAAATACCTAACTAGCATTGACCTATACAAAAGCTTCTGGCAGTTACCACTAAATGAAACTGACAAAAACAAAACAGCGTTCTACATACCTGGCCGGGGAACATACAGGTTTAAAACTACACCGTTTGGACTAACAAATGCGCCTGCTACGCAACAACGAATGGTAGATAAAATGTTTTACGGACCAGAGTTTGAGAATAGGGTCTTTGCTTTCTTGGATGACATAGTGCTGGTGTCGTCTGATTTTGAGAACCATATAGCCTTGCTAACTAAAGTATACAATAAATTATCTAACGCTAACTTAACAATAAACATGGATAAGTGCCAAAGAGAAGAGCCCTGAAAGCACCATAGGGTGCGCATGTTAGATGCGGTGCAAAAAGCAGCAAGCCGCATGCGATGTACCAGCTTCGTCCCCATTTTAGGCCAAGGAACGGTATGGGAACATTGTAGGTGAAAGCTCAGCACATCGCAGCGGTTTACAGATAAGAAACTTGCAAAGATAGCAAGCACATTGACAGATGCAAAGTTAGGTTAAGTATGAACACGCTAGCATTTAATAACATAAGTAAACGTGATCACTTACAATATAACACGGAGACACAATTCAATGCAGTAGAAACACATGCTCATTGCAATTTCCTTTGTCCCCAGGCGACCCTTAGCCACGCGTCCAACATGACAGTGCAAAACTGATATTAAATAGGTGATGGAATCGATATTGGTCGCCTGGCGCAAGGAATAAGGTACAATAATTAAACTAATGAGAAACTCACCCTAAATCGGGGCACCAGAATCGTGAGGATAGAAAATATGTAATTAGCTAAGCCACCGGAATCCAAATGACCGAGTGACAGTACTCCGGAAGGTTAGAGTTGTGCCGTGTTTTTAGAGATCTGACTATTGACCGACTAATTTTGATATTAGTATCATTCGACTATTTTCAGTTGAGATCTCACAACGCTACAATGTAAATTTAAAAAGTATGGAGTTTCTTGTGCATTCTTCTCCATAACTAGCTACTTTCCGAATGCACGGTAGAATCAACTTGTATTCCATTTAAATTTAAATTGTGACATTCAAAAGTGCCGCTTGGTGGCCCAGTTGAAATAAATATCTTTTGTCTTTTGTCTTTGTCTTTGTCTTTGATAGCTTTTCTTTTAGTCTCATTGTTTTCTATATTTTTTTTGAAGATTACTTCTTCTTTTGTTTCCAAATAGGATGTTTTCGTTTTTTTTCCAATCCCTTTGCCTTTTCCTTTGTAAGGTTCTATTTTATTAGGGCAATTTTCTTTTTCTTCAATTGGTGATAGTTTCATGTTTGTAATTATAGTTTTTTTAACTTTTCCTTTATTTTTATTGTTTAAACCTGATGGACCACTGATGCTAGTATCGTATTTTGTTTTTTTAGGATTTGCCATACTGTTATCAACATCAGTTTCTGCATAGTCTTCAATTTCTTCTGGAGCGACACTTTTACCTGGGAGTACATTGAGTTTTCTCTTTCTTTTTGGTTCTACAATGTTCATTGAACCATATCTCATTTCTTTGAGGAGTGTTAGAATAGAATCTTCTACAGCACTTTCATGATCTTCACCTAAGTTCTCGCCGGGAAGTCTGGCTAAAATTTCAGTTGCATTTAAAGGGCTAATTCCTGTTTTCTTAAATCCAGCAATGATATTCTTTGAAGCATTTATTTGCAGTTCATCAATTAATAATTTTAATAGTTTTGGAAAGCAACCTTTTGGAATTGTGGGTAATTGTCGACCATCTGTCTTTTTCCATTTTAATAATAATTGCCTCCAGGCTCGCTTCATTGGACGGAAAAATGCCACGTCCAGAGGTTGCGTCAGGTGAGTTGAGTTGGCTGGTAAAAACACAAAATCGATGTTGTGCGCTTTACATGTTTGGATCAAGTCTGCTGATAAATGTGAAGACAAATTGTCTCCAATTAAGCACTTTCTACCTGGTAAATTCTTAAAATAAGGAACCACCATATTTTGCACCCAGTCCTCAAAAGTGGTTCCATCAAACCATCCAGATTTCGACCTATTATATCGAGTACCCTCTGGGCCATGTTGGATCCAAGAATCATATAAATGAGTTGCCTTGTATACCACATATGGTGGTAACATTTTACCATCTGCGGTACCAGCCATCATAATAGACACGGAAGCCTTGGTATGGTTCAGAACTCTTTCAGGGTACTTGCATCCCCGTTTGATTAGTATTTTTTTCCGCCCAGGGTCGTCCGTCAAATTCGTTTCATCGTAATTCAAGATGTTAGAAGCAGGTACACCATTTAAAGACTTCTCAAGTTCTATGAAATATTCTTTAATCGTATCTGGAGATACCTTAGCTCTCACACGCTTGATATTTTCACAAACTCTTTGAGAAATCTCATTTTTGTGTCTTAATAGGAAGCTCTGTACAAAATCTGGTCCCGGAAAATTGTCTTTAAATCTTTTATGAATTATACCTATCTTATCAAGATACATTTTTACTATGTACCTGAGATCCAAAGTATCTAGGGGATAACCCCATTCTGCGCATTTGTTAATGTTTTCTATTAAGAACATTTCGGTTTCTTCGGATAAAGCTCTTTGGCCTCCATGTTGCTTCATATCCCGCGTACAATGACGATATAACACCGATTTGTGTATACCATATTTTTTTGCAACTTCTTCTAATTTAACATTTCGGGAAGATGCATACTCTTCCACAGCTTTTTTTATGATCTCCATATTATATTTTTTATACCTTTTTTTTGTAGGATCGGGTTTATATACACGCGGCATGTTGAATACGGCGATATGTATCTGTAAATGAAAATAATCAAGTTAAAAATATTATTTATTTATCAATCACTAAATCTACAGCTCCATACATTATTAGTAGTATTAAGTTCTATTAACAGTTTTTGACAACCCTATTTATTTATCTCTATTGACCCCTCATTAGTTGCTATTCAAACATTAGTCGTTTCTATTATTCCCTACTAGGTTTCCATTAAACCCATACTAGAGTTCTATTCACCCTTCAATAGATTCTATTGACCCCTTTTATACAATAAATTTACATATACTGTGATTTTAACAATTTTTTGAAGTTTAATAACGGATTCTCACTTACCTTCACTGTACTTTTATAATTTATCGTACACCTAATGAGATAAACACATTAAACAGCACAAATCACAACTTTTTCAGACCTAAAATCAAGAGTTTCGGCAGTTGAATGAAACACGTTCACAGATGGTCGACTTTGAATTTAATTTGCAGGATAAATGTCAATTTTGACAATTAAAAATTGTTGCCAACGCAAAGAAAAAATGTTGCTGTATTCAAATTTAAAATTCTACTAAAATTCTTCAACGAAAACTACTGAAATATTAACATTAAAAACTTTCCTGATTTTTTTTCTATTCACCCCGCAATTTCTATACACCCCGTTTTACCAGTCATATTTTTTTTTTTTTTCTTTTTTATAGTGTTGCTATTGATAATGATATTCAACGTACAGCCGTCATCTTTTGACTCGATACCGTTATTTACTCGAACGAAACGATTTTTATTAAAGTTGTTATGTATGGAAAAAAATATGACCTTTTGAACAGAAAAATAAATAAAAGATGCTATTTGTAGAAGAAATATGCCTGTTTTGTTTAAAACAATCCAAGGGAACATTTTAATGCAGAAATACATCCGTTTTGATTGGAATCCAAGTTTTTTGGATTTTATTATATGGGAAATACGCTCCTTTTGAACAAGTTTTTACGCTCATTCGATGGAGTTTTCTGCTATGAGTTCAAAAAAAATATTAAAAAAATAAAAGTTGAAAAGTGAAATACGACCTTTTGAACAGACGCTCCTCAACTGTTCTCCCGCTTCTTGTAGTGGTTTCAGGGTGCGCTGGTGGCGATGCAGGTGCTGAAGCTGATGGTGCTGGTGGTTGTGGTAAAGCAGGTGTTTTGGAGCCATCATTGTTGTTAGCCATGTAGGCAGGTTTTAGCCTATCAATGGTTACGGTTGTATGTTTACCTTGGACGTCTATTTTAAAGGTTTTTGATCCTCTTTCTACGACTTGATGTGGGCCAGAATAAGGTGATTCTAATGACTTCTTTAGAGGTCCTTTCCGCAGGAAGACATGACTTGCTGTATTAAGATCTTTAGGTACGTAAAACATTTTCTCACCATGGCTGGATGTTGATGCAGGTGACAGTCTCGAAATATGTTTTCTTAGTCGTGCTGCGAAGTCTGCTTCATCTATGATGTTGTGTGTTACTGGTCTCATGAATTCACCAGGTAACCGGAGTGGCTCGCCGTACACTAACTCAGCTGAAGAGGCTTGTAGATCATCCTTCCAGGCGCTCCTCATACCCAGGAGAACAAGAGGAAGTACCTCTGACCATTGCCCTTTGTTGTGGCACATTATGGCGGCTTTCAGCTGTCTGTGCATTCTCTCCACTAAGCCGTTGCACTGAGGGTGATACGCTGTCGTGGGGCAATGGTAGGCGCCTATGATCGACGAGATGCTCTGGAACAGCTGCGAGTCAAATTGTTTCCCTCGGTCAGTGGTTATTTTCTCTGGACATCCGAAGCGAGCGACCCAGCCAGAAATGAAAGCACTAGCGCAGGTCTCCGCTGTGATGTCTGCTAGAGGGTAGGCTTCTGGCCATCGAGTATACCTATCTACAGCTGTAAGGCAGTACCTGAAACCAGAAGAAAGTGGCATAGGGCCTATTATGTCAAGGTGGACGTGGGAAAAACGGTTGGAAGGAACAGGGAATGGGGAAAGAGGAGAGTGGGTATGGCG
This sequence comes from Orthosia gothica, assembly GCA_949775005.1. Lineage (NCBI taxonomy): Eukaryota > Metazoa > Arthropoda > Insecta > Lepidoptera > Noctuidae > Orthosia > Orthosia gothica. Next base: position 310,112 of record CATKRY010000124.1, read on the forward strand.
GGTAACTTTGTTGCGTTGGCAATCAGTGCATTGTTGAGCCCATTTTCTGCAGTCACGACGAATCTTAGGCCACACAAATCGTTCTGACACTAGTTTGACTGTAGCGTTGGGGCCTGGATGACTGAGATTGTGTAGATTGTTGAAGATTGCTTTTCGGAAAGTTGGTGTGATGAATGGCCTTGAACGTGAAGTAGACTGGTCACAGTAAATGTAGGCATCCATAGTTTTCACTTTTTCTAATTGTAAAGCCGTCTTGTTTTGTAGCAAACTCTGTAACTCTTGATCGGTTTCTTGTTCGTTTTCCAGTTCTTTATAGTTGATGTAGTAAATTGACTAATAAAATCGAGATAGCGGTGTTGACGAGGTGAGCAGTTGTCTCTTCTTGTTGTGAAGGCGAATGTGATGGGTTTATGATCGGTGAACACTTTAAATGTTCTCGCTTCGACCATATACCTAAAGTATTTTATTCCTTCATGTATTGCGAGCAATTCACGGTCGTATGTGCTATGTTTCATCTGAGCAGGAGATAACTTGCGTGAAAAGAATCCTAGTGGTTGCCAGCTGTCATTTTTTTGTTGTTGTAAGACAGCTCCGATGGCCACATCTGAAGCGTCGGTAAAAAGTGCTAGCTCAGCTTGTTGATCAGGATGCGAAATGAGAGTAGCTTCAAGTAAGTTATTTTTGCATGCGTCGAATGCTTTTTGTATTTCAGGTGTTATGGTGATGGGCGTTGATCCTTTGATTTTTGGGCCACTTAAAGCTTGATTGACAGGCCCTTGGATTTGTGCGGAGCCAGGCAGAAATTTTCTGTAAAAGTTGATCATCCCTAGAAATCTTCGCAACTCTTTAGCATTTTTAGGGAGGGGGTATTCCTGGATCGCTTTTACTTTTTCTGGGAGGGGACGTATACCAGCTGCAGATACTTGATAACCCAAAAAGGTAACTTCACTAACACCTAAGACGCATTTGTTGGTGTTAATTACAACTCCATATTTTTTTAATTGGTTGAATAATTTTGTTAGGTGTCCAATGTGCTCTGTTTCCCCTTTCGAAAACACGAGGATATCGTCTAGGTATCCGAATGTGAAGTCTAATCCTTGAAGGACTTCATCTAAAAATCTCTGAAACGTCTGAGCAGCGTTTCTCAAACCGAAGGTCATTGCAGTAAATTCAAAAAGTCCGAATGGAGTTGTGATTGCTGTTTTCTTAATATCGTCTTCAAATACCGGTATCTGATTAAATGCTTTGACGAGGTCAATTTTTGAAAATATAGTTGATCCTGACAGCTGGTATGCGAAGTCGTGGATATGCCTCACTGGATACCGATCAGGTATTGTTCGTGCGTTTAATTGTCTATAATCGCCACATGGCCTCCAGCCGTCGTCTTTTTTAGGCACGAGATGTAATGGAGACGACCAAGAACTTTCAGAGCGACGAGCTGTTCCATTTTGTAGCATTTCCTCAAATTCATTTTTCGCGATTTTCAGACGGTCCGGTGCCAATCGACGCGGTCTTGATGTTACCGGTGGGCCAGACGTCGTTCTAATGTGGTGCTTTGTATTGTGAATTGGCACATTTTGTGATCCAGCTGGTCTTGTTATTTCCGGATAACATCGTAATAAATCGAGATAAGTTGAATGACCTGTAAACATTTTTAATGACAACATTTCGTGTGTTGTTCCGTGAGTTGAAGGCGCGCCGGCGGTCATGTTTGTTATTGAGTCGATCAATTTCTGTTGCCTGCAGTCGACTAATAAGTTATAGAAACTTAAAAAATCTACACCTATGATTGGCCTTGAAACATCAGCAATAATAAACTTCCATGTAAATTCACGACGTAATCCGAGGTTAAGATTTAGTTGATACGTACCGTATGTAGGTATCGGCGTGCCATTTGCAGCGATAAGTACATAGTTAGCTTTTTTCTTACATTTTAGCTGATTGCGTAAATACGATTTAGGGTAGGCACACACGTCTGAACCTGTGTCAACAAGAAACTGGATGCTGGTACGTTTATCTGTGATAAATAGGCGGCCTTTACACGTAGAGCAGTCGTCAGCCGCCATTACTGACTGCTTTTGCAGTTTTCCGGCTTGAAATCACACGGCTGAACACATTTGGTAGACTTCTCACCAAACTTATAATGGTACCAACATGTTGGATAATTTTTATTACGTGACTGAGATCGGTTTTGGCGGGATTTCGAGCGATCTTCACGTCTACTTGATCGGCCTGTGCGGGAAAGGTCATTGACCTTCTGCGTTAGTGTTTGAACTTGCTTCATTAGCTCAGTCATTTGTTTACACATAGTATCCATTTCACTCACCCCATGTGTTGATGTTGCCGCAACTTGATGATCTCTCGGCACGACATCATGTATTCTGTCGGCGAGATCAGCTAACGCATCGAGACGCGCGGATGCCTGAGACGCGATTATGGACTGTATGTTACTTGGCAGGCGTCTCGACCATATTGTCCTTAAAAACTCCTCAGGTACTTTAGGACCAGCGAGGTGCTGCAAGTGTCGAAGGAACTGCGACGGCTTCCTGTCGCCAAGCTCTTCATGTGTCAGCAGTTGGTGCACTTTTTTCTCGCGGGATTCTGAGAGTCGCTTTATGAGCTCCGTCTTCAATTTTTCGTATTTACCGGTCGCTGGTGGGTTCACGATGATATCTTCGACCTCTGTTGCATACCGCGGGTCGAGATGACTGATTACATAAAAGAATTTGGTTGTGTCCACCGTAATATTAGATATCGCGAACTGGCCTTCTATTTGTGCGAACCAAATAGCAGGCTTTTCCGGCCAAAATGGCGGAACGCGCACGCCTACTCGAAACACATCTTGAGATTCAGTCTTTTTTTCACCTTTTTGTTCTAATTCCACCTGCTCGGTATCACTCATTTTGTCCGTCACTAAAGTTATTTTTCAGTAACTATAGGTTTATGAGTCCGCGTATTTTGCACTAGAAACGTGTTAACTTTTTGGGGTCACCACTGTAGAGTCTGTGTGTGTTAGGTATAGTGTCTGTTATATATTATTTGGATGTTTAGGGCACTCTCCAGAATAAACACAGCTCTAACGATATTAAGTTTATTACATATTACAAAACGATACAAGGTTTTTAACATTAATGCACGAGCGAGTCAATAATCCTGCCTACTTCATACGTTGGTTTGCGCGGACTGTCGAGGGCGACCGAGGGGCGCACCAAGAGCGCGGGGAGGAGAGAGCGGGTGCGTCGAGGCGCTACGCGCTCGTCGCGCGGTTCATCGAACTTCGTTCTTCTTCGGAGATATTTGTTGGCAAGGCGGCCGAACTGTAGGTATAGCCTATCGGTCCACCTAGTGGGAGGCCTTCCAACGTATCGTCTTCCAGTTCGCGGTCGCCACTCCAGAACTTTTCGGCCCCATCGGCCATCCGTTCTGCGAGCAATGTGCCCTGCCCACTGCCACTTAAGTTTGGCAATTCTTCGGGCTATGTCGGTAACTTTGGTTCTCCTGCGGATATCATCATTTCTGACGTGATCACGCAAGGAAATACCGAGCATAGCCCTCTCCATAGCCCTTTGGGTGACTTTAAGCTTTCTGATAAGGCCCATTGTGAGCGACCACGTCTCGGTCCCATAGGTGATCACTGGCAACACACACTGGTCATAGACTTTTGTCTTGAGACACTGCGGTAAATTGGACGAGAAGATACCACGCAACTTCCCGAACGCCGCCCAGCCGAGTCGGATTCGACGGTTGACCTCTTTCTCGAAATTGGACCTACCCAACTGGACCGTTTGTCCCAAGTAAACATAATCGTCTACAACTTCGAGTGTTGAGTCTCCGATCTTGATAGGAGTGGGTGTTACATGGGCGTTCGCCATGAACTTGGTTTTGTCCATGTTCATTTTAAGACCCACTCTTTCGGAAGCTCTACTAAGGTCATCGAGCATTTTACTGAGGCTCTCCATGGTCTCAGCCATGACCACTATGTCGTCGGCAAACCGAAGGTGAGTGATGTACTCGCCATTAACGTTGATGCCAAGCCCCTTCCAGTCCAGAACCTTGAAGACGTCCTCCAGCGCAGCAGTGAACAGTTTCGGAGAAATGACGTCTCCCTGTCTTACGCCGCGCTGGAGAAGGATTGGTTTCGAGGTCTGATCCTTAAGACGGACTGACATGGTGGCGTTTTTGTACAGACACTTCAACACCTCAATGTACCGGTAGTCGATCTGGCACCGTTGGAGAGACTGCAGTACAGCCCAAGTCTCGATCGAATCGAAGGCTTTCTCGTAGTCCACAAACGCTAAACAGAGAGGCAAGTTATACTCTTCGGTCTTCTGTATAACCTGCCGCAGCGTATGTATGTGGTCTACGGTGCTAAAGCCTTTTCGGAATCTGGCTTGTTCGGGAGGCTGGAAATCGTCAAACCTGCGCGCGAGAGGATTCGTGATGACTCTTGAAAACAACTTGTAAACATGGCTAAGAAGCGAGATGGGCCTATAGTTCTTCAGCCGGGCATTGTCGCCCTTCTTGAAGAAGAGTACCACCACACCCCTGCACCATGCCTGTGGCGTTTTGCCCTCGAGTATGACGGAATCAAAAAGCTTCTGAAGGGCCTTGAGGACCGGTTTTCCACCCGCCTTTAGGAGTTCAGCCGTGATTCCGTCATCACCCGGCGCCTTGTTGTTTTTAAGCTGTTTCAGAGCCATCCTAATCTCGTACAGGCTGACGTCCGGGATATCTTCGGTATAGTGTCGGGTCAATCTAGCTCTTGGGTCGTTTGCTAGATTCGCAACGGGTTTACTGGTTGACGTGTACAACTGCCCATAGAAACTCTCGATCTCCCTCAGAAGCTCCGGTTTGGCGGATACAATCCTGCCATCATCGGTCTTCAGTTTCGTGAGCTGGCTCTGCCCAATAGACAGATCCCTTGAAAAAACCTTGGAGCCTTTATTTCGCTCAATCGCGTCTTTAATACGCTCGGTATTAAAGCGGCGGAGGTCTCTTTTCAAGGATTTAGAGATCTGTCTATTGATCTGCCGGTATTTGCACGCCTCATCTGAAGATTGCAGGATCATCTCACGCCTCTCCTTCATAAGCTTGAGGGTATGATCAGAGAGCTTTTTGTTTCTATCTGTACGACGGGTCTTGAAAAACTTAGACTTGACCGTATGGACAGCTTCCACGAACCCGTCGCTGTATTCGTCCACGGAGCTCCCCAGGCACTCGAAACGATTCTGGAGTTCGAGCTGAAAGCTCTCGGGGTTTTGGACCTGGACCTGTGCTGGACGGAGCGTGGACTTCATCAGTCGAGACCTTTCAAGCTTAATATTAATGTTCAATGTGCCTCTTACCATGCGGTGATCGCTCCCGGTTTTTACCGAATTGATCACAGAGACATCATTGAACATTTGCTTCTTGGTTGACATGATGAAGTCGATCTCATTTTTTGTTGCACCATCGGGGCTCTGCCAGGTCCACTTCCTGTGTTCACGCTTTTTGAAGAAGGAGTTCATCATATAGAGGCCCTCCTTCTCCATAAAACTGGCCAGTAGGTGACCCCGGTGGTTCCGTCGTCCAACTCCAAATTGCCCCACTTGCAGCTCATCCTCGTCTCGTTTGCCCAGTTTCGCGTTGAAGTCCCCCATGACAACGGTGAAGTGAGTTTTGAAACCATGCATGGCTCTGGAGATATCCTCATACATGGTCTCTACCTCGTCGTCGGGGTGTGCCGAGGTTGGGACTTAACTTGGTTAACTTTATTTATGGTTGGATAATTACAGTCGTAATCAGCCACACTCCTACACTCATGTATTTTAATGTTGAAATCATGTTCTGGTTGGACATTTTTATATATCGTGAAGCAGATATAATTAGTTTTGCTCGTGTTTAACGCAAGGAGATTAGTTTTTAGCCATGAAGCTACTTGCACCATACCTTTTTCTGTATTGGTTTTGGATTCAGCCCAGGTTGAGCCGGTGAAGACGATTGCGGTGTCATCGGCATACGAAAAATATTTTGCTTTGTTGATTTCTTCTGGGAAAGAGTTTGGTTCCTGATTTTTAACTATATTTAGGGCTGCAACATAACTTTCTTCTGGGGTTACGGTTTCTTGTTGAGGCATAGTAGCAACACTGGATTATTGGTCATTAACGACAAAGGTGCAATAACTCAAATCCAAAGAAGTTATCGAGGTTTAGTACCATGAAGCCGCGGGGCGGCAACCTAGTACTTTCCTGAATAAACTGTAAATAATTTACTACTGTAAAACTTACCTCTACCGACTCTTGCGCCATCTGATTAAAAGACTCGATAGTTGGAGATAGCTGTTTTGTTCGAAAACGCTCATTAACCGTCTCGGTGTCGGACCTATCACACATGGCGTCTATTTCAGATTCTGCGTCTTTAAAAGTTCTTAAATTTCTCCGTTTTACTATACAATTGATAGCCGTCCAAGTTGGGTTTGGATTATAGTTTTTTTGCCTTCTCAGTTTTATTGCTTATTTTTGGGCCAGAACAAATTACCATTCATTTCCCATTGATCGGGTAGTGACGTCAATCTCAGTCTACCTCTTTCCATTGTCTACACTACTTTAAACGGCATTTTGATCGTAAAAATCTTAAAGTGAACATGATGTTAGATTCACCCCACAAAATGACCTTAAAATAACTTTTATTAGCTCCTCGACTTAACTTCCTGTAGCAAGCTCCCAAAGAAGTATCATAAAAATATAAAAATATAAAAATTAGTATCATAAAACCGCTTTACAAAAAAGATAATAAAGACAACATGTCTTCCTATAGACCTATAGCACTGATCCCTATTTTGTCAAAAATATTTGAAAGAGTATTATACAATCAAATCAATTCATATTTCGAGAAAAATAAATTATTTGTCGATAGCCAAAAGGGCTTCCGGAAAAATAAATCCATTGACATGGCAATCTATGATTTTTTAAAACTCGTTAGCAACAGAGTAGATAAAAGAAAACCGGCTCTGGCTCTATATATGGACATGTCGAAAGCCTTTGACCGCGTAGACCATAGAATATTAATTAATAAACTTGACGCATACGGGATTAGAGGTAACATATCAAATTTAATTAAATCATACCTACAAGATAGACAGCAAATAACAGTTATTAATAGAATATGTAAAAAACATGAAACAACATTTAAATCTAGCCCGAGAACAGTGATGTATGGAGTTCCACAAGGTAGCATACTTGGACCTCTCCTATTTATTATATATATAAATGACTTCCCAAAAGCATCGACCTATCCCATGACAATGTTTGCAGATGACAGCACTCTACTTTTCAACAGTGACCAATTAGATACATTAGAATCAGACATTAACTCTAACATAAAATTAGTTATAAATTGGCTAGAGAATAATAATTTGGTAATAAATTTAGACAAGACAGTAATAATGAAATTTCAACAAACAGTAAATCAGAATTTAAATTTAGATATAAGATATAATGATAAAAGGATTGATGAGACGAATGTGACAAAATTTCTGGGATTAAATATTGAAAGTACATTAAAATGGAATACCCAGATTAACAAAGTATGTAGTAAAGTAAACCAATTTTCTCATGCGCTGCGTATGCTAAGCAAAACGGCCAATCGAAACACCGTACTAACTGCATATCATGGTCTAGTGGCCTCAACATTAAGATATGGCATTATGTTTTGGGGAAACGCCTCGGGTAAAGATATGGTGTTTAAGTGTCAGAAAAGGTGTATTAGAGCGATCTGTAACCTGCAAACCACTGACAGCTGTAAACAATACTTTAAAAGTGTTACGAGCTGGGGTTCAGGGATAAATTATTTAAACAGCTGACTTCAATTAATCACTGTTTATTACAAAAACACTTCTTAAACAATTCTATTACTTCGCTTTATTTCCCGCTTTGATCGCTCTGTATCGCTTCTCAATCGAAAACTGACTCACGACGAACCCGACCGCTCTTTATATAGCCCGGAAGATGTTTCTAGAACGTTCCATACTGTTCTAGGTACTTCGAGAATCTTCCAGAACAATCGACTTTTGAACTCATCGATCCCGAAGCGACTAGAAACTTCCAGAATGTTCGGTTCGAACATTCTGGAAAATTCTACTCGACACGAACTTCCGAGAACATTAGTTCCGCTATTCGATACTAGATGGCGCCACTAGTTACTACTTAGTTCTTCTACTCGTCACTATATGGCGCTGCCCTATCTTGTAACATTGCCTCCTTCTTAGACATGCTCGTCCCGAGCATTGTTAGACCCATGATAACGGGCCAACCGATCCACATGAATGACCTTCGATGCACCTCGTGGTCCCTTCTGAATTCGGTAGGTGACGTCATTGATCTTGGTAACTACGCGATATGGTCCATCCCATTTGGCTTGCAATTTAGGCGATTTTCCTTTGCTGCGTACCGGGTTATGTAACCATACCAGAGATCCTTCATCGAAGCCCTTATTGTTCGCCTTCCGATCGTAGCGAGTCTTCATCCTATCAGACATCTGCTGACCTGTCTGTCTGATGTGCTCATATACATCATTCATCCTATTCCGTAGTTCATTCGCGTAATCTGTTACATTGCGTGGAGAATCAGGTGGGGTACCGGTGATTAGATCTGCAGGTAATCGTAGTTCTCTTCCGAAATTAGCAAAAGCTGGTGTTACTGCTGTACTTTCATGAACAGCACTCCGATATGCCAGGAGAAATGGTTGAATGTGTTTGTCCCAATCCTTCTGTCTGGTTTCCACAACCTTTGCCAGATACCTCTCCAGCGATTGGTTGAATCGTTCAACCATCCCGTCTGATTGCGGATGATAAGCAGTAGTTCTGGTTTTGTGAGCACCCATCACACGACACGTCTCCTTGAACACTTCTGACTCGAAGTTCCGGCCTTGATCACTGTGAATTTCCAAGGGTACCCCAAACCGACAAAACACTTCGTGAACTAACTTATCAGCCACCGTAACCGCTTCTTGATTGGGGATTGCAAACACTTCCGGCCATTTTGTGAAGTAGTCCATGACGACCAAGAAGTACTTGTTCCCGCTTTGGCTTTCCGGAAATGGCCCAGCAACATCTAATGCTATACGTTCCCATGGTGCACCAACATTGTAAACCTTTAGTGCCCCTCTGCTACGAGTTTGTGGTCCTTTCACAGCCGCACAACTTGTACATTTGCGGCACCATTCCTCAACGTCCTCTCGACAATGGATCCAGTAAAATCGTTCTCGGATCTTGATTAAAGTCCTCTTAACTCCCATGTGACCCCCTGAACATCCATTGTGGTAGAGCTGTAGGATCTCCGGCACCTTAACTTTAGGTACGACCATTTGTAGATGACACTGGTCACCGCGAGCGTTCTCCCATTTCCGGCACATAACTCCATCCTGGATAACCAAGCTTTCCCACTGTGCCCAATAACTCTTGGTGATGGAACTGGTTGCTGCGACATCACTCCAGTGAGGCCTAGGAGCACCTGATTTCTTCCATTCAAGGATCGGTTTTAGGTCTCTGTCTTCTTGTTGAGCGCTCTGCAAGGTTGCCTTCCACTCCTCGCTAAGATCCGTCCTCAAAACCCGCACTAGCGTTACCTGCTTAGCATCTTGTCTCGCACAATGTTTACAATGGTCTGGACACGGTCTTCGCGAGAGGGCATCAGCATTACCGTGCGACGTTCCACTACGATGTTGAATTACGAAATCAAACTCTTGCAGTAGCTCAATCCATCTTGCTACCTGCCCTTCCGGGTTCTTAAATTGCAGTAGCCATTTCAAAGCAGCGTGGTCTGTTCGCAGGAGAAATTTCCGCCCCAACAAATATTTATTGAAATGCTGCAATGTTTTTACTACAGCTAGAAGCTCCCTTCGAGTGACACAGTAGTTCCTCTCAGGTTTGGATAAGGCTTTGCTGAAGTACGCAATTACAACCTCATGATCTCCTTTTCTTTGAGACAATACCCCACCGATTCCAGTATTGCTGGCATCTGTGTCAACTATGAATTCATTTTCATTGTCAGGATAGCCTAGGATGGGTGCATTGCACAGATGTTCCTTCAGCTTCTGAAATGCAACGTCACAGCTCTCATTCCAGCAGAACTGTATCTTGTCTTCAGTTAGCTTATGAAGAGGTCGGGCAATGTCAGCAAAGCTCTTCACAAACCGCCGATAGTAGGAGCACAAACCGAGAAATGCCCTGACTTGCGTTTTGTTCTCCGGAACTGGCCAATCCTTGACGGCAACGAGCTTATCCGGGTCCGTTTGAATACCTTCTTCGGAAACCACATGTCCTAAAAAGTTCACTTGCCGCCTGAACAACGCGCACTTCTTTGGACTTAGCTTTAGATTGGCACCTCGTATCTTTGACAGCACACGTTCCAAATTGCGGAGGTGATCTTCAAACGTCCGTCCCACGATTATAATGTCATCCAAGTAAACTAGGCAGGCGTCACCAATTAGCCCAGTAAGTACCCGCTCCATCAATCTCTCAAAGGTGGCAGGAGCATTACACAGTCCAAATGGCATAACATTGAATTGCCACAATCCTTTTCCTGTAGAGAACGCTGTCTTTTCTTTATCCCGAGGGTCTATTTGGACCTGCCAGTAGCCACTCTTCAGATCTAGGGTGGAAAACCACTTCATTCCTGTTAGCGTATCCAGCGTGTCGTCGATCCTCGGCAATGGATAACTGTCCTTCTTCGTAATGTCGTTTAGACGGCGATAGTCCACACAGAAGCGCATGCTACCGTCCTTCTTCTTCACCAGCACTACCGGTGAACACCATGGGCTGGATGAAGGTTCAATCACGCCATCTTTCACCATACCCTTGACCATGTCGTCAACTTCACGTTCCCGTGCCACTGGCACACGTCTTGGTCGCTGGCGGATTGGTACCTCATTTCCTGTATTTATTCTGTGTTGAACTAACGCAGTCTTCCCTATGTCGGCATCATTTGTTGAGAAAATGTCGGCGAATCTGTTCAACATCTTCTTAACCTTGTTCTCTTCTTCTTCCGACAGATTATTCTGGCAGTCCCTCAAAAGCGATGACACATCGAATCTTGTACTTTGAACTTTGGCGTTGGTAGGTTGTTCGTGGCATCTACGCATCCAAACCACTCCTTCACAAGTGCCTAAAATTGTTCCTTTCTTGAGCACCAGGTCCTGGTCACTTGTGTTGAGTGCACGTACCGATGAAACACTAGTACCCCTCACCAATGTGCGTGCAATTTTCCATGAAGCATCGTTATCTAAACCTTCTATAAGTACACATCGGTTTTCCCGACCAGAATTTCTTGGTAGACAAACTGGTACGATTGTTTCTGACCTTGGTCGAAGAGTAACCTTTTCCAGGCAGTACACCTTTCCCGATGATGCACCTTCCATGAAGACTTCTTCTGAGCCACACTTCAACACTCCTTGATAAACGTCAATCTCACACTGATGTTTCCTCATGAAGTCTAGACCCAGAATGCAGTCGTCAACTATGTCAGCCACGATAACATTGTGGCGGTAAACTTTATTGCCTAACTTCATTTCCACCACCTTCTCACCTCGGACGGTTATGTGCTGACCGGTGGCTGTTCTCAGATGTACACCTTCATGGTTCCCGAAGAAGTCCCCAAGAAACCTTCTTGCTAGTTGGAAACTGACAACAGTCCGAGAAGCCCCAGTATCCAATGTCAGCTTGCAAGGTGTTCTGTTAATTTCGCCCTCGATGATCAGGCTGTTCCCGTCACAGGATTGTGAGATCGAGATCCTTGGGGCTCTTCCATCACCAGCCAGCACCCGCCCCTTAGTCCTGGCATCTACTCGTTTCCCTGCTGCTGTTGCCCAGCAGGGACATCAGGTGATCCTTCCACTGGTGGCTGCTTACCAACGTGGGGAGGCCTTCGCTTCGGGCAGCTCCATCGGATGTGGCCTCTTTCTCCGCAGCCATAGCATCGGGGCGAAGTCGCAACCTCCCTGATTCGGTGAGTTCGATCGTCCCGTCGAACTGCCTCCACCTCCAAAGCGTGGGCTAGAGCGTCCTTGAGGTCCTTGAAATGACCTAGCCTTACGGCAGCCCTAACCTCCATGTCGCGGATCCCATCCGTGAAGGCCTGTACGAGGTTCCCGTTGATCAGCACAGGTGACGACTGGTAAGCCTTCCGGACCAGTTTTTCCACTTCAAGAGCCCACTGCTGAAGAGTTTCACCAACCCGTTGCGATCGGTCTTTCAGCTGGGCCCGAAACACATGTTCCAGGTGCGCGTCGCCGTATCTAGCTTCTAATGCTTCCAGAAGCTTCTCGAAAGTGACGTCTTGTCCCAGCGCCTCTAACACAGTCAAGGCCTGGTCGCGAAGACCCAAGGTTAGAGCAGTCAAAGCCTGTTCGTTAGTCCACCCATTCGATTTCATCACGGCCTCAAACTGAATCTTGTAGGCGGACCATGACGAAGAGCCATCGAAAGGTGGTACTTTAAAACCACGAGGCGAAGGTGCCACTACCGCAGCTGCCACGATCCCATCTCCAGACTTGAGGCCACGTATTGACTTCTCCATTTCGACGATGCGGGTCTCGTGTTGCTGGATCTGGTCCTTTACCTCTTTCATCTCCTTACCAATGGCTCCGCGGAGATCCTTAATCACCAAGAGCTGCTCCTCCTGACGGCGAGCCTGCTCTTCCCTGTCACGCTGCATCTGCTCCTCCATGCGGCGAGCTTGCTCCTCCTGACGGCGAGCCTGCTCCTCCTGACGGCGAGCCTGCTCCTCCTGACGGCGAGCCTGCTTTTCCTGACGTCGAGCCTGCTCTTGCATGAATGCCATAAGGGCGGCTAAGTCAGGCGACGCCGACGATTGAGCTGGTTCCGCTGCAGCCGCGGAATCTCCATGTCCACCTGATGACGGTGAGGGAGCGTCTCCAATGCGCCTTTGGTCTACGTCTTGCTGGCGCTGACTCCTGGTGCGCATCCCTTCCGTTTCTTCCTTCGGTAGAACCGGCATAATTTATCCCGCACTTCTGACACCAATTTGTTACGAGCTGGGGTTCAGGGATAAATTATTTAAACAGCTGACTTCAATTAATCACTGTTTATTACAAAAACACTTCTTAAACAATTCTATTACTTCGCTTTATTTCCCGCTTTGATCGCTCTGTATCGCTTCTCAATCGAAAACTGACTCACGACGAACCCGACCGCTCTTTATATAGCCCGGAAGATGTTTCTAGAACGTTCCATACTGTTCTAGGTACTTCGAGAATCTTCCAGAACAATCGACTTTTGAACTCATCGATCCCGAAGCGACTTGAAACTTCCAGAATGTTCGGTTCGAACATTCTGGAAAATTCTACTCGACACGAACTTCCGAGAACATTAGTTCCGCTATTCGATACTAGATGGCGCCACTAGTTACTACTTAGTTCTTCTACTCGTCACTATATGGCGCTGCCCTATCTTGTAACAAAAGTATGAAAATTTTAACAGTGCCCTCATTGTACATATACCAGACATCTATGTTCGTCAAAAATAATATGTATAAATTTGACCGAGTAGGTAGTCAGCGTCGAGCAGACCGGCTACAAACTGTTGGATCTAAAACTGCTTTATACAAGAACAGTATTTTCGTAATGGCTCCAAAATTATACAATAAATTGCCAAAGTGTATCAGAAGTGAGGAAAATGTCAGCCATTTTAAAAAAAAAGTTGTTCCTATTTCTAGTTGAAAAGACGTATTACTCGATTGAAGACTTTCTAAATGACAAATTATGACTAAATTTAAATTTCTTTGACATTCTAAATAATTAATAATATAATTCAATTACTTTATTTTATGCGGCTCATGACATTTTTTCAATTGCTTCATTTCTTTTATCCTAGACTTTATTAATTATGATAGTAAAAATAACCTTACTAATATAATATTTGTATGCCGATTATTGGCCAAACATACAGATCAGCTAAAATGCATAAATAACACCTTTTTGTACTTATGTTCACAAACAAAGATTGATTTGATTTGATTTGATTTGAAAGAAAAAAAATACATTTTTAAAGTTCGATTACGATTTTGGGTTACCATTTACGACAACTATTCCAAATTTAATTTGTCAACGCCAAATACCTATCCTCTGATAAAAACGGCTGTGACAGACGGCAGGCTTATTACGTATGAAACAGCAATTAACAATATTTGCGCAGAGATCAATCATCGCGCGAATATCGCTTTACGTCAAAAAATTGGAAGGCTTATTTATGCGAAATAATTGCTCTTCAATCGCGAATTCGCATTATATATGAGCTATAGCCACACCATAATAATTTTACGACAGCACTGCTAACAATAAAAATCTGTTAACTGAAATGTGCATTTATCGCAAGGTGATCGCGATAATTTCGTATTACGTATGGTTTTTGACAGCAGAGCGACAGCGATCGGCGACCAAATGTGGCTGTCAAATTGCGATTACTTTTTACCTTTTTGTTGGTCGATTTCCAATCGCTCGCTGATGGCTGAGTAGGTACAGAAGTTTTTGAGTTTTTGTCGGCTTTTTTCGTATGTTATTTTGTGGCTTCTTTAATTATCCGCAAATTAGAATAATATTATAAGAATAATAAATATTGAAATAACAAATTCCTAGTGACTATTGTAAATGTAAATGACAAATTGGTGTTGTTTTGAGTCTCTAATGTCTACGCAACTGGACTATTTGTTGAATCATTGAAACAGAAGTGATCACGGTCTTTACCGTGATCACTTCTGTTGCGCGTTTTAGCGCCTAGCGCTAAATCTAGCGCTTTATGAAACTCTATACTTTCTTAACACTGGATTTTTTTATACTGTATATAAAAAAATCCTCCACTTTTGGAGGATTTTTTTATAAATATACATATATACGCATTATGTTATAACACTATATAACATACGCTTAATGTTATATTTATAAATATAACATAAAGCGCTAGATTTAGCGCTAGGCGCTAAAACGCGCTATTGAACGAAAAAAACGCTAGATCTGGCGCTGAAAGCGCTAAGATGGCAGCACTGATTTCGGCGCCCGTACATTACCAAATATGGCAGTGTGATGGATAGTAGGGTCCGTTCCCTGTTGCCAAACTTCTGGTTGGAATTTAAGAGGCCAATCAGGGTGCACAGCGCCCGTGCATAACCTAATATGGTAGCGGTTTTTGGAGTTTCGCATCGAGTTATGACGACCATGCACGAGTCACTTGCTCGGGACACGACACACCCCTGATGTATTCCTAGAAATGCTAGGCCTACTTATAATAATAATATGGTCGGTAATGATATCCTGTTCTATTCTGAACAGTGGGAATGTTTTAGAATAGTTATTTCTTGTTGTAGCATGTACATTTGTGACCTCAAAGGCATCAACATTTAAAGGAAAGTTACTGAAAAATGTTTGTACAGCTTCCGGGCTAATGAAAGACTGATTTGCGCCCGTATCGATTAGTAATCTTAAAGGCGGTTGTGAAATTTGAATGAATGGAAGCTGTCTTTGTGTCTGTAAATTTAGTTCTATTTTGACTTGTCTGATTTTGTCCGCCTCTGAAAATCCTCCTCGCTAGCAGATTTAGATGTGAATGTTTCGGATTCGTTAGTTGAAGCGACTGGATAATCTACAACGATATTTTTATGACTCAAGTCAGTACCTGTGCAATATGCTGGTACTATGTTAAAATATTCAGGATCTTCCAGGTAACCATTATAACCGGGTTCAATAGAATATTCTGGATAGTAATAAAGTTGACCTCCGTCATCTACGCATCCGTCCATATTCATCTCTTTAGTTTTAAAGTAATTACATGGCGGCGGGTTTCCGTTCATACGCCAGTCACGATTTGCTGGTTGGCTAAACGTTGGCTTTTCTCTAGTAATATAATGGCTAACGCCACTCATAGGCTTAGGGCCAGAACTTTGAGGGGCAACTCCCGGTTGCATTTGGAAATTATGGTTGAAACGGTTATAATTTGGCGGAGCCGCGCGGAACATTTGCTGCGTATGCGAAGGCATTCCGGAAATATTCCCAAACGGGATAGGCTGATTAAGCCGATAATTCGGTCTCCATGTCTGAAGCGGCTGAAAGTTTGCAATAGTCTCCGCTCGTGCATTAAAATTGAACGTTTTAGGTAAAGGTTAAAATGTGTCGATGAAACCATCGGCAACGGCTTATTTAACTGTATATTTGATTTTTATCAGTTACTGGTTCATGACGGTTTTGCAAATAAAGAACGTTCAATTCTTCTTGTACAAATTCAAGCGCCTTTTCGACACTATCAGGACGCATACATCGTACACGTGACCCCAGCGGTTCTTTTAAACCACGAACAAATGCCTGCATGGTTAACTTCCGATACAGGGTACGTTTAGCATCTATGGTTGTTTGAATATTCTCGTGTAGAGTACAATACGTCATAATGGTGCTGAATAAATTAAGGCAAAGATCATAAAACTCTTGAGGTGAATTGTTTCCCTGAGTTGCCAGCATAAGGTCATTGTAAAGAGCGGTCTCATCTATCTGATCAGAAAATTTATATATATGTCGCCGCGTAGGCGTGAATTTGCTAATTTATTATCCTAATTAATAATTTTAAGTGTCAATGTCTATTTAAGTTGGGTTTTGAGTTCAGCGCCATCTATTGGCTCACTGTGGAATCAGTTATTAATCGAAGATCATTTCGAATGAAGATCATTTGTTATGCTAATTTCAATGTTTAATTAATACGAGATCTTTAAATAAAACAGGAACACTTATTGTAGGACTTTTGGATTTGTTCTCATTTTAACTATTGCACATTTGACGAAGTAAATGTGTTTGATTATGTTATTCTTATTAAGTTGTCAAACAATGGCGGATGTTATAATTTCTATGACCAATAACCAGATTTAATAATTAAATACGATAACTAAGCAAATTTGAGTAAATGATTAAATACTAAAAAGTCATAAGACTATTTTACGCTGCTATGCAATAATAAGAAACCTTCTAATTAGTAAGATTGTCAGATCACCGGAAACTTGGGTAGTTTTGTTATTAGATGACTATTTTCTATAATAATCTACAAACAACTTTGTATTTGTGAGTATTGGGGTTGTTTAATGTTAAAATAATTAACTGAGCAGCATTTAAGTATTGTTTGCTAGCTTTATTCAACTATCCAAGTAATTAGTGTCTAAACAAAAACAATATGGAAGTCCCGCCCACTTAGAACGCGCATCGCGCGGACTGTGTGTAAAAAATAATACTGATGAATAAATGTAATTGAATAGATGTTTGAAAACCTAATAAACATGTAACGTTAATTGTCATAAAGTGATTGTGTAATCTATAAAAACATTTAAAAAGAGTATCCTGGAGTTTCTGGCTAGATCTTCTCCAGCGATCGACGAAGGCTTTGTGATCTAGCAAGCCACACGATGTGGTTTTAGCTTCAAGTTCATTTGAAAACTCAAAGTGCCTGTAACTAAATCAAATAAACACTCTGTCTTATTACAAAAAACTCAATAAACCTTGGTTTAAACCTGGCCTAACAAGTCCAGGCTTATCAGCAAAACCATGGTCTCAATTTGTCCGTATTACAAAACTTAACAAAAACCCTGGTCTTCTTAGTACCGTCATTAGAACCATTGTCAATATATCAACCACAGAATAAAACAAATATCATTCGTTCACCAGAATATCGTTCAATTGCAACGTTCCGTATGCCCAGAAAAGAAAACTTTTTGATAACACACACACATATTATGAAGCATGATGTCATCAAGCTAGGTAGGAAAGTCGATAAAGTTTGCAGTAAACAGGTTGCTCGGTTGTTTTCGGAATATCCATTCTCTCCATTCTCCAACACGTCCGTACATCCTAATACTTTTTTTTTTATTTTCTGCAAACAAGTGTCTAAATTTATTTAATAACTGTAGCAATCGATTGCATTATCTTATTTCTATATCTAGCATATGGATGCCTCATCTCATAGAGAGAATCGTTGCCGCCGTAACTAGTTTTCTGTCGGTCTATTTATCTAAACGTACATCGAACGTGGTTGGGTCCGTCCCAAGTGATAAATGGTATGTACAGTGCCAGTGTAGCGATGGGCGTTAAGTCAACGAACTACTTGAATCAACCGTTGATCTCCTGTCAACGATATTAACGTTAACCGATTATAAATTAACTATTTGACGAAGTTAAATTAACGATTCATTTAGGGAAAAACCGTTAACGACCCATCACTAGTACAGTGACTGGTAAGTAAAAGGGTTTAAACTCCGTTCGTAAATTGTTTTTTTTTTTCCATAAACAGATTTGTTTTATTAGTTTGTTTTGTTTTTACAGTTTAATTTTACCAGAATGGGTTGCAATGCAAATTGAAATAGCACTAGGACCCCATGATCGAAATATTACGTACACTATGATATTTTAAATTGACAGGATATTTCAAAGCAATCTGTTTGAGTCCGGTGATGCCTTATTATGTACGGATTTGTCCATACACGTACGGAATTTAGAGTATTGCGTACGGACACAGATAATATAATACTAGCATACAGATGCCTCATCCCATACAAAGAAACCGTGCCATCGTAACTATCGTTTTTCATCTGATTAATCTTGTTATTTTTGTAAGTACATCAATCGCGTTCGATCACATTTCACGGCAATAGATGGTGTTAGCAGCGGCTTGCAAGTAAAAGGGTTTACTAGGTTCGTGAACATATTATTTTTCTTTAAATTCAGTGAAGATTCGTTATATAGTATTTTTTTGCACGTTTTTACAGTTTTTTTGCACCAAAATGTGTTACAAAGCAAATTTTAACAATCGAGTGGAATGCCTCAAAAATTTAAAAATGCGCCATCTACTTTCATCAATTTTAAATGATCACTTCAAATAATCTTTGAAATGAATTAAGAACCCAATATTCCATAATTTTGTACTAAGGAGAGTTGATTAAACAAGAACATACAATTTAAATGTTCAATTCCAGAAAATGATACATATGTCGCAGTAAGATAGATGAAGCCGTAATATAGTTATATCCCTAGGGATATAATTATATACCGTAGCATAGCTATACGAAAGCGATTCATTACTATCTCACTAGGAATATAGTTATAAAACCGTCCAAGTTTAGTGATATACTTATATTACTAGATTAAGTTCAGTGTTATAAATATATTACTTGATTAAGCTTAGTGAAATAGAAATCTACCATATATAATTAAATAAAACAATATTATATTGGTTTTATCTTTATTAAAAATCAACTTTATATATCCTGCAGTTAGTTACAATACTTTGTGACATTAACACGTATTAAAGTAATTTCAATTATAATTAAAACGATCATATTTTTTGGAATTTAAACATTAACAATACAATTAAAACTAATCAAACATTAAAAATCTTTTAAAGCTAATCAACAGTTTTGAGATGTCTTTATTTCTTATCAACTAAGTTGAGATCTTGGTTTCTTTAAAAGTATTTTTTAATTTTTGTTCAGACAAGAAGAGGAATCATGACATCTAGAATTACATAGCACTGAATGCTTCTTACAGGCACATCTTTTAGTAGAACACTGTATATTCGATTTTTTACAGGAACATTTTAAATAACCTTGACCACCAAAGCGCGACAATTTTTGGCATATTTCTCTCAGTGACAAGTTTTCATTTGGTATAGGATCATTCAAAGTAATGTTCGAAAGCTGTATTGCATTTCTGGGTAACCAGTCTTTCAGGATACCAACTGATGTTCCAATTTTATGACTTTCATTTCGCTTTTCTAAAACTTTTCCTAATACATTTTTTTGATCCAATGGTCCCCGATCTATCTTTGGTATCTCTATAAGAACTGAAGATCCCACGTCAATGTCAGGAAATTTCTGTGATGAGTGGGTTTTCATTTTATGTGCGGCTTTTCTTAAGTTTTCAGCAGCTTTGTCTCTTTGGTCTTGAATGTTTTTTTCACTGTTGCATAAATAGCATAATAGTTGCGATCCGTAACCTTCATCACTTGACGTTATTCCACAAATTACGTGAACGTTTTGTGCACAAGAGTAGCATGAATGTGCTCCTGTACATTCTTTGCCGCAAACTACACATAAAAGTAAAATTTGTTCTGCTGGCGCTCCCGATGCCGATTGTTGCAAGTTAACAGACTCGACAGGCAAGTCACGGTCGCAGGTTTCAATAGGCGCTGGCGCTGCTGATGAAGATGACGGTTGTTGCAAGTTGACAGACTCGACAGGCAAGTCACGGTCGCAGGTTTCAATAGGCGCTGGCGCTGCTGATGAAGATGACGGTTGTTGCAAGTTGACAGACTCGACAGGCAAGTCACGGTCGCAGGTTTCAATAGGCGCTGACGCTGCTGATGAAGATGACGGTTGTTGCAAGTTGACAGACTCGACAGGCAAGTCACGGTCGCAGGTTTCAATAGGCGCTGACGCTGCTGATGAAGATGACGGTTGTTGCAAGTTGACAGACTCGACAGGCAAGTCACGGTCGCAGGTTTCAATAGGCGCTGGCGCTACTGATGAAGATGACGGTTGTTGCAAGTTGACAGACTCGACAGGCAAGTCACGGTCGCAGGTTTCAATAGGCGCTGGCGCTGCTGATGAAGATGACGGTTGTTGCAAGTTGACAGACTCGACAGGCAAGTCACGGTCGCAGATTTCAATAGGCTCTGGCGCTGCTGATGAAGATGACGGTTGCCTGCCAGTGTTGGCAGGTGTTGCCGATGAACAAGATTGTTGTTGATTTAATATTTTCTCAAGATCTTCTTCAGTTCTTAGTTTACTAAGAAAATCAGCAGGCACTTGTGATGATAAACCAATTTGAGGATCTACTCCAAAAACAGCTTTGTATGGTGTTCTTTTTATAGTTCGATGAAAAGAGCAGTTTTTTTGGTACTGTACAAAGCGTATTCCAATCGACCAATTAGTAGAATTATTATCTTGTAGCCAAGCCTGTAACATGTTCTCCACATCTTGGTTCGCTCGCTCCACAGATCCTTGACTCGCTGGATATAAAATATTGAGATTTTAAAGTATGTAACATTTTGTCACGACCACCATGTCCTGCGTTTTTATGAATTTCTGACAAGCATATTCTTCGGAGGGCAAAATTTTTATAATAGGATCAGAAGTCGATTTTCGTTTCAAAGCTAAATACTTTTCTCCT
Source organism: Orthosia gothica (assembly GCA_949775005.1). NCBI lineage: Eukaryota > Metazoa > Arthropoda > Insecta > Lepidoptera > Noctuidae > Orthosia > Orthosia gothica. The sequence goes on from CATKRY010000124.1 coordinate 331,295, forward strand.
CCTACCTGCATTACGTCATAATGGTTTGCATAAAAATGATGGTTAGGATTTCTCTTTACATTAAGCCGAGGCGCTGCTTCATACTCTTCTATGTAATTTATTACTTCACTTATTCTTTGCCGCGTCCACTCTGGTTTTTTGCATCTCGCATTGTAAAATAGACGAAGTTCCTGTTCAAAACGTCGCCTTGCATTAATTTCTTCATCTTTATCCATAGCTGGCACAAGTAATTAGCAATGATAAAACGAATATATAACAAATATTAAGGAAACGTAGCGACAATTAAATGAACATGCACGAAAACTAGACGTGAACGCCGAACAACTGTTATCGGCCGACTGACTGCGGAGTGGGGAGCGCGTAAACACAACGAACCCCTCCCCCGCCGCGGGGGAGGCGGCGCGCCGCCTGCGCCGCACACTCCGAAAGCTATTTCACTAAACTTAATCTAGTAATATAAGTATGTCACTAAACTTGGACGGTTTTATAACTATATTCCTAGTGAGATAGTAATGAATCGCTTTCGTATAACCATGTTACGGTATATAATTATATCCCTAGGGATATAACTATATTACGTCTTCATCTATCTTACTGCGACACATACATCACTGACAATTTCTCACATATTCTGTTCTTTTTGGGTTTCTTGATAGAAGATCATTGAAAAATTACTCACTTGCCACATTAAATTAATACCTAAATGGCTTAATGGTATTATTTCTGGCTACCCTAGTAGAATGAATTCATTCTGACTGTAATCTTAAGAATTGTACGGTTTTTTTTCTGTTCTACGAACACTTATCACGCATAACGCTGTCCCTTTCGCTAGTTTATGTTTGACATATTACCAATAAATCCGCGTTCCAGGTTGGGCCTGGAACGCGACAACGATGTCAATGTCATATTTGTTATTTTGTTGTCAAAGTTGTCATTATTAATTTTTGTTGTTTTGTTTTGATCAATTAATCTAGAAAAATACACGAAAAGACAAAATGACTATCCTACAAAACATAGTGAGTCAATATCAACTATCAAGCTTTATCTTTTAAAAAAACGTTATTCAATACATTAAACAATGTGACAATGTTTTTAAAATGCAAAATTCTTTGTTTTAGATCCAAGATAATAATATAATTAACTGGAAGGCTCATTGCTCATTCGTAAAGAAGGAAACCATGAATTACAATGCAACGCAATGTATCTGCTCATTGGAAACAACATGAAAAGTAAACAATGGTGTATTCCATTGGGATTTTAAACTAAACAACTATACCTAATACAGTAACTGAATGCAAAAGCTCATAAACTTGTGAACCTCAAGGCATATAGGGGGTTTCCCAATCAGGCAAATATGTGGTAGATCTTTTTCCATTTGTGTCAGTGTTTAGTGTCAGAATAATGTAATTAATAGAGGAAAAGAAAAGTGGTTTTAAGTTAGTGCAGTCCATATAAAGTCCTCTGGTTGTCTGTATGATCAGCAATAAGACTATGATTCCATCCAAGTTTTGATGTGAAATATTCCACAATAATTGTTCAGAACTTGATAAATTCCTTATAACAAGCCTAGATTGTAATAAAACAACACGTAACAATTTTTGCAATTTTTCCAAGTTTTGTGTTTTTTCGGTCCATTTTTAGATTGTCTCATTGTCTGGAAGATATTGCTATAAGATTATACCATTGTACCCATAAAATCAGATATATATTTGAAATTGCTGTTTTACAATTTTGGTGTACAATCAAGTATTTATTGTATTGTAATAATTAAGTATTTGAAGGCAAGCCTAGATTTCAATAAGTTTTTAAAATAATTGTGTCTGTATCTCCCGTAGTTAAAATTAATGATTAAAGATTGGTTCCTCAATTGTTATTGTTTATTTTTTTTCTTTTCTTTATCTTTCCAAAAAAGCCTCATTAAATCCTCCATACTAGTTAAATTTTTAATGTCTTGGTTGGAGCAATATGGTAGTGTCATAAACAAATCAATAGTATGTTACTAACCTTTTGTGGTTGCTACTGTGAAGAGCTGGCTGCAAACCAGTATCCAGGTCACAACCTGGACGATGACGCACCTCGCAGCATGGAAGCCTGCAGTCTTTTGCCTCGTGCCCTTGACTTCTGCAGTTGTAGTATTTCTTCGGCAGTCGCTCGTTTTCCTTTGAATCAGGAGAAATATTTCCCCTTCTCTTCCATGTTACATGTTGTCCTGGGGTTGCTTGCTTTTACTTGTTCACGTTGTTAGCTTGCACTTGTAATCTCGAGCGGATCCGCGAAGACGAATTTGCATGATGAACTGGCGGTCTTTTAAGTTCCAAACATAGACGTCGCCTGATTTGTCGACGTGCAATCAACCATTGACGTTGCTTGATTTTTCATACGGCTAGATCGCCTGGAACTTCGGAATGGTTTCAGCATCGGTTTGGGTAACACGGTGCCTTTAGCGTCGAAGGTATCTTCTATTGCTTTCATCGAGATCAGATTGAAGAAGAAAAAAAGTCTATATTTTTTTGGTGTCTTCTTTTTTTGGCGCGAACGCCACCAATATAAGGGCCAGATTTTATTATCCCACTTCTGAATGAGAACCAGTGGTCAGGATAGGCTGGTCACAGAACAGAAACGGCACTCGTATAATTTACAAAGTGTTTATTCTCAGTTATTTACAAAAAAACAATCTGACTAGCGTTCGTCTTACAATTCGTAGAATCAACAATGGCGGACACTGCCAACAATTCAAACTGCCTAACACATCCGCTTTTTATATTATTCCAATAAACTTCTATTAATGTAATAATCAAATTGAATTACATAATAAAATTACTAATATTAAATAACAATTATTACCAGTAATATTCATCAAAGAATCATGCGTAATAGTTAACATTATTATTTATTTGATACACCGAAAGATGACAAGCGGATGTTGTCCTAAGAGGTTTTAATCATTCGGAATACTTTATTATGAATATATTAGAAGATTAACATTCAAAATAAAAGATGAACTATACGTATTGTAGAATTAAGTCAAGCTGGTATATCCAAGGTCGGAGGTCGGTAACACTAGCTTAACCCGAGACGCCTCGAGTATCCTACAGGCTGCGCCAAATATGTACGTCGCTGTCGGAAACCCAAAAAAAAAACAAAATAATTTTAAACTATCTTTAATTAAAGTAAAATTACAATGTTAATTATAACAAAATAGAATTCCTATTCCGATCGATACTAGATACAGAATGAATCGCTAAAGTTCACATAATTACTTATTTCTAGAAAAACACCTGCATCTGGTAAACAGGGGCATCGTACTCGTATGACCCACGTCACTGTTTGGCGTCAGCGCTTTAGGCTACACGTGTAAGGCTGTTTCCATGTACTCTTTCTAAGTTGCTGCGTCACTGTGCGGCATCAGCGCTTTAAGCTACACGTGTAGGGCTGTTTCCATGTACTGTTTCTAAGTCGCTGCAATTTTGGCGTTTAGGTGTTGGCTCATACTATAACAAGCTGCTAAACAAAATTATAATAGACGAGCAATAATAATGCACTCGCAATTTTTTATTTGCCTACTATGAACACTGTAAGAATATGAAAGATAAAATTATCATTATTAATAGAATTTAATTTTTATTTACATCTGTTTTAGTAATTAAGATTATCAATAAATCAATACATCTCTGTCACTTGTCTAATGTTAAGAAATTATTGTAAAAAATCCTTGTCCTTCCAATTACATTGTTTGAGCCCCTGCCGCCTGTGATACAGGATTATCGAGTACAGGCACCTAATATTTTTGTACCCACTTTATATACCAATTTCAAGTTTGAATAAAGATAATTATGTCCGTTATTCATTACAATTCTTATTTAGTACAGTTTTAAATATTTTTATAAAATATTTAATAATTTTACACGTTTTAAATGTTTTTGCATTTAAAACGTGTAAAATTTATATTTGCACGCCTCGTTAGGCAAAACATGTTTGTGCCACAAATAATAAGTAAACATCTTGCATGCATAAGGTATGTAAATGTTGGGGTTAATAAGGTGGACACCAAAGAAAAGAACTGTTTTAGGGTTTGAATAATAACAGTTTAATTACCCTTTGTTTTATATATCGGAAAGGTGTGTGTAGGACATGTGGCCTCTACTAAGATTGACGGAAAACTGTACCGTGACCAGCTAGCATTTCAGTTTCAAGTGTTGACAAGGGCTCAAATAATAAACTATATAATTAATGGTTAGAGAGAGAGAAGGCTATAGTGTTGAATAGTATTGGATTATTTTTGATAAACTCCAACACGCCCCCTCAAAAATAAATCCCTTTCTCTTTAAAAACATCATCGTAATAATACGTATCTACTACCATCTTTATACAATAATAAAACACACAATTTCTTTCTGGGAAAACAATATCATGGTCCAACATTCATTGCGCAGGATTAGGGAAACCCAGAAAAACCTAATCAGACCAATCAATCATTTCATCTCTTGTAATAAATGAAATATTAAAGTTATTGATCTACTTATTACCAAACTCTTATAATTAAATATCCGTATAATTATAACCAAGCTTTTATTATTAACACATTATCTACTTATGTAGGTAACCATGTTTGTAGTTATAACCAAGCCTTTTATAATTAACTTATCCTTTTTATTATTGTAAGGTCGTGTGTTTAGGAGACAAATGAAACGAACGAGGTTCGAGAATACACTGACTATATTGGAATAATGATACCTTATTATATACCTTACAACTACTACATCACACCTTCCCCTTTATTAAAAAAAATAATAAGATTACACAATTATTATTTTTAAGTTTTAATATGGTATACCTGCGCAGGGTATATTGTTAATAAGAATCTTAATCTAATCTAGTTATGGGCTTAAAACTACATAGTAAGAATAAAATATCCTTAATTAGTAAACATGACACTGGAGAAGCATATTTAGGAAATACACATTGGTTACTTTAGTCATTATTATATAGTTTAGTTCTATTTTTGTGAACTACATATTCTTTGCCATTTTTCAAAATTTTGACATTGGTATCCATGTCATCAATAACTACATATGGACCCAAATATATAAGATCCATTTTACAATCTGATATATTCTTTAATAATAATAAATCACCCTTTTTATAATACACTGGGTTTATGTTAGTATCATAGTTATGCTTTCTCTTAACCTTACTCTTGGTTAAATTACTATGTGCATCTTTTTGCGCTACTTGTAGCCTATATTTTAGTTCAAGAGCGTAATTGTCATGAGCATACAAAGGGTCTACCGTATGTCTTTCTAAATTTGTCGGTAACACGCAGCGTTTGCCAAACACTAACTCATGTGGTGTGTACTTGGTCTCCGTATGTACTGTATTATTGTATGAAAAACACCAATACGGCAACCAAGTAACTCCACGCACTTGTTTGATTCTCACAATTAATCCTAAGATACGCACCCATGGCTTTATGATTGTTTTCCAGCGCCCCAATACTTTCGTGATGGTAAGCTGTAGAAAAAAATTTGGTTGATTTTTAAGATTTGACATATCTCTCTCATAGTACTTGATATAAACTCGGACCCACGATCGGTCGCTATTTCTCTAGGTATGCCATATCTTAAAATAAAATTATCAACAAACGCACGAGCTACACTTACTGTATCTTTGTTGTAAAGAGGGTACGCCTCCGTAAATTTCGATAATTCGCACTGTAGTGTCAAAATGTACTTGTAGTTATGTATGTCTGTTGGCAGCGGCCCCACTATGTCTAAAAAGACTTTTTCTAGTGCTGAATTTGCAGTCGTTGTGATCTGCATTGGTTGCTTGGTATGCCTAGAATATTTCTGTTTCTTACATTGCTCACATTTAGAGACATAATCAGCGACATCTTTTTCCAAGCTTGGCCAAAAGTAGTACTTTTTAATGTTATTTACCATCCGCCTAATGCCCGCGTGGCCACTTGTGGGCAATAGATGGAAGTCATTTAATATCACACGCCTGTTATCTAAACTATTAATTCTCTGGACATTACTGACTACACAAATTCGTGGTCCGGACCACTTTTCATTACCTTTTATTTCATTTATAAGCCCACTTATGAAATCTTTGTTGTTGTCGTTTCTTATTATGCATATTTCATTTATCGATAACTTTTTACATAAACATCTCACCAATTCGACTCGCGTAATCGGAATATCGGATATCGAGATATTGTTTGCAAATAAATTATAGCTTTACTGGGCACATACATAAAATATTTGTATGTCTCCACTATTATTCCTTTTTTTTGTAAATAATTTAATTACCTAGAGTTTATTATGGAAAGTTCAACAATATCCTTCGGTTTTTTAATTATTTCCACCACTCTTGGTTGATCAGGCCTCGAGTGTGTGTCCATATTATCCACCGACTGGTTATTATTGCTCTTATCATTTTTCATATTTAATTGACGCAATTGTGCTCTAGTCATTACACTATCTGTTCATTCATTGATTTTAAGTCTTCCGACGTAATTATTATTTGCGACAATGCGTCTGCCACTGAGTTTGTTCGTCCTTTTATGTAATCAATTGTAAAGTTAAATTCTTCTAACTGCATTCTAAATTTCAGTAATCTGCTAGATGGATCTCTTATAGAAAATATCCATTGCAACGTTTTAAATAAGGTGATGTTTAAAATTGGTAAGTGTCCACCTTATTTAAAATATTGCAACTTGCATGACCATACTGTTGGCACTTGTAGCACCGAATAACCAGTGTAAAATCCCTGACAGGACAGGACGTCCAATTAATAGAAAGTCTCGATTGAGCGATTAGGGTTTTACGTATATCAGCTGGTACTTCAATAACCACGATCCGGGGTTTGCGCTTGTTGGGTTCGTCGGCGGTAAGTCCTGAAGAAGAGAGCTGCAGCCTAATTGCGTAGGTGAATTTGCCAAAGGAAACAATCTGGAACCTTCCCAAAAACGACTTTAAGTATTGCATATTACACTCTCAAAAGGAAAGGAGATGAACCTTTCCATGACCAGTATTTTGGCGTAGAATTTATTGTAAAGAATGAACGAAAGCGGAAGAATCGAGAGAAAATTTCACTATTGGTTTTGTGTAATCATATATTTGAAAAGCGTTAACCCCTTTCGTCGCTGTCATTAAAAATAGGAGTAATTAATTGATCATCCCCTTCGATACACGGAACAATAGCTCCTAAATGTTTAAGTTGTTCGATAGAATTTAACATTTCCATCCTTGTGCAACGTGGATTGCATGGATTTCTACAAGTTGTATGGGTGTTTGAATAAATGTTAATTTATAACCCTTTACTATCTCTAAATCTTGGGGATCTGTAGTTATATCCAACTAATGACGTAAAAATATGCTGAATACGACCAGCGTGTTGTACCTCTACCGGCTGCCCGCGGCATGCCGCTGGTGGCAGCATGCGGCCGGCCGGCGGGAGAGGTGGCGGGTAAAATCGGGCCGGCGAATGGCGTGCCCGCGCCGCTCCCTGCCCGCTCGGTTGACGGGGTGGCGCCCGCGCGTTTCCCCCGATATTGGTTCTACGAGGTGTAGGCTGCTGTAACGGCATCGATTTTTTGATCTGCAAACAAGACTTTTCTAATGATTTTGTTGTTCTGATATTTTCACTCAAATTATCGTCAAAGAAAAATGTTTCACGTTTTACAAATTGAATTATTGTAATAAAACTTTTATCCAGCATTGGAATAATAAGTCTCATATGGTTTATTGTTTCCTCGTAGTGAAGGTCCAGCAGTATCTGGTTTATCTCTGCTATTTGTTTAATTATATAAATTTTACTGAGATCTTTACATATTAACTCCGCTGTTAAATTAGCTAGGCCAGCGATACCAGAACCTAATTGGTTTTGCATTTTTTCTAAGCGCTTTTCTCTATTTTTTGTCGGTTCCATGAGAACAGATGCCGATTCGGCATTCAGCTTATCTGCTTTAGCCAGCTGAAAGATTCTTGGTATCAGTGTTTTATTCAACAGGTTCTCCTTTTGATCCTTTGTTAGGCCTTCGAGTAGGATTTTACCCCAACGTTCAGAGATAACGTAACGTGCATAGGTATATTTTTCCCAAAGGTTTCCTCCGACGGTTTTGCTTCTCCTAGTATAGCCATAACTTCTAAAGTAATAGGGGTTTCCTCACATTGATGTCTTTCATGAGGTTCTTCTGTATTTTTTTCCGGGGAAGAGCTCTCAGGGACAATTGGGTCGGTTGTAGATGCAGGTACCTCGACCACTGATGCGGGCAGACGTTGCTCAGTACTGTTTTCATGCTTGCTGGCGTCGTCACTGCCCGTAGCTTTACCAAGAGGTTCGAACTCAACTTCCTCTTCATAGTAGGAGTCGTATTCAGGATCTAATAGGAGATATTATAAAGCTTATTAGCAAATTATTTACTTCCTGGGTGACATCTCGTGCCATCACATTATGGAAGGAAGGTATTTATTTCCGGATGACATCGCGTGCCACCACTGAGAAAATAATGTTATTATTAAAAACCTTTAATGGGTCAATGAGTCGTCTTTCTAATCTATTCTATAGTACTATAGAATAGTAGTTCGCCAACTTATACCTATAAATTGTTCTTTATTATAACAAGATCATAATATTTCTGCAACCAGCTTATTTTATCTCGTTGCTGAATTATTGTGATCTTGTAATAATTGTGCCCAAATAATAAAAAAGTAAAATGCATTTGATTACTTTCTCTTTCTTTTATTAACATAAATAGACGCTAAACATTGCATACCACAGTGTCTCAAGACGAAAGTCTTATGACCAGTGTGTTTTGCTAGTTTGACAAATGGCTCTGAGACGTGGTCGCTTACAATGGGCCTTATCAGAAAACTTACAGTCACTCAAAGGGCAATGGAGAGGGCTATGCTCGGAGTTTCCTTGCGTGATCGAATCAGAAATGTAGATATCCACAAGAGAACCAGTATTACCGACATAGCCCGAAGAATTGCCAAACTTAAGTGGCAGTGGGCAGGGCACATTGCTCGCAGAATGGATGGCCGATGGGGCAGAAAGGTTATGGTGTGGCGACCGCGAACCGGGAGACGTTGCGTTGGAAGGCCTCCCACCAGGTGGACCGATGACCTGGTGAAGGTTGCGGGGATCCGCTGGTTGCGAGACGCACGAGACCGGTCAATGTGGCGACGCTTGGGGGAGGCCTATGTCCAGCAGTGGACGTCTTTCGGCTGATATGATGATGATGATGAAACATTGCATTACACCTTCACTGTCGTAGCGGGTATTAATACCAGCCAGTATTTTATTAACATCCCGGCACCAGTTAAACAAGAAGAATTTGCACGATGTGTTGTACAATTCTTCTATAAGACGGCGGGAGCGAGGGTGTAGCGATATCATGGACATATTCTCTAGTTGTAGGTTCCATGATGTAGGAGTACTCGGGTAAACCAGTTAAATTTAGGTTGAAGCACAAATCACAGTCACGTTTATTCGATAATATTTACAATGAATGATCAAAGGACTTAAGCTCATATGATGAACTGCTAATCTCGGTTTTTTTTTTTTTTAGTTTTTAGTTTCAATTATTCCTGTATTTTCTGGTGTACAATAAAGTGTATATAAATAAATAATAAATAAATAAATAAACATGGCGTCATCCACAGAGAAACTTATATAACGGACATAAAGTCATCACTTAGAATTATGATACTAGCGCCATCTGTCGGTAAAAGACACCCGTGTAGTTTGGTCGGCGGGTTCCATAGTCATTTCATTATTATTTCTCAAAGTAATTTCCAAAAGCCAAATCTTATTAAAATGTTTTTGACTTTTTGAAATTACTTTGAGGAATTAAAAAGGTAAAAGTTGAATGAATTCAAGTAGGTAAATCAAACAACAGTTTAGCAGTTGACTGACTTTTTTTATAATGTTTTTCTTTTATTATAATAGTCAAAAGAATACATTTTGATTAGGTCATTTTCGTCTACATTTAGTCTGGTGCCATTAATTATTTTATTAATATCTCTGCAGCAATATTAAAAATTTGCAGGACAGCTCCAAAATTGTACTCAAGTGTTTGCGATTTGTGGTTTTCGCAATCAAATAATTTAAAATCAAGATCTACATACATCAAAGACAATTCAGTATCCAATAAAGCATTTTCTTTCCAGTTTGTTGTGTTAATTAGTGGAACTTCAACAGTTTCCAACTCTAGACGTGAGTGGTAATGCAGCATCCAATAAAGCAGAATCACTCCTATTTGTTATTTCCAACAGTGAAACTCTAACCAATTCTGATCCTGTAAGAAAATAAAAAAGTACAAAACTCTAGAAGCTGCTAGAATTATAATAATCTAAGAAAACTCAATAAAATAAACCATAAGGTAGAGAACAGTGACACAAGAAATAAAGTCAAATATATTAGAAACCAGATATATATTATTGTTGTTTCAACAATACTTGCTATGCCCTTGTTGTGTATTGAAACAAGCATCAAACGACAAAAATAATTTTACGTATACATATACATTCTTACTTGCCAAGAATAAAGTGGAAACTGCATCAGGGCTCAGTCATATTGTTTATCGTTTTATCATATTGGAATAAATACGTTGTATGTCTTTTGTGTGCGAAAATGATTTTTATATTTAATGTATTTCATGCTTATAAAAATTAGTTACTTTTAAATTATATCAATCATTTATTATATTAACTGATCATTATATCAAATAAAATTATAGATTCAGTAGTTATATCTTGTAAATATTAAAGATTTTATATTTATATCATATATTAATTACCTGCTCCATATAGCATTTGAAGATTAGGGAATGAATGGTGAACAGTATCATCATTGCCTCAAAAACATAATTTCAAACATTAGAAGAGAATGCTTACATATACGGTGGGTAGATAAATTTGCAAGCGGTCTTATTTAGTTATTATAATTCAACTTTGCATACATAAGTACCATAATGCCTGTATTTTGTAGTTAAATATCATGGATATTTAACAATATTTACTTACAAATTTTACCGCACCGCGGCACACAGCAACCTCTCTCGGAAGAGGATATATTTTAAGGTCAACCGTGTACAAATCGTCAAGCAAATATGGGTTCAGGGTAATAACAGGCGTAAGTCCAGCGTATTAAGCGAAGTCGTCGGGGTCCGGGGATGAAGCAAAGTTGTTAAAAAATCATAAAAACACAGACGGAGAACAATCACGGATCACAAACGAAATGACATTGATATGACAGTTGACAGTGATGGGCGTTGAATGAACAACCGTTTTTTTAGACCGTTTACTTGTCGTCAACTGTTCGACTGGCTTACAGTTCACGGATAATTGTATAGGAGAAAATGATCACAATTTAAAATATATATTTTATCCTAGTTACAAATTGTTCTAGATACATTTTATCATGACATGATTAAAGTTTCAAAAATGTATGTATGAGTTATAAAAATGTAAATTTCTAGAATACGAAACATTTAAATTATCTGAACTGTGTACTAAAATAAATGATCTAATTGACTATAACCAGACGTCGTCGACGTTTTATGTGTAATTTCTTTTTTTGGTGTACACTGAAGTATATTCTATTCTAACTTAAGAGAACTTGTAAAGCGAATAGCGAGTAACAGATTAGAATAGAGAAGTTTTAAGCTATGTAACAATATTATTTAAACCAAGAGAGGCACAATTCCCTTCTATTTTGATTGCATGAAATTAAAAACACAAACACCTAGTGACCTTATAAATCCTACAGAAAAAGCACCAAAAGGAACTATTCTCTATTATTTTCCTGTGACACAAAAGAACTTGACGGTTTTTCGAGTTTATGACTCCACCATCGGTGACATATAATTTTAAAATACTTCATAAAAATATTGCTAGTATCTTATCCAAGAAGAACTCCTTGAATTAACCTTACAGGAACTACGCAAAGATCAAAACAGTTCGGATGTTATATGCCTTTCGGAAACTTTTATTAAAAAGCGAATGAATCTTATATTCAGTAGTGTAATGAGTAATGAGTCTTATATTTAGTAGAAGAAAAACTTTGACCAATTAACAGCAAATGCATAACCATTCCAAGCAGATGGATCCCTATGCCAAGATATATAGTTATCACATTTAGCGTTTACACGCGATACAAAAATATATATTTCAGGCAACCCTGGTTTCGTAATTATAACATTGAAGGCGTCAGTTGATAATTGCCACTCTGTATCTATATTCACTACTCGTGACTCAAAATCAGCATTGATATTTTCCTTTGATTTTATTTTATATATGAAGCGAATATCATAACTTCCTAGCTTCACACCACCTAGTCTGTTAACATAAGAAATGGCAGTGGTGATAACACCACTGCCATTTCTTATGTTTTCTTATGTTTTTTAATTGTGAAATCGTGCTTCGAATTGATAACAATTCGAAGCACGATTTCACAATTTGTTAAGTTTTCGTGCAAAAAATGCAGCTAATAATTCACGATAATTGATATGAAAACCTAGTTCTTTATCAAACTAATTGACCTCTAGCAGTCTGACCATTGCAAAATGCACCCCACCCAGTGCCAGACGCATCCGAAAATATTTCCAATTCAAAATTATATTGTTTGATCCTACTATGAACAGTCACTATATTTCTTTTCCACCATAGTAAATCCTTTTTAACTTCTTTATTGATTATTATCATAGTTGCCTCCACAAGCTTCAAGGGATATTTTTTTGTCTTTCTAAGGTTTTTGTGTACACAAAACCATATGCAACTGCCATACAAACAAAAACTAAATTTCCTAATAGTTTTGCAAACTCTCTAATTCTATTTCTTTTCAAGAAATGCTGAATTAAATCTTTATTTTTTCTTATCAGTGGGACTAATTGTCAAATCTTGGGAATTAAGATTAAATCCTAAATAATCTCTCACTCTGGAAGGTTTCAGGCAACTCTTTGTGCTATTAATAACAAAACCTAATTTCTCAAGTAAACTTGTGACATAATAAGTATTTTTTAAACATTCCTCATATGAAGATCCAAGACAGATTGCATCATCTAAGTACAGTACAATACATATATCCTTGTTTCTCAGATGTTCTAACAACACCAAAAGGTAGACTTAAATTGATATAATTTACCAAAAAATATGAAACTTAAAAAAGGTCTGTGATTTACTTGGACCGGCACTAGGAAATAGGCATTTTTCATATCCATTGTAGTCATATAGTCCCCCTTTGATAGTAGTTTACACACAGTCCTGACATCTTCTCATTTAAAATGAGAAGTCTCTACGAACTTGTTAAAGGCTTTTAAGTTAAGTATGAACCTGTGAGTAACATCATTTTTAGAAACAGTAAAAATACTTGAGAGAAGTTGACCACAAACTGGGGAGCAAGACGATATTGCTCCTAGCTCAAGAAGCTTATTAATTTCTTTGAATAAAATTAATTTCTCGGTTGAATTAAAATTATTATTGCATGGTGAATAGTCTTGTCTAGGATATGTAAGAGGGATATTACAGGATTTATCCACTGCAATATTACAGGATCCTAAGTTAGTGATGCCCAATTTAAATAAAAATACTGCAGTCTGTCTGCAAATTTTACCTCTACGGGTAGCGGGCTCTGCCTCTGGTCATTCCCCGCGAACTCGATGGAGCAGAGGCTGGTTGACGGTTCTGCTGTTGGCTCTGTCGTGGAGGGTGTCGTGGCTGGTACCGAAGTTGATGTTGGTATCCTCCTCGAGCTACTCCTTTCCCTCGATGAAAGTGACTTAGCTGGCGAGGAGGTGGTTGCCAGTTTTTTGTCTTTTTGGAGGTGCTAAAATTGAGCTTGCTTTCTTCATGGCCGACACTGATTTCACAGCATCGTCTAGTTTACTGTAAAGCCACTCAAACCTCTTGTTATCTTTGAGGTTAAAGTCAAGATTCTTGCCCAATAAGGGACTGATCAGCTTTCTTCTAATATCTGTATATTTATAATGTAAATTACAGAGCAGTCTTGCGGCATCGCTTAAATTTTTATCAATTGTCTAATTATCAAAGTTTGGTTTTGTCATCATGTCCTTTTGTCTCTCTTCAAGCATCTTGTCCCTCAATTTCATTGCAGATGTCAATAAATCTGTAAGCTCTATGTTAAGCTTTGGTTGTGTTGTGGTGCTTGCATTAATTTTCCATTTTCAGGAAAACAAAGGTCTTTCAAAACTCTTTTCTTTTTCTCTTGTTTTCATTCCTTCTATCAATATGTTTTCAAATCGTTGTAGAATGTTGATATTGATGGGAGTGCCAAATCTTTTTTCAGTCTCTTTAGGCTCCCCGACGGCCTCTAAAATTCTTGTGACAATTCAGGCTCTTCAAGGGATTCTTGGCCAATACTGTCTATGATCTCAACATTCTCCATGCTCTCTATGTTGTTCTCAATGTTCTCAATATCCTCATTTGAGTCTTGAGCTAAAAATACATTCATACATGATAAAATTTGGTTAACAACCTTTATGTTTATTTATTTGGGAAAACAAACGATTGCACACTGCAGCAATATATACGATTTGGGCACAAAGAAAAACAAATGTGCAATCAGCGACATTTTCCACATAATATAAAAACATTTTACAAAATTAATGCGACGTGCGCTTACAATAGTTAAATAAAAAATAAAAAAAATCAAGTGACAAAGATAGAACCAAACAGGCATGCAAGAAGGAATAAAACGAAATGCAATGTTGATGTGTGTGTGTTGATGCAAATGCATCAACATCTCCCCTGACTTAGAACTATATGAACAATGGAATAATAATGAATAATGGATTTTGGACCAAAATTCCAACCTAATTTGCTAAGTATGAACAACATAGGTAGCTCCTTAGGCAAACTTATCCCAACGGGATTACGCAAAAGAGTAGAGCATATTAGATACCAAATCGGTATTTACATCTTCCCAACGGAAAGAAGCATCTTCGTAACACGAGGATGTTTGTTCATGTATCGTTCGCCAACGGGGAGTCCTCATAGTCGCAACGCGACTATGCCCACAATAATGAAAGAGTTACTATGCCAATTGCAACGCAATCTACTATATAAAAATAAGTCGGGTTTTCCTCCCTGACGCTATAACTCCAGAACGCACGAACCGATTTCCACGGTTTTGCATTCGTTGGAAAGGTCTCGGGCTCCGTGAGGTTTATAGGTAGGGTAGGGTAGGGTAGTGTAGGGTCGGGTAGGTTAGGGTAGGGTAGGGTAGTGTAGGGTAGTGTAGGGTCGGGTAGGGTAGGGTAGGGTAGTGTAGGGTAGTGTAGGGTCGGGTAGGGTCGGGTAGTGTAGGGTAGGTAGGTAGGGTAGATAAATGTTTGGTCTTTTTATGGCAAAACAAAGTTTGCCGGGTCAGCTAGTAGCTATATTTTTTTTTTTTTAAACTGTCATGGTCACTAACATTAACATTCGAAACGGGATATTTACCATGTTTACTGTTTGTTGCGAGTTTCCGATATTTCACATCTCGATATTTGACACAGTGACTTTCGTGTGTCAGGAACAGAATCAAGTTGTGAGTGACAATGGTAGTGGTATTTGTTGTAATTGGTTAATTTAGTCATTTTAGAGTGACAGAAAAAAGGTATGACAAGTAAAGACATACAAAGTAAATTTGAATAAAGAAAACCAGTGTTCTGTATACAGCCAGCACGATTATCCATCAACATCCTCCCCTTAATCGGAAAAGGCTACAAATTAAGTTGCATGACTGTACAAACCAGGACACATATGAATCGATCTGACTGTACTTTACATATTGTCATATCTTATAAAAACATGAGCACTACACTAGTCAAAAAACTAAAACAAATAAGTAACATAAAGCACAACTTATTTACTTTAAAAACACAATTTAAGATAAGATATCATTAAGCCTATATCAGACACGCAACGTTGGTGTTTGCAACGACCTAAACCTTTGGTCAAAATATCCGCCAACATCATATCAGTAGGCAAATACGATAACTTAATTTTATTACTTTCGACTAGCTCTCGAATAAAGTGATACCGGACATCGATGTGCTTTGTCCGATTATGATGAACCGGATTTTGAGCCATTTTCTGCGCACTTTGGTTATCGTTTCAAAGAGTAACAATAGAAGACTTACCTGTAATCTCACCAAGTAAGCGCTGCAAATACACAGCTTCTTTAGAAGCACTGGTTAAAGCCATGTACTCGGCCTCTGTGGATGACAAGACCACTGTGGGCTGCTTTTTACATTCCCACGACACTGGTGCATTAGCCAATTTGAAAATGTATCCAGTGTACGACCTCCTATCACTAGCATTGGCCCAGTCGGCATCGACATAACCACGTAAAGGCTCTCCGGTCCTTTGAAAAATAAGACCATAATCTAACGTACCTTTAAGATATTGCAGGACGCGCTTAGCAGCAGTCCAATGCGCCTGCATGGGATTCTTGTTAAATTGACTAAGTAAACTAATGGTAAACAAAATATCAGGCCTAGTGTTGATAGTTATAAACATTAGACAACCGATTAAATTCTGGTAAGGAACATTGACAGCTGGTTCCGTCTGAGAACGCAGGTCAATACTAACGTCCATAGGAGTAGGGACATTTTTGCACTCCGACATATTAAATCGATTCAACGTCTCTAATATGTAACGTTTTTGATCTACCTTAACATCGTTAGTTCCTTTTTGTCTAGCGACATGTAAACCGAGGCAATAACTAAGTTCTCCTAAATCCTTGATACCAAAATATTTTTTGAGACCATTTTTCAAGTAAGATAACTCGATTTCTTTGTCATAAATTAAGATTAAATCGTCAACGTACACTGCTAGAATAGCAAGACTATTAGCACTTTTTTTTAAATAAATACAGGTCTCAGACTGTAACCTATTGTAACCTAAGTCAAGAAGTACTTGATCTAATCTTTTATTCCAGGCTCTAGCGGCCTGTTTGAGACCATAAAGTGATTTATTTAATTGACACACTTTAGTCTCTTCACCTTCAGCTATAAAACCTTCAGGTTGTATCATAAATACCTTCTCTTCTAATTTTCCATACAAAAAAGCTGTGTCTATGTCTAAATGATGCATTTTCAAATTCTGTTCAACTGCTATTGCAATTAATACTCTTAACGACGAATAACGAACAACCGGCGAAAAAGTTTCTTCAAAATCTATACCATAGCTTTGATGAAAACCTTTTGCAACTAATCGTGCTTTATACCTACTAATTCTACCTTCGGAATCACGTTTTAATTTGAAGACCCACTTATAAGGAATTACTTTCTGACCTATGTTTTCTATTAAGGTCCAAGTACCATTGGTCATCAAAGAATTGTATTCGTCCTCCATAGCAGCTATCCACTTAGCCTTATCAGGACGTAAAAGAGCATCAGAATAAGAATAAGGTTCATCTGTTAACTCACCACTATGCATCGTCGAACAACAGACAGTACAGCGATAATTTACAGGTTTTCTATCCCTCAAATTGTACCTCGTACCAGATTCCACATCCACCTCTTCTTCATCAGCAGGAACTACAGGAATTGCGGGCAGGGGATCGGTAACAGGAAGGGTTGGTACCGCAGGTATCGGTAACAGGAAGGGGTGGTACCGCAGGTACAGCATCAGCATTTGTACTTGCAACAGGATCATTATTCAAGGCTGACTCTACAGCTGAGCTGCTTTGCACCTGTAAATTACTGGTATCAGAAGAGAGAACAATATCTTGACGGGGTGTCTCATCATTAACTTTAGGATTCGAAAAACAATTCTCCAAAAATACTACATCCCGTCCTTTAATAGATATCCTAATATTGGAAGGATCTCGAAACCTATATGATTTGTTGTCATCACAATAACCGACGAATATGTACTGCTTTGCTTTCGCATCTAACCTTTGGCGATCGCAAGATGGTACATGTACGTATGCACGACAACCAAATACACGTAAATGAGCAATGTCTGGTTTTCTGTTGTACCATAGCTCATAGGGGGTACGATTTTCTAAAGCTCTGTGTGGACATCTATTTTTAAGATAAGTAGCTGTACGTACCGCTTCTTGCCAGAAAGTTTTAGGTAGACAACTGTCTTGCAGCATGCACCTAGCCTTCTCAACTAAGGACCTATTCGTCCTCTCGGGAACACCATTAGACTCAGGACAATACGGGACAGTAGTCTGGTGCTTAATACCCTTAGAAGCCAGATATGCCTCGAATTCGGCATTGACATACTCACCGCCATTGTCGGTACGCAAGTTCCTTATTTTAAGAGAGGTTTCTCTCTCAACAAGAGCTTCGAATTCTAAAAACTTTTTCTTAACATCCGCTTTAGAGCGTATAAAATAAGAAAAAATAAACCTAGAAAAATCGTCAATAAAAGTAAGTAAATATCTATTTGATTCTAAAGAAATAACATCAAAAGGGCCACAAACATCTGAATGTATAACTTCCAACACTCTGGTGCCTTTCTTATAATCAATAGATTTGAAGGGCTTTCGACTCTGTTTGCCTTCAATACAAGCTACACAAGGGTTTTTATCTAAAGAAGAATATTCAATACCTTTAGCTTGACCACGACGTAGATGCTCCAAAGCAGCGCAGCACAGATGAACTAGTCTGCGATGCCACAAATTCGAAGTGACATTAGCTTCAGTAACCATTGCGCTTTCAGGATAAATTGGTATATGGTCTAGCCTGTACAAGCCACCAACGTTGCATGTAGCGTGACCTACTGTTCTGCCAACTACCTTCACGTCATCGTGTCTGTACATTGAACAACCTTTCTTATCAAAAACAATAGTAATACCCTTTTCAACCGCCTTATTAACAGATATTAAATTAGTACTCAACTCGGGAACATAAAGAACATCTTTGATACCATTTCATTTTAACTTATTGTCCTTTAAAAGCAACTCTTCACCGATGCCAGCTGAAACTACCTTTTTGTTGTTGGCTAAAGTTATTTCCTTGCTCTCAGACGTAGGGTTAAAATTGGTAAGCATTCCTCTAGAACAGGTCATATGTGTGGAGGCGCCAAAATCCACATACCAGTCCGTAGGACTTAAATTACCTCCAACACCGAATGCTGAAATAAGTGTCGACTCCTTACCGTCATCCTGACTTTTACTCTGCGACTCTCTATTCTGACCTTTCCTCTGCTTTCCCTTTTTTCCTTTATTTCTATGTGGACAATTGGGACTCTTGTGTCCAGGCTCTCTGCATTTAAAACAAATAATATTTCTTGGTACTGCTTTCAAATTATTAGTTGCAAGAGTCGACTCCTTCGACTCACGTTTGGCGCTTTCATTCAGTAACTTCCGTTTTACTAACTCTGATGTTACTTCGATATTCGAGTTTTCTAAGGCCATCACTAGGGGGTCAAATTCTGCTGGTAAACCTCCAAGTAAAATTGCGCCTATAGACAGATCGTCTATTTTCCGGCCTATATCTGCTAAATCCTGAGCAGTGCCAGTCACGGCATTAATATAGTCTTCAATAGAAGCAAAATTCTGCAACTCGCATCTATAAAGCTTTCGCTCTAACGCCAACCGTCTACCCATACCTTTATCTTCGTACGCACTAGCTAAGGTGTCCCACACCTCCTTAGCAGTCTTACAGGCACGTACATGAGTGATCGCTCCGCCTTCTAGTGTAAGACACATCTTTGTTAACGCTTTTAAATCTCTAATATTTCTCTGGGTTACAGACGTAGTGTCTTCAGCACTATAACCCTCAACTGCTGACCACAAGTCCTCGTGCAGTAAATACATGCGCATCTTACATTTCCACTGAGCATATCCATCTTTACCATGTAAACTCCTAATGGACATCAAGGAAGCTCCAGAACCCGCGTATGTAGAGGGCACGGAATTAAAAAAATCACCACCGGGTACGGAAATCGTATTATCACGTACGGACATTACTATTTCACACTATTTTCGAAATATTTACGTAAAATAAACAATTTTATGTCGCCCATAACCGATATGTTGTAATTAGTTTATTTAGTCATTTTAGAGTGACAGAAAAAAGGTATAACAAGTAAAGACATACAAAGTAAATTTAAATAAAGAAAACCAGTGTTCTGTATACAGCCAGCACGATTATCCATCAACAGTATTGAGTGCAAAAAATGAACAAGAAAGAGGGTAGACCGTTTTGTCTCCTCATAAACACCCACCCGCAAGAACATCAGTTTATCCGTGATCATGGTGCTTGCAACAGCACCAAAATATCGGAAACTCGCAACAACAGCAAACGGTAAATATCCCGTTTCGAATGTTAATGTTAGAGCTATATATTAATGTTTAAAAACCGAAATTGGTGTATCAACTAAGCTTCGATGGTGAAATTCACAGCACATATCGGGATGAGAATTTAAAATAGGTAGGTACTTACAATCCTCCGCCTGACGCAACTTGTCTTTATACTTTTGAGCCTCTTTTCCAATCTTCTAATTCTCTTAATCGCCTTGTCTTCCGATTCTTCAGCTTTTCTTTTAGGCATAATCACAATATTAAACTATTAATTTAAAATTTCAAGTTAAATTTTCACAGAAATACACAATTGATTGCGAGCGCGAAAAAACAATTGACAGTTACGTTTTGTGTAACCAGGTGGAGATTTTTGTTTTCGGCTTTTGCTTTTAAATTCGCGTTATATGACTATGCCTACACGGAGTCCCTACTTACATACATCACCTAATCTCTTACGCACCGCGATTTCTATAACATACACAAATTTAAACATGCGCGCACAACAACCTTATCACACATGCTCACCTTCCACTACATACACACACACCCTCACACACACACATATTCACAGTATAAAAGAGTCACATAAATTATTGCGGCGGTAGAACGACACTGTTCATTAATTGTTGTAACATTTATAGTGTATAAGAATTTTGTGGCCGTTCACTGTTTCTCAAAATACAGGTTATCACCTAGTTTGAGAGGCAGGGTTTTAAAATTTAATACAGATTATGCAACAAACCTAGTGAAAACTATATAACTGTCTGCCCATTGATTTTTGTGTAACTATCTGTAATTTTTGATGAATAAACATTATTATTATTATTAATTAAAAATATACAGGAAACCATTAGTATAAAGAGTGTGGAAAGCAAGTACTACATCAGTTATCTCGGACTATGTATGAATATAATCATTTTCATGCTGCCCTACTGTAGACATTTCAATCTGTCATTTATACACATTTTTATATTCTGCCCACATTTATATCTAGTATTATAGATCAAGACAATAAATGTACCTCAGTTTGCAATTGACCGTGTTTCATACCATACATTACATAGGCGCAGTCGGTTTTACCTAAGTTTTATTTCTTTCCTGCGATTGTAACGATAAACAATCATGCCCATTGAAAAAAATTTGCTTATTGTAGGCGCGTGAAACACATTATAACGTTAAACGCCATTCCGAACGAACTGCACGTGGCTACTTTAGTGACGCATGTTGGTGTTACGAGTTAATGTGCGATTTGTGCGCGCCAGAATTGCCGGAGAATAAAAC
This sequence comes from Orthosia gothica, assembly GCA_949775005.1. Taxonomy (NCBI): domain Eukaryota; kingdom Metazoa; phylum Arthropoda; class Insecta; order Lepidoptera; family Noctuidae; genus Orthosia; species Orthosia gothica. The sequence continues at coordinate 352,841 of CATKRY010000124.1, forward strand.
TTTTGAAGAACTCAAGACTATAGTCAAAGATCATCTAGAACCAAAACGATCGGAAATTGATTCAGAGCGTCATTTGTTTCGGCAACGAAAGCAAAAGGAGAGGGAGTCTATCAACAAATATTTGCACAGTTTAAAGCACCTTGCTAAGACATGCAATTTTGGAAATACTCTTGAAATCAATTTGAGGGATCAGTTCGTGTCGGGGCTTCACCAAGAGGATATGAGATCCAGGCTTTTCGCCGAACGCGAATTGGATTATAAGCGAGCTCGTGAGCTCGCCATTGGAAGCGGCGGAACGGCATGCGGCAACGGCGGCGTCCGGCGCATCCACCTGTCGAGAGGTGGCCGCGAGCAGCGAGGGATTGTATCGCGTAGCGGCGCCGGCGGGGGCAAGGAGCAAGCCCGCCGCCGCGGCCGCTGCGCCCGCGCACCCACAGCAGGCGGCTGCGCGCTTCGCAGGCTCGGCGGCAGCGTGCACGCGCTGCGGCAAGGTCGGCCATGCACCAGCGAGGTGCAGGTTTAGGTCGTATAATTGTAAGCAGTGCGGTGAGAGAGGACACTTGAAGATAGTGTGTCGTAAATACAAAAATGATAATACAGTGGATGTGAAAAATTCTAAAGGTCAGTTATTTTTTAATAATTCTGATTCTGACAGTGAATTTTATTTCTTTAATATTTGGGACTATAGTCATCGTACTGAACCATATCAGGTTATTAATTTTGAAGTAGATACTGGTAGTAAAATTTCGGCCATTTCAAGCTTTATTTATTTATTTATTTATTTAATACTTCATGCACACAAACGTACAGAGGCGGACTTAATGCCTTAGGCATTTTCTACCAGTCGACCTTTGGGTGATGCAGAGAACAAATAGTGGTAGGTGCAATATTTAAAGTAAACATGATACATAAGGTAGGGTCATTCAAATACAACGCTATACATACATACTATAAATACATACAATAAATACTCAAACATATAAACTAAATACACAAATATACTTAAAAAATTAGTGGTAGCAGATGATTGGAGAAAAATTATCGCTGTGACGATACTACTGCCAACTTCTTACGAACATGCTCGCGAGCTTTCACCTTGAATGCCAATCGGTTGGTTGCCATCCTGATTTCTTGAGGGAGCGCATTCCACAGAGAAATAGACTGAACTAAGAAAGAACAGTGAATGAAGTCAGTGCGGTGAGTGGGACATTGAAGAAGACGGTTATGTGAAGAGCGAAGATTTTTGTTGTGGTTTGCGCAAATGTACTGAAAGTGAGGAGCCAGATAACTAGGGGAGTTGGAAGAGTCAAGAAATGAAAACAAGGTAGTCAGTGCCCTTAGCTCTCTACGCTGGCGTATGGGCAACCACTTTAGAAGTGACCGATGCGCAGAGACATGATCATATTTACGCAAATTGAAAACAAATCGAATGCAGTAATTTAGAAGACGGTCAAGTTTGTTGAGGAGATCTGCATTCAGGTCATAATAGCACACGTCACCATAATCGATGATAGGAAAAATTAGGGTCCGCACAAGCATTGCCTTCGTGTTCGAAGGTAATAATTTTTTTAAACGATACAGAGCCCGCAACGTTCCAGTGACCTTCTGACTGACACTAGCAACTTGAGTACGCCAGTTAAGAGTACTATCGATGCACAAGCCAAGATCCTTCACGTCAGTACTAAACGGGACAATCATACCATTGAACAGAACAGGTGGAAAAGTTGCATAATCCACCTTAGCGATGCTGCGAGGACTCCCAATGATGATAGCTTGGCACTTAATGGGATTTACAGTAACGCCAAACCTATCCGACCAGTCTTTTATCGCTATTAAGTCGTCATTTAACTTGCCGATAACGTCAGGTACTTTATCGACACTCCCCTGATAATACAATTGAAGGTCATCTGCATACAGATGATACGCACACTGAAGTTCAGAAGTAATGAGATTAATAAAAATAGAAAACAGAAGAGGAGAAAGAATGCCGCCTTGAGGAACGCCAGCTATCAAATCACACCAACGAGATGAAGAATCTCCAACGTGAACCGACTGCTGACGCTCCTGAAGGTAAGAGGTGAACCATTCCAGTGCTTTGGGGGAGACCATTAAATAGGAAAGAATGGCTAATAGGATTTCGTGACTGACGGTATTAAAGGCGTTCGAGAAATCAACCAACACTAATACAGTGACTTTAGTATCTTCCAGTCCCGCCCTCATATCGCCAGTCACTTTAAGGAGGGCGGATACAGTGCTGTGCCCGGGCCTGAACCCAGATTGCAGAGGACTAATTAGAGAATTACTCTGCACAAAGTGTGAAAATTGTTTGTGAACACAGGCCTCGAGCACTTTGGATAGGAAGGGAAGGATAGAAATGGGGCGGAAGTGGGATGGAAGAGTGGGATTGGAAACTTTGGGAAGTGGACGAACATAAGCTTTACGCCACAAGGAAGGGAATATTCCGGTGAACAAGGAAAAGTTTACGATATGGGTGATAGGAGATAGGAGGTGATCCAAAACAGTGATTACCATACCACGGGTGATATTATCACATCCCACTGCTTTGGATTTGATGGCGAGAATTATTTTTTTGATCTCCTCCGGTTCAACTGGAATGAAACGAAATGGATTAATGTGAGGACGCGTTAGACCAGAAAGAAGAGACAGAGTTTGTTGCTTCGTTAGACGATCCATTGTAGGCACAGTGGAGAAATGATGGTTGAGATCATCTAAGTCAATAGAATTAGGAAGGTCTAAATGTCGCGGTTTGCCGATACCAAGTGTTCCTAGGAACTTCCAAATATCGGCAGAAGAAGATGAAGAAATATTTTCCAGAATGTGGCGGCGTTTAGCATTGCGTATCATCTGGTTACATCTGTTCCTTGCAGCCTTGAATAGCGCCCAATTCTCGTCAGTTCGATCCCTTTTATATTTTCTGAACGTGCGGTCCCTGCGTCGCATGGCCATCTGTATGCCATTTGTCATCCAAGGCGCAGGAGGCCGTTTTAGTTTTACTTTTCTGACGGGAGCGTGTCGGTTATAAAGGTTGACCACAACATCATTAAAGATTGCCACCTTATCGTCAACCGAAGTGGCCTCCGTCATAGTCTCCCAATCGATCGCAGATGCATCTTTCTTCAGTTTCTCGACGTCCATCCTGGCAAAACAACGCCTGTACAGAACCCTGGGTTTAGGTTTAGGAGGTTTGAGGATGTAGGAAAGGAAAATCATGTCGTGATGAGAGAAACCAGGAGCGTCATGTTGACCATGGGATGAAACAAGGGAAGGATTCGAGGTGAGGATAAGATCGAGCCAGGTGTCATCGCCAGATTTGTTACAATGGGTCGCTTGTAGTGGTAATACATGCAGACTAGCTGACTCGATGAGATGGAGAAGCTTACGGGATCGAGGGGAGTTTTGGGAAAGGAGGTTTGTGTTGAAATCACCCATGATGATGTGGTGTGCATACTCTGAACCCAAAGATTCAAGAACTGATTCGAATTCAGTGAAGTAATCGACAGTGGGGGGACAATAGACAACACCGATAATGGTTTTGGCTCCTTTGACGCAAACTTCAATGAAGATAAACTCAGCAGAGGCAGAATAGTTTGAGGAGGAAGTAGCAAGTATTTTGTAAGGAAAATCACTGCGAAGGTATATGGCCACACCACCTCCTCCCTTACCAATCCGATCGTTCCGTATGAGAACGAAACCGGTAAGAGGATAAGTGGTGGACAGAAGATGCGATTTGAGCCATGTTTCGGAGATCAGGATAGCGTGAAAGTTGCTGTTATTGAAAACATCATACAGCTCGCTGTAATGACTGGCAACACTTTGAGCGTTAATGTGGCACACATTCACCAACCGACTAGACTCATAATTGAAATTATGTTGAATAAAATTACCAAGGGTGTCACCTAGAGAACAAAAGCTTGGTTCGTTCGAAGAGGCAGCAGATTCGTTAGCAGAAAAATATGACTCATTGTCAGACATAAATAGATAAAGTTAATAAAGATATAATTATATTATATATATAATAAAATGGAAGTTTACTATTGCTATAAACAGAACAGGCGCCAATGATGCTACTCTGCACCACCCGCCAGCTAACACCAACACTAAAACGATAACTTTATCGAACAGGGTACTCAGCACACAAAAAAAAAAAAAACATTAATTTTGGCTCTAAAAATTCGGTTAGAAAAATAAAATTAAAAAAAATCCACGGAATACTATAGTTCTAAAGCACAATAGGATAAAGAAAAAAAAAAAAGGAAAATTACATCACAAAAAATAAAACCCAATCAGTGTCATCACAATCACACCCAACTTTAGAAAAGCACACAGTGAAACAAAGCACTACACTAAGCACTTGTCATTTACGTACTTAACTATTACTAAATCCATGCAATCGCCAGAAGTGTTTCCGAACGCAAACTTTAATGTCTATACAATTTCATACGTCAATTTGACAAGAGTTACATTTGTTTACAAAACAGCGTAGAGAAAATAAAACTACGTTAAACAAAACGAGGCGAAGCTGGTAAAATAATTAAATAAAAAAAAACAAACAGCTACATAGCAAGCCGAAACAAGTTACAAAACAGTTGGGGCACAAAACAGAAGACGAGTTATTATAAAACGGGAAAACAACACAATGGTTCGTAAGGTTTTAAAATAAATGCAATATTAAGGTGATCACAACAAAATGACAATAAAATCGACCATCTATTTACGTGCGTTTTTCAGGTTCCAAGCAGCATCCGCACTTCTTCCGCCCATAGTTGGAGTCACGGCTGGCGCCTTGGGGTACTTGGCTAACAAGGGCTACAGCTCGTCAGTGGATGTTACTTTGTACCGACTTCCATCAGAGGCCTTGATGTTTATGACGCCATCCTGAGTCCAACACAACCGCATACCGAAGTGCTCACGCGCCTTTCCGAAGACAGTTTGCCGGGCCTTCGTCAAGAACTCCTTGACAGATATCTTGGTGCCTTTAAGTGAGGTTTTGGCCTTCCAAACTGAGGCCTTGATGTCAACAGTGGCAAACCTAACTAGAATAGGCCGGGCATGCTCTTTGCTGGGGGCCCCAAGTCTGTGACAGGTTTTAATTTGAGCTCTTGTGAGACTGTTGAGGGCAAGCTTAGAACTTAGCACATCCATGATCACAGCTGTGCAGTCTTCACTCTCCACTTCAGCAAGCCCTTGGAACACCAACGCTTTCCGCCTGTGCCGGGTCTCCAAACCATCAATCTGTTTGGCACACTCGTTTATCTGGCTTCGGAGCAGACCAAACATAGAGAATATGAGCTCCCGGAACGTCCTAAACTCATCGGTGACTTTTGCCACAGTGCTAACTTTTGCCGGCCCAGCACCCTGGATCTGTGCTTCAAGTTCGCTCATTTTCTTGATGAAGTTCTCCTCTAGGGTTTTTTGAGCAGCAAGGACTTCAGCGTATTGAGACATTGTCCGTTTTGTGAAGTGATGACTAATAATATAGTGACAGTTTGGTGATCAGCTGGCAGGTGGTGTTTATGATGTGATTATGTCACATAAATGGACCACAAACGTAATTATTTGTGTTTAAGCACTTTTAGACTAAGTACAGAAGTAAATCACTTAGTATTTACACTAATTACTAATAATTATTTATAAAATAAAATTCTCAGAAAAATACTTTTTAACACCTACCCGCGAAAAAGAAAAAGCTTTGTTTTGTTCAATTATTTGGGAATGTAAAATTAAACAAAAAATGTTTAAAGTAAATTCCTATGTTGGTAATGTTATTCAGCCTATTGGTTACATAATATTAATGTTCAATTTCGATCATTGTATCAAAAATTAGATTTGTTTTTGAAAAATACAAAACCTTTACTGGGCCGGACTTGGATTAGATGTTTACGTGTAAATATTATGCAATGTCATAGTATTAAGCAAGATGATTGTGTTACATCCTTACTTAGAGAGTTCCCAGGAGTATTTGCGGATGGTTTAGGTACTTACAAAACTCCTTTGCAGTTACATCTCGCAGATACTATTCCAATTTTTGTAAATTCTCGTTCATTGCCTTTAGCACTGCGTGACCCTGTAGAACGTGAGCTTGAACGTTTACAGAAGGAAAATGTAATTTACAGAGTAGAACTTTCTGATTATGGAACTCCTATTGTACCTGTTGTTAAAAAAAATGGTACAATCCGCATATGTGGTGACTACAAAATAACTACAAAATAACTATAAACCCGCGCCTAAAATATTTTCATTATCCCCTACCTCGTGTTGAGGACATTTTTGCATCTCTTGCGGGAGATGAATAATATTCCAAGCTTGATTTATCACATGCTTATCAACAATTGATACTTACTGAAGATTCACAACCAATGACAGCGATCACCCCACATGTCTGACAATTCGTTTATAAGCGGGTACCTTTAGGCATTAAATGCATTCCGGAAAGGAGAATGGCGAGATGGCATGTAATTTGGGACCCAATGTTAGAGTTAGCGTGCCATATGGAAACTTATGAATAGTTAAAAAATGACATTAAACTAAGCAAAAGGCAAATGGAAAGTAGGTTAAAGAAGTTGGGAGAGAAAAAGATATTAAAGGTAGAAGATTATAACCTAAAATAGTAGTAGTAGGTAATTTGGGCATGGACTTAATGGTTATTATATTTAGAAGTAATAATTAAAATGGCCTGTATAATACATATTTACCTAAACTTACACCTATATCCTGTGGGGTATGCAGAAACTACAAACGCCACCTGCTACGATCTTTAAATAGGTAGGTACCTACTCCTTTTGCTTCGTCCACGTTCATACATCTGGGTCATAAACGCGCGTTGCGAAGTACCTAACAGAAAACTGACTTTTTTAAGGACATCAATATTATCAGTGTGGCCCTCTAGGGTGGGTGTCCTCTCCTCGCCTATGAAAATGGTGCTGAATGATTCCTTCTACGTCTGTTATGAGCCAGATGAACCTTATACCTAAATGAAGTAGGTTCTAAGGTTTCCTTTGCATCTAGTTGATGATTCAAAAAACTGCCAGCATGCGTCTGCAGGGATTAGGGAACTCTATAATTATTACCTTAATATAAAACTATGCAATATGTTAGGCTGGCATTACTTATCCAGAAACTAGATTGTAGTCAGATTAAAACAAGCTGAACGAAGAATATAGGTATAAATCAAAAAGTTTTTATAACTTTTTTATTTATTTATTTATTTATTTATTTAACAGTCATGGACGACTTACAGCTAAAACAAACAGAATATAAATTAGTACGTGAGACTGACAGCCAATTAAAAGTCATCACTTCTAAAAATAGATTGGAAAGAAAGAGTGTGAACAACACAACATAGCTACCAAAAAAAACAAAGCAGTATAGCATGCAAGCTCAAAGTAAATTAACATTTCATAAACCATACAATGATAAAAACCTGAACATACAAAATCCTAATTAAAAAAGCCAAGGCTCAGGCACTTTCTGGCCGAGGACACACCCGTTATGAAAGGATCAAAATCATGCCGCTTACAAATGTCATTAAAGTTTCTACTTGCACGCACTATAAATGAATTTTGCCTGTAGTTCGTAGAAGCAGATGGAACACGCAACGGTGCGTACCATCGCTTTGACCTTCCAGGAACGTTAAAATAAAATTTGGATAGAATATCGGAGTTATTGATAGAATTATTGAAAATTTTAAATAATGTAGTGCTGTCGGAGACTGCTCGCCGATTAATTAGGGGTAATATATGATACTTCTTGCAGAGATTGAGGTAATCTTCAGACCGGTAGGGCACTTTCTGATGATAACACAAATACTTGATGAACCTTTTCTGAATGCTCTCTATACGATCAATGTACTTGTGATAACATGGATTCCAGATTTCAGACGCATATTCCAAGTTGCTTCTAACAAAAGTACAGTATAGAATTTTTAAAGTTTTGGCTTGAGTGAAGCACTTGGATAGCCGCATTATGAAACCTAGTGCTTTAGATGCTTTAGCGACTATGGCATTGATATGAAATTCAAACGTTAGCTTAGAATCATGATATACCCCCAGATCTCGGATGCAATTCGTTCTAGGTAGTTAGAGATAAGTTTAGATTGCCTATAGTGCTTGCATTCATAGTTTCTATGTTTCTGTTGCACAGGCCGCGAATTGATAATTTTACATGGCACGATTCCGTATCGTCTAATCTATTTCCTCCTACTCCCTCTAGTGACAAGAGCTGGCCGCGTCCCCTAGGTATAACATTGTCCGCTACGTCTCGTTCGACCAACGTCATGGTTGATCCTTCATCTAACAGCGCGTGGGTGCTAACTGTACCTATTGGTCCGCTTAATTCGACCGGCACTATTTTTAGGTAGGTATTGGATTTATGCAAGTGATTGATTGAGCTTACGTTGCCGCGTGCGGGCGGAGATGTCTTATCGTTGCCATGCAATAGTTTATGATATGCCGCTTCGCATCCATTTACTCCACAAGGTACATATTTACATTTAACTGGTCGCCTATGTGAATCACCTAAACATCGGAAACACATCTTATTGCTTTTGGCCGCGTCCCATCTTTCGCTTACTGTTAGCTTTGAAAAGTCCGCGCACCCGGTAGCACTGTGATTGCCTGCGCAAATAATACATTTACTTTTTTCCGAGTGCGTTGATTCTGCTGACGGTCGTGGTTTTTGATGTGTTTTCGACGTTTGTTTTTTATTAGATGATTTGCTTAATGAGGCTACTGTTTTACGCGACGGGTCGTCATCTGCTTCCGACTGACAAGAGCTATCACTGTCTACGTCGTTCCGGCGAGAGTGGCTCTGATGACGTGTCATGTTTATTGCGCGTGGCTTTTGTTTTGTTTTGCGTTCGTCTTGCGCAGTTTCGTATGCGAACATAGCGCCGCACTGATCAGCGTTATTTAGGAATCTGGATAGTAATTCTAACTCGGGCGCTCCGGCATGCGCTGATCTAAACTCGTACCATTTATATTTTAGAATTATACTTAGCTTGTTTACAATTCTGTTTACTAATTCGGGTGAATATAAATACTGCGGTTGTTTAAGCGATTTTATTGCCGCTACTGCGTTGGCTACTTTGCTCGCGAAACTGCTGACGTTGCGTCCGTCTTCTGACATTCGTGGCATGCGTTTTATGTTCTCGAGTTCGGAGAGTACGAGTAATTCTGGTCTTCCGTACCGTCTTTCCAACGTGTCAATGATTTCGTACGGATCCGATACCGTGAATAATAATGCTCTGACTGTTTCGCGAGCGGCGCCACGTAGCGCTTTTCGTAAACGAGCTACATTTTGTACGTCTGTGAACATGGTTTCTGTGTCCATAAAAACTGATTTAAAAGCCATCCACTCTGCTATTGTTCGGGCGTGGATTTGCCTGAACGCAATATACGTGCGTTATCCATTGCGCACGAGGGGGTCCCTAACCTTATTTTTACTTATATCTAACACTTTTCACTTTCACTTTCACTGAATACTATTCTTCTGTGTGTAGCCTACCTTGCCTATCTGCCTGGCCGGGCTTCTACCGCGGTGATGCCGACCAAGAATGGGAACGATAAAGGAAGGGAGGGTAAGGAGAACCACCCAGCAGAGGATGCGGGCGCTTTTAGGTGCATCAGAGTACGGTAGGAGTAATCCACACTCGTCGTTGCGTGCCAACTCGTGGCCCCAAAGCGTTCCACACCTTACCGGCGTGGCTCTTTTGCCACACTGTTTCTGTACGTTTGGCCGTTTATCACCGTTAGGTGGCCGTGTACGTGGTGGAATTCAAGTATATTAGCAGTGATTAGGTGAATCAACAGCTAAAACTCGCGCGTTCGTGTTTCTTTATTCAATCAAGTATATTAGCAGTGTTTAATTGCTAAAACTCGCGCGTTCGTGTTTCTTTCTTCAGTCAAGTATATTAGCAGTGTTTAATTGCTAAAACTCGCGCGTTCATGTTTCTTTCTTCAATATTTCAGGATTGATTGCAGTGATCCGGCGAACGAAGGACCATTGTTGCAAACTGCTATGCTGTGCAGAGTTGAACTTTGTTTTGTAGACTTAGTAGGGAACCAGGAATACCACAATGAAACAAGTATTTTTAGATTGAAGCTGCTGAGAAACGTGTTGACGCTAGGACGGTGTGTTGTAGAATGACGACGATGTCTCCTTTGGAAGTCGCGCCACCCCCGTAAGGGGGTGGGGCGAGCGGTGCCTGAACATCGTTCCCAGCCCGCGGGTGCAGTACCGGGGCTCACAACAATGAGCCCGTCTCTGGGTGGTCTTGGACCTAGCTTGCGTGCGCGTTGATGTCTTTTGTACTAATGTACTGAGGCACCAACGCGCACTATGTTTGGCTTGCTGTATGTGACTGTGGGCGCGCCACGGCGGCCGTTATGAACGATCCGCCGTTTCTTCACGACCTCCTGGCGGTCCACCCCAGCCGAGTGAGACCCAGGGCGTACCCTGGGAGGCCCAGCTAGGGTAACCAGCGGCAGAAGCGCCGACTTTGACGAACCCACAGTTTAGTAATGTAAGCGACTAGCTACTACTAGCGCCGTTTGTGTGTGTGGGAGCGGCAATGACCTGAGTTACACCGCTCATGATAACCGACAGCGCGCGGCGACCGCAGCGCTATTCGGTGCATGTGTACTCGCGTGTGTATAGAAATGAATGTCTGTTTTACGACGTAAAGCTTGCCTATGTTAACTTAGAACAAACTTCACGCCGTGTATGTCGTGTAGGGTGGGCAGTGTTATTGTTTGAGTAAGTAGCGTGTAGACTGTTGCTACTTACTCAGGCATCATGTCCGGGATGTGGATGGGGCTGCACAGTCAGCTGTGATGAGGTCACGTGGTAGACGCTTTTTGTCCGGCGGGCGCGCGTGCCATGGCGCTTTATCTTTGATATGCGGCCAGGCAGAAGCGTCGGCCCGCGCGAACATGGATGTAGTGAGGCGTCCTATGAAGTCGTCCAGGCTCTCTATCCCGGTGTCCCGCGTGATGACATCGTTCCTCACGTAGCGAGGAGCGTTCATGACGCGACGCAATGACATGTTTTGTTGCGCGCGGAGCTTCTTCTTGTTTGACTCGCTCGTGAGGGCGAACCAAGCTGGGGATGCATATGTTAGGATGGATCGAATATACGTTTTGTACACGCCCAGCTTGGTGCTGGCGGGGAGGCGGGATGAGAGTACTGGGTTAAGCAGGTTGCGTGCTACCCTGCATTGGTTCACCACATTTGTGACGTGCAGCCCCATCGTGAGCCGGCGGTCGATTGTCACACCCAGGTACTTGGCGTGCGGTGACCACTCGACGTCGGCTCCTAGAAGCTTCAGAGGTGGCGGCAGGGTTCCTAAGCCTGTGGCGATGGCCTGCGTCTTACCTACGTTCACCGTTAGGCGCCATTTGGACAGCCACTCGGGGATGGTGTCGAGGGCGCGCTGCATCTTACGCGCCGCGTGTTTGGTGTTCAGTGATGTTGTGATGTACGCGGCGTCGTCAGCGTACAGCGCTAGCGTTGCCTCTGGAGGCTTGGGGATGTCGTCGGTGAAGCAGGTGTAGGACGCAGGAGAGGCAGCTGCCCTGCGGCACGCCCGCCCGTATTGGACGGGGGGCGGACAGCTCGCCCTCTACCACCACTCTGAATGTCCTTTTGGTCAGAAAGGATCGAATCACGTGTATTAGACGACGGGGCGCGCCCTTTTGGGACATCTTATAAAGCAGGCCTTCGTGCCATACACGGTCGAAGGCCTTCTCCATGTCGAGGAATACTGCAACCGCGTATTCCTTTTTGTTCATTGTCGATGCCAGCTGGTGCAGTACCATCGACAGCTGGAGCGTCGTCGAGTGTTCCGCTCGGAACCCGAATTGTTCTGCTCGTGGTGTGAGGTGGGGTGTGAGTTGTCGCAGCAGGAGGGATTCGAACACCTTGGAGATGGTGGGCAGGAGAGTGATCGGCCGATAGCTCTCAGGCTTCAGGACATTTTTGTTCGCCTTGGGCAGCATTATGACGCGCCCTTCTTCCACGAGGCCGGGAAGGAGCCCGTGCGTAGGATCCCCGTAAACAGGCGCGCCAGGGCCGCTACCATACGGTAGGGCAGGTGGCGCAGCGCTGTGTTGGTGATCCCATCGGCACCTGGGGCCTTCCTAGGGCTCGTTCGCAAGATGGCGCGTCTGACTGCGCCAGGCGAAAAATAAATGGGATCATCTTCGGGAGCTATCGGCGTAGCGAAGTACTCCCCAAGGTGTTTCTCGACTGCTGCGACGTGTGCGTGTTGGGTGGTCGGGTTGGGTTGAAATTCGCTCCAGGTGTTCGGCGAAGACCTCCGCCCGGTCTTCAGCTATGTATTTCAGCGCCCCGTCGCTGTTTTGTAGTGGGCGCACCGGAGCTGGGGTGTTTTTTAATTGGCGGCATAGTCGGTGTATTGAGGGCCAGTTGCCCTCCGCGGCATCTATTCGGTCCTCCCAGCTCGCGGCGCTCAGTGCTCTGAGCTCGGCCTTCACCTTTTCCGCTAATTTGTTGAGCTGCGTTTTCATTGTTGGACAGCGGAGCTGCTGCCACTGCTTGCGTAGCCGTCGTTTTTCTGTGATTAGGCGTCGGATTCGCGCTGGCAGGGGCGGCTGGAGCACTCTCCCCTGCTGCTGCGTCTGAGTAGCTTCCTCTAGTGCCTGCTGGATGCAAGCAGTGACCTCCACTGCCAACACATCCACATCTTCTGCGGAGGTGATAGGCCGAGTAGGTATTGTGGATTCGATCCTTTCTGAAAAAGTGTCCCAGTCGATGATACGACGTGGCGCTTGTGGTTTCAGTCTGGTCGGCAAGCCCGATAGTTCGACGAGGACTGGATGATGATCTGAGTCCAGTTCGTCGTCTAAGACTTGTTGGGTGGCCTGGCAGTGTAGCTCTCGGTGTACAATGATATCGAGCACGTCGGGCATGTGTGTAGGTATATCTGGATAGTGAGTGGGCGTCTCAGGGCCCTCTACCATGTACCCGAAGGCTTCCGCGTCCGCGAAGAGTCGTCTCCCCTCCTGGTTCGCGTTGTATGAGTTCCACGCCTGGTGTTTACAGTTAAGGTCACCGGCGAGGATAGTTGGATGGTCAGTTGTGTGCAGTAGTGCCCGGAATTCTGACAAGTCTAGTTCATTTCCGGGCGGTTTATAGGTGGCGTATATTTTCAGATCCTCGCCGGCCACGTGCAGCTGCACGCCCAGCGCGTAGAAGGATGTCAGCTGGGGCGGGGGGAGTTCTTGATGGACGACTCTACTCTTTACTATGACTGCCAAGCCACGGTATCGAGCGTTTCCTGCCGACCGTTCGTCCTTCCTGTAAACGAGGTAACCTGGGAACTTGCACCTATCTTCAGGTCCCAGGTGAGTCTCGTTTATGAGCGCCACGTCTATATTTTGTTCCCTCAGGAGTTGGCGGAGGGATGTAACACTACCCCTGAGGCCTCTGGCGTTCCAATGTAGTAATCTCAACGGCCTAGACATTATGGTATAATGTCAAAAGTGCGGCTAAGCCGTCGAGAATTACTTGCTCTACATCTTGCCCCTGCCTTATAGCTTTAATTAAATCCATAAGCAGCTTGATGGCGCAGGTAGTGAAATCTCTATTTTTTTGATTGCAATCATTGTTTTGGGCAGCCTTGGTCCTATTGGCTGCCATTGTTTTGTTAGCGCCGGCGGATTGGTCGACGGAGAAATTAGTACCAATTTTATCCGCTGTGTGGCGCTTGGTTAGCGCGGCGCCGGCGCTAGTGTTTGTGTTGTTCACATTTTTTTTGTGTGTTATATGTTTCACTGCCTGCGCTTTTTCCAAGGCAGGGGTGTCTTCTTGGGTGGTTTTTGGGGTGGGTTTCTTGCCCTTGCCCCCTCTTTTGTTTTTCCTCCGCCTGTTGGAGGTAGCTTCACCTCGCTGGGTGGGCCCGTTGGCTGCCGCCATCAACGTTTCGCTTTGAGTATTTTCTAATATTTGCGTTTCTGCCTGTGCCACTTTCTGTGGTTGGCGTGATGGTAAAGTTTGCGTGATGGCGACAGTCCCAGCTCGTCTGTGTTTGAGTTCTTTCTGGAACACAGGGCACTTTATGTTATTCGCCGGGTGCGGGCCCCCGCAGTTTTTGCAGGTGGCCGGCTCTTCCCTTGGGCGTGGGCAGTCACGTGCTGTGTGCCCCTCTCCGCATCGTACACAGGCCAGCGGTCGGTGGCACTGGTGCGAGCTGTGTCTAAACTGCTGGCACCGATGACATTGTGCGGGCCCGCGTTTTCCACGCCAGGCCTCGATTTTCACCCCTTTCATTAACATGAACGTGGAGGTATCATAGATGGTCCTCACGTTTTCCGTCTTATTTAAGACGGCGTGAAAAACGCAACCGGGTCTTCCTTGACGTGCGTTTATGTGACGCACGTACTCCGGTTCGTATCCCATTTCGCGAAGCTCCTCCTCTATATCCTGAGGGCTGGTGTCCGCCGGTAGCCCTCTGATGGCTACCTTTAGCTTTTTGTCAGCTGGGAGCGAGTACGCAAACCAGCTGACGCCTTCCTCTTTTTCTAGGGTGGTGAGGTACCTTTGCACCACCCTATATTCCTCTTCGCTTTCTGGGCTGAACCTCACCCCTTGCCTGTAAGGTCTGGCATTAGGTGGACGCTTTAGGATCGTCGCGAGTGCCCTAAAGTGAGTAGCCCAGTTAGGCAATTTTTCCACTACTAGTGGAGGGTAGCGGGGCCGTTTATTTTTGGCCGTTTTATTTTGGCTATTTCCGGCGGTAGATGGTAGTGTGGGGGCTGCATCGGGGTTGGGGGTAGGTGGAGGCTCGTCACTTACCCCTGTAGGACTCTTCCTGTGTGTGAGGGCGGAGGGCGATCTAGGTGACGTGCGACGCACCGCCTCGGCAAAAGAGTGCAGATTCGCGCTTTGTTGGTTGTATTAGAGTGATGTAATCGATTTTTCGATTCAACGATTCGTGTAATAATGCCCATAAAAGGTGTGTGCAGTTACAAATATAAGGTTGGGCGAGCTGCACACTACACCTCCCCTTTTTTTTTTTATAAAATGTTGTTATTACTAAGTACATAATTCTTTTTTTTTTTTTTTTTTTTTTTTTTTTTTTTTTTTTTTTTTTTACTTAAACTATGCTTACATCACTACTTTTTGTTTACTTTTTAACATAACATTATACAAAATAAAAAAAAAACATCTTATCTTAATTAACCAAAGTATTTTAAGTTACAAACAGTTTTGTATTATTTTTATGAATTACATATTCCTTATCATTTTTTATAATTTTCACATTTGGTGATACATCTTCAATGACTCTGTATGGTCCTAAGTAAATTTTATCTAACTTATTTCCTACTTGATTTTTGATTAAAACTAAATCTCCACTCTTATATATTAACCGATTTACATTTTTATCAAAATGATTTTTTCTTAATTCCTTACTGTATAATAAGTTTTTTCTAGCTTCTGCTTGTGCTCTTTGTAGTCTGTATTTTAGCTCCAAAGGGTAAGAATCTGGATTATATAACGGATCAACATATTCATTTTGTGCTATATTAGATGGTAAATTACAATTTTTGCCAAATACTAGCTCAAATGGAGTGTATTTTGTCTCAGAGTGCATTGTAGTATTAAAAGAAAAGCACCAGAATGGAAGCCAACTGCTCCAATCTGTTTTGTTATTGTCACACTGAATTCTAAGATAAGCTCCTAGAACTTTATGAGTATTTTCCAAACCTCCCAGAGTTTCATGATGATAAGCTGTTGAATGCAGTTTATTAATATGCAACAAATTGCAAATCTCAGTGAAAACTGATGACATAAACTCTGTTCCCTGGTCTGTTATTATCTCTCTAGGGATACCATACCTCAGAATAAAATTGTTTACAAATAACTTAGCTACAGAAATAGTATCTTTCTTTTCTAAAGGATAAGCTTCAACGTATTTTGTTAAATCACACTGTAATGTCAAAATATACTTATAGTTTAAATTATCTACATCTAAAGGACCTATTAAATCTAAACTAACTCTTTCAAAAGCAGTGGATGCCGTGGATGTGATAACCATCGGTTCCTTCGTATGCCTATTGGTATGCTTTTGAATCTGACAACTTCTACACTTCTTTACGAATTCTGATACGTCATTGCTCATTCCTGGCCAATAATAGTACTTCCTAATATTATTTAACATTCTGTTTACCCCCGCGTGGCCACTCGTGGGTAACAGGTGGAAGTCATTCAAGATCACAATTTTCGTGTCTTTGTCAGTAACTCTAGTCACATCTTTAATAATAAGTAACTTAGGAGTATCTTTTAAATGACTCATTTCCTTTATAAAATTGTTTACAAAACTTTCGTTGCGCTTGTTCTTAATTATTATGAGCTCGTTTAATTTGATTTGCTTGCAAAAACGTTGTAATTCTCTCGCTAACACACTTACGGTCGATAACGATCGAGAAATTACATAAATTGCTGACTTTTCAGGCACGAATTTGCAGTTACCATTGTCACTAGTGTAATGTTTTGATTTTTCTATCTGATTTAATGTATTTTTATTGCTAAGTAAAATCAATTCAACGCTGTCAATTGGTCGTTTGAGAATTTCCACTACCTTAGGTTGATCAGGCCTTGGAGTAGAGGATACCTCAGTAGTCATGTCGTTGTTGTCACAGTCAGTACGTAACCTTCGAGTCTGTGCCCTTGTCATGACCGATACTACATGCTTGTTCATATCCTTTAAGCTGTTGGATGTAATAGGTATCCGGCTCAATGCATCTGCAGCTGCGTTTTGCCGTCCTGGGACATAGCTGATTTCAAAATCATATTCCTCGAGATATAATCTAAACTTTGTCAACCGGCTTGAAGGATCGGTCATATTAAATAAATAAATCAATGGCTTATGGTCTGTTTTTATGTAAAACTTTTTCCCATATAAATAAGGTCTAAAATGTCGAACCGCCCAAACAATAGCAAGTAATTCTAACTCAATCACAGGGTATCGTGTCTCAGCTGGTTTCAAGTTACGGCTGGCGTACGCGACTACCTTGCTATTACTATTAGACAGCACGGCGCCTAAACCTAGTTTTGATGCGTCAGTTTGTAACGTAAAAGTATTATTATCGCTGAAGTCTGGATAGTCAAGTATAGTTGGACTAACAAGGATCTGTTTTAGCTTGTAAAATGCTCGCTCGCATTCATCACTCCATACGAGCGCTACATCTTTCTTACATAACGCATTCAATGGATAGGCTATGTCGGCAAACTTTGGAATAAAACGCCTATAATAGTTAGCAAATGCAACAAATCTCTTGACTTCGTCTACATTCTGCGGGACAGGGTACTTTTGCAGGCATTCTACCTTTGATGGATCGGGAAATATACCTTCTGAAGTGATCTTATGCCCTAAATAAACGATTTCTTTACGTAAAAATTCACACTTCATCGGATTTAGTTTCAAATTCACTCTTCTCAGGCATTCAAAAATTTTTATAAGATTCTTGTTGTGCGTTTCAATACAATTTCCTACGACAATACAATCATCTTGATATAAGAAGCATGATTTATAATTTAACCCTGACATTGCTATTGTCATGAGACGAGCAAAAGCACTAGGCGATGTCTTAAGTCCCATTGGACATCGTTTCATTTGATACTGCTTGTCTGTTGTAAATGCAGTAAACTTCCTAGACTTTTCTTCTAAAGACAGCTGATAGTAACCTTGACTGAGATCTAATTTTGAAAAATAGATGTTGTTAGATAACGAATCTAGTATCTCAGTGATGTTAGGTAGGGGAAATTTATCATCCTGTATCCTATTATTGAGTTGGCGATAGTCCACTACAAGTCTCCATTTCCTTTCTCCTGACCTATCTGTCTTTTTAGGTACTAATAGAACTGGGCTTGACCATTCTGAAATAGTCTCTTCAATGATATCGTTTTTAACCATTTCATCTATTTGTCTTTGTACCTCGCCTTTCAATGCTTTAGGCAATCGATAGGGCTTCACGTACGCTGGAGACGCATTTTCCTTTAGTTTTATTGAATGTTCTATTAAATTTGTAGTAGTGAGCGTATCTCCTGGCAAATGGAAAACATCGGCATATTTGGCACATACGTTTTCAATGCCTCTTTGTTCCTCTTTATTTAAATAAGTATGTAGTTGTAACGTAGTTAGCAAAGTTCGAACTCTATCCACAGATATACTATCGTCGTCAAACTTGCAAACATAAAAATTATCTAGGCAGCTAATAATTAGATCTGAAATATTTATCTTAACCGAACTATCAGTTGTATTTAAAATCCTAACAGGAATAAGTCCATTATGTGGCTTCGATACTACACCCGCTGTGAACACACCATTATAAATTTCCTTTGATAAAATGACGCAATCACTATTGTGTGACGTCGGGATGTGTTTAATTACTTCGCAACGAGGTGGAATTGTAAACAAATTCCTATTTACATGAACACTGACAGACTGGTCTCGGGTTTCTAAACTCAGAGTACCATTTTTATAATTTAATACCGCATTATAGCGCTCAAAAAAATCCTGCCCGAGTATACCTTCTGCGGCGCAAGATAAGTGTTCAAAAATATGAAACTTTTGTTGAAAAGTCACATTATTAATTAAAATATCTAAATAAATGTATCCCATAGATTCTAAATTACCACTAATTCCTTTAATAACTATCTTATCCTGTTTTACTAAATTCAATAAATTCCTATGTCGCGACAACCATTCATACTTAAGCACACATAAGCTTGCTCCACTATCAATCAGTAAATTAAGATCAACATTACTATTTTGTAGTTGACAATTAATAATACAAAAATTACTAAAACTATGAATTGAATGAGTGTACGGTTTAGGTACGAAAAAATTCTAAGTTTTCATGACTATTTGCCTGATCATTGCGCAAGTTGTCTTGGACATTGGACTGTTGCGCGTTATGCTGAACATGCTGACAACGCACCGGACGTCCGCGTAAATGCTGACGCTGACCACCTGTGTGTTTACCTCGATTTACACTGTATGAAGTTCTTATACCTGTGCTATTTTCATAATTTTTATTATAATTATGATGATAAGTTTTATTGTTGTTATAAAACTGTCTATTTCCTCGGCTTCGAGAACCTCTAAAGCTTCCACGTTTATAGTTTTGGTTAGCCCTAAATTGCATAACCTGGTCTTGTGGCTGGACAGACATGGATTGCTCATCTACCGCAGCCGTAATAGCTTCAGACAATGACGCAAACTGTCGTGAGGCAATGATGGTGCTGAGCCGCTTATCGGCCAAACCGTCGCTAAACCGTTTGATTGCAGTCTTCTCATTGAGCGGACGCAAAACCTCATAGGCATCTCGCTTATCGTTAGCCTGAGCAATCGTAAGATTCACAAACAATTCCTCAATCTCTGTACCGAATTTTTCTATGCTCCTACGGCCTTGAGTCGCCTTAAGCAATTGTGTTTGTAATGCTACAAATGATTTTTTAGGTAACAAATAAATGCGAATATCTTCTATCAAACTTTCAATATCTGCGTAAGTGGTTTTTAGACGCAATTTTGCACTAGGCGAGAGACGTGTTTTTAATACAAACTGTATCAATTGACTTTTACTGGCATCATTGATAAGCGAGCTATAAAGTAAGATACCATCAATAAGCTGATTTGTCACCTGCTCCTGGCCATTCATCATCGGCAACAGGGAAATTGCAGTTTTAATATCGAACGTTTCAGCCATTTTTGTAACACTATTTGAATGTTCTATAAAATCCTTAGAACTAGTTTGACTACTACTATCTACTAAAGTCAGTAAACCCTTTATTTTCTGATAATTTGATTGAATCTCATGGATTAATGTTTGGAAAACCTCACAAGTTTCCTTGTCTAGCTTGCGTTCTTTAATTTCTTGGTTCAACTGAGTCAAAATACAATCCAGTCTACTGTATTCATTTTCTGCTTCTACTAGTTTCTTATAAGCTAAATCTTGTCTACGCCTATCTGGACCTAGTTTAGTTTAGTTTAGCAATAGCGCGGACCGTGAATGCAGGTGCATCGTCCGCTGCTGATTGACGCGGCTGTTGTGTGGGTGGGTTTGGTGGATGTCGCGTTGTATGTGCGACTGGTCGGTCCGCCGATTTTTTCCCGATGTGGGTAGGTGGGGCCGTTGAGAAATTGTTCTCTGGCGTCTTAACGGACGACGTAGATTTTACGTTTTTATTGCTGATTTGGAGGCACTGTACCTTGCAGGTGTTTGTGCTGAGGTAGGGGCGCCAGCGGTGCTCTGCCTGCTTGCGCTCCTTGGTGCGTCTCCCTGCTGGCTGCGTCTTGGAGGCTGCTCCTCGTGCTGTGGTGCATAGGACGTCACGCTGCCCAGGTTAGGGAGCGAGGCGGTCCGGTCCATCGACGGGCGAGGGCTCTGGTGGCTGGGGGCGCCGCGGCCCGATGGGCCGCGGGCGCCGGGCGAAGACATCTTCTTCACTTCTTCTTTTTCTTCCTTTTCTTGCTAGAAAGCATGAAAAACTGCTAGGGCTAGCCGTTGGGCAGCTAGGAGGTCCGCCCTGGTTGCCTCCGACAGTATAAATTGAAAAATTTATACTATCGGCGACAAAGAGGGTAGACTAGTGGCGATCCGTGCAGAGAATTTAGTGCGAGTACAAACGATGACGTATTTATTTATTTATTTATTTATTATATGCTTTATTGTACACCTTAAAATACAAATATAACAAAAAAACTTAAAATTAATACAAATACAATGGGCGGCCTTATCGCATAGCGCGATCTCTTCCAGGCAACCTGGTATGGACAGTAATTTTCTGGACTTGAAGTGGGGTTGTCGTTGGTGTGACATTAACATAGTCTATATACTATAATTATGATAGATACACAGATAAATACATATGCTACGTAATATATACATAAATACATACATACTAAATATAGGCAATAACAATAAATTATGAATGACTCAATTTATAATCACAATCACAAATCAACACGCTAAGACGAAGACAGTGACAGGTAATGTTCCTTTACGAGTCTTTTGAACACAGGCAATGATTGAGCACGTTTGATTGGATCTGGCAATGAATTCCACAGACGAGTAGCCTGGACAGTAAAGGATTTATCCAAAAAAGTCGTGCAATGTGTTGGAATTTGAAGTCGTAAGTTGTCTGATGACCTAAGAAATTTTGTGTGGGAATCGCGGAGAAACTGAAAACGTTTCTTAAGGTAAAAAGGGGTGGAAGGAGTAAAGAGCACATTGTATAAAAGGGAAAGAATATGAGCATTCCGGCGAAGGCGAATTGGCAACCACTTGAGCTTCACACGAAATTCGGAAACATGGTCATATTTGCGCAAACCGAATATGAACCTTATACAAACATTTTGAAGCCGCTCAAGTTTATCGAGTTGTTCTTGAGTAAGGTCAAGATAGCTGGCATCAGCATAATCAAGTATGGGTAAAAGAAGAGATTGCGCAAGCGCAATCCTGGTGGCAGTCGGAAGAAAATATGTGACGTATGTGCGCACAAGTCGGCTTACTAGGACGTTCCGACGACGATGTGCGGGGGCGGCGCTCTTTTATAGTTTTTCGCGCGTTGCCACGTCTTGTAAGTTGTGTAGTGATTGTTTTATAGAATGTATGCAGCATTTATTGAATAATCATCAGTTTTCAGGTAAAATAAAGGGCCTTATCACTACAGAATACAAAGGAATCTTATAGGTTAAAATTAGACAACAATTAGACAACAAAAGGGGCTTAACACTATAGATTACAAAGGAATTTTATAGGTCAAACAATGGACAATAATCAGGTAACAAAGAGCTTAACATTATTGAATACAAAGGAATCTTATAAGCTAACAACAAAAGATAAAATAAAGCAAAAAAGGTTTCACATAATGAGATACAAAAGAATATTATAACTAAACATTACGGACTTAACTTAAGCTGTTATTTACAATATTGTTTTTTTTTAACAGCTTTGAATATTGATTAAAAAAAAAAAAAAAAAAAAAACCAATGCAATATTTTTTATTTACATTATCTGCTTGATACTACTTCAATACTTAATATTCAACCATGAAATGTCAATTATCTATTATTAGCTTTTTAATTAGAGAGAAAATGTTTGACATTTACATAGGGTCCTCCTCCCCCCCGGGTCATTTGGTTGGAACACTAATTAAGTAAGCGACAACGGAAGAGTTTAAAAATAAACTTTATTTGATCCCAGTTACAGCAAGACAGTCATTACTTAATTCTACAAAATGTTGATCTTATATACTAATCTTATTGCTAACCAATCATCTCTGCTAATGACGCATGTCCTAGATATTATATGCTGACATATAGCTGTTATTCTAATCTATATATATAAAAGAAAGTCGTGTTAGTTACTTCACTTATAACTCAAGAACGGCTGAATCGATTTAGCTGAAAATTGGCAGGGAGGTAGCTTAGAACCAGGAGAAGGACATAGGGTAGGGTAGGGTAGGGTAGTGTAGGGTAGTGTAGTGTAGTGTAGGGTAGGGTAGTGTAGGGTAGTGTAGTGTAGTGTAGGGTAGTGTAGTGTAGGGTAGGGTAGTGTAGGGTAGTGTAGGGTCGGGTAGGGTAGGGTAGTGTAGGGTAGGGTAGTGTAGGGTAGCGTAGGGTAGTGTAGGGTAGCGTAGGGTAGTGTAGGGTCGGGTAAGTTAGGGTAGGGTAGTGTAGGGTAGGGTAGGGTAGAGTAGGGTAGGGTAGGGTAGGGTAGGGTAGTGTAGGGTCGGGTAGGGTAGGGTAGTGTAGGGTAGGGTAGGGTAGTGTAGGGTAGGGTAGGGTAGTGTAGGGTCGGGTAGGGTAGGGTAGTGTAGGGTCGGGTAGGTAGGGTAGATAAATGTTTGGTCTTTTTATGGCAAAACAAAGTTTGCTGGGTCAGCTAGTATAATATAATTATTGGCTGATGAAGCTAATATTGGGGGATTGGGGTTCCTTAACTCCTCCCTCCCTAAGAGAGAAATTATCCGAAGGCGTCGCAGATGACTTCGGAGAATATCGGCAAAAACGAAAAACATTTAATTTGTATGAGATGACGACAATAATTATTATGATAATGATATACTCTAAAATGGTCCATACGCTAATTTCTATTGTCACTATTTGGGTTGTATCGTCACTTTCACTAAATTTGGCACTTTGTAACAATTCTTTCACGTCACTAAAGTCCACGTTTCTTAGGTCGACCTTCTCCGTCCTTGTCTGTATGTCTTGTTGAAGCTCTGGCATCTCGACCAATGGGAGCTTGAAACTGGAAATTGTAGTGTTTGTGGCGGCACCAACAATTACTCCTCCTATTTGCGCCTCGCATTGTTGACTCAGTGTCACGATATAGGTCCCAAAGATGTTGTATTTGCGGATTTCCTCATTGCAGTTTTCGGTAATGATCAGGTTGTCCTCTGTGTAGACCAACCATTGGCTATCCGTTATCTTCTGCACCTTAGGCTTTTCTATCTTGATACGATTCTTTACGCAGCTATTGTAGTTATTCTTCATCAACATAATTTGTTCTATACAGGTCTTGACTGGATTCTGAGCTAAATTACTTTCATCACAAAGAAATCTGTCATTTTCAATTTCAGTACATGAGTTTACCACGGGCATGTATTTCAATCGATTCACCATTAGGTAAGGGTATTTGGGAATAATGGTAAAAGTGTCTGGAGAATGGAAAATAGGAATAGGAATAACCTTATAATAATTATATGTTTCGTTGTCTATTAGAGGGACTTCTAACACAAATACTAATCTATTGTTATTTAAATATGATTTGACTATGATATTACGTTCTAGTTTTATTAAATTACTTTTACTAACTGGATATATTGTCCTAGCATGTTTACTAATTGTTTCTAAACTGCTGTACAGTTCTGTGCTATTTATAATAGACTGGTGCAAAACATTTAGTTTGCTAAAGGCGATTGCGGACTCTATTTCTTGTATGTTCTCATAACAAGTTCGAAAGTTGCTTAAAATTTGGTACATAGTATCTATTATTCGTAGTAACTTGTTAAATTTGAATTCATTTTCAGCTAGTTTTTCTATGCCATTAGTGTGTGAGCCTAATCTTTTAATATTTGAATTTATGATTTCTGAGTCATTAACTAATTTATCGAAAGCTTTTTGCATTGATGACACTTTACGTTCGACTGCATGTTCTCTATTCTGGAGTAAAACGATTTCCTTATCATATTTAATTGCATCGTCTTCATCTAAATTACCAGATATAGCTTTTACAAATGAGCCCAGAGGGTTGAACAAAGCTCGTTTGTTTCTATGATTAAGGGGTAAAATTTGATATAATTTATCTTTTTGCTTTCTATAATTTTCGATTTCATATTGCTAAAATCGCGAATATTATTATCTATTTGTAAGCTTAAGGATTCTAAATCTAAAATCTTAACACGTTAACTGCCATGTCAGTCACCGGTGCCTGACAGACTCACTACTGTTCAGGCCATGTCAGTCACCGGTGACTGACACCGAAGCATCAAATTCAAAAGACCGTTGTGTGCCGTCCGGCACGTCTACAGTGTTCTTTTCTGTTAGAAATGACTGACACGGCCCCAAGCAAGACATATTCAACATGGCCTTCGACTTTTATATCTAGAACAAAAGTTATCAAGTATTTTTTTGGAAAATTAAATAAAACACAATGATATTTTAAACTTATATTATTTACTGAGGTAATCACATATTTCGGGGAATTATTACGTTAAAACAAACAAATTATATAATAAAAAATATTATTTATGTTCAATATTATAACATTCTAGACATAAATGTGGTTCATTTGGGCATTGAGGGCAGTAAGTTACAACTTGCTTGGTCTTTTTTCTGGCAAATATCCTATCAACTGTTTGTACATTTATCTTATAACATCTAGAGCAGTATTTCCGAATTTTCTTCACAGCCCCTTCTTTTCTTGCTAGCATATGCTTTTTCCTTCTATTTCTTGTAAATAACAACTCTGGTTCGCAGTTTTCTTTGCCTGATTCTGTTAGGTATTTGCACAAATCCAAATACCAAGCTTTTGCATTGTTGTAATCGGTCACAATTTTAGGTTTTATTATCTCCTTGCCTCTTTTTAGTGTCCTGGAAAATCCAATTGAATGTTTCGTCGAGAGTAAATAAACATCTCGTTTATCTTTCCACTTCATACACGTCATACCGTCTTCATTCTCTTTTGCTCGAAATTCAAATTCAAAAAAAAAATTCAATTCAAAAAAATTCAATTCCAAACGCAGCGAACGCGGGACGCGGATGATTATTTCCCGCTAAAATGCAGAAGGAAGCGCGCTCAAACTCGTGAATTTTGACCTACGTGCCGGACAAAATGCCTGACACGGCGCACGGACTGCAATTTGTACCATTTGGGCCACGTCAGTCACGGGTGACTGACAGTTATTTTTTTTTTCTTTTTTTGTTGATATAAAGAAAAGGGAACACTTTTTTATACATAATTATTCAATTTAATCCATTTGGAATCAATTCGCAAAAAAAAAAATTTGACGGATTTCAAAAAATGGCTTGGCAGTTAACGTGTTAAATATAGTCCAATAATTATTCTTCTTCACCGCTACTCCCATCTTCAACGACGCTATCCCCGGATTCCGAGTGAAGTTCTGGAGTTCCAGCGTGAATCCTGACATCACTAGTACCAGAAGTACTAGGCATGACCTGTGGAGGACGTTTTACATTTTTTATCGCCACTCTAGTTGGTCTTTTATTTAATTCTACAGGCACTATATTACGTTCGGTTTCACCAGTGATTTCGGCTTTTTCATAGCGAGGTTTTTCCTTAGCTTTCCTAGTCCTAGTATTCTTCATGTAAATAGTATCTCCTGTCTTAAGGACTGGTGTTTCTTCACCTCCTTTCTTATCTCTTACCTTAAGTTTATCTGTGTTTAATTTATCTGTTACAAATTCGTATAGTACTTTGAGACGTTTCCTATGATCTAATAATAATTTCTGAGTTAAATTTTTCTCCCTATCGACATTAAATACATTTCCGGCATCGGTATGCCCAAAGACTAGTTCAAAAGGCGTAAAATCTGTCGCTGAGTGTATGGTGTTATTATATGCCATAATAGCATACGTCATAACGGAAGCTGCATCTAAATCGTTTTTTTCATATTTTGCTAATCGGTAAATTTCGATGATAGTAGAATGGAATCTCTCGACTATTGCCATAGAACTGGGATTGTTTGGAGTCCCTATGTGCAATTCTATTTTGTATAGACTTAACATTTCCTTAATTAACATGTTATTAAATTCTGTCCCTGAATCACAACTTATTCTACTGGGCAATCCATAAATACTAAAATATTTAATTAATGCTCTAACTATCTCTGGTGTACTCCTATTAGGTACCTCTATTGCCTGTGCTAATTTACTAAAAGCATCTACAATAGTTAAATAATATTTTCCTTCAATGTATAATAGATCCATAAAAGCTTCTTGGAATGGACTATTCTGAGTTTGGGTTAACTGAATTTGAGGTTTAATGGGCTTTCTATCGTACTTCATTTTTCTACACATTTCGCAGCTGTTAATAACTGTTGTAACTATTTCTTTCATGTTTGGCCACCAATAATATCTCTTAAGTTTAGCTAAAGTTTCCCTAATGCCTCTATGACAGGTTTTCCCGTCGTGGTATTTCATAATAACTTCTTTCTGATCCTCTTCTGACTCTGTCAAATTGATCACTCTTTCTGTACATTCTGTTAACTTAACTGAACCCTTTTTAAACAAGTTAATAACCATGTTTGAAAAAGATTTTCTAAACGATGGATGTTCAAAATAAATATGATATTTATGTTTAGGATCTATATATTCTTTTAGAAAGTCTTTAACTAATTTGTCATTATTTGTTGGTAAGTGAACTTCAAAAATTTTCTGTTTATTATTAGAAATATCCTTTACTGTCAATTTATCTTTAAACCATGAGTGAACTAAAATTTGTCTAGCTTTAGTATCTACAGCTTCATTTAAAATAGGAATACCTTCATGTTCCCTATTTGAAACTGAATTAGCTGTGACGCCAGCATCAGAATCCGAAAGTTCTATCGTTTCTATGGGCGTTTCGTCAAATTGCAGCTCTTCATCTATAATTTTTTGTATTCGCTCTTTCCTATCACCTACGTTAACAAATATCGAATCTAAATCGTCGTTAATTGCATTAATTTTAATCCTAGATAAGGCATCTGCATTTGTATTTTGAGGCCCTTTCTTGTACTTAACCTCGTAGTCATATTCCTCTAAGCGTAAACGCCAACGCGTGAGCTTACTGTTGGGTTCTTTTAATGAATACAGCCATGCTAATGGTCTATGGTCTGTAAAGATAGTAAATTTATTGCCATATAGATAAGGCCTAAAATGCTTAACTGCCCATATTATGGCTAAAAGCTCCTTCTCAATAGTACTGTATTTTACTTCTGTGTCACTCAGAGTCCTGCTAGCATATGCTACTGGCTTGTCTGAGCCTATTGATCCTTGTGACAATACAGCCCCAATTGCAAAATTCGATGCGTCGGTAGTTAAAATAAAACTTTTACTAAAATCGGGATACTGTAATAAAGGTGCGTTTGTTAAAAGTTTTTTACATGTTTCAAAACATTCCCTATACTCATCATTAATAATTATTTTACGACCTTTCTTTAAACAAGCTGTTAAAGGTCTAGTTATTTTTGCAAAATCTTTGATGAATTTCCTATAATAACCAATGAGTCCTAAAAAGCTTTTTATTTGTGTAACTGTTTCTGGAATAGGATATCTTAAGATTGCATCGATTTTATCATTATTTGGCTTCAATCCTTCACTTGTAATAGTGTGCCCTAAGTAAAGAACTTCCTTTCTAAGAAAATGTGATTTGTCGAGTTGTATTTTTAAATTTGTCGCCCGAAAACGATCAAAAACTGCTCTAAGTTTTTCTACATGCTGAGTCAGCGATTTAGAAAAAATTATGACGTCATCAAGGTATACCAGGCAATGTAAGCCCTGGAGACCTCTTAGAACGTTATCCATAGCCCTCTGAAATGTTGCAGGTGCTGTTTTTAACCCAAACGGCATCCTGTTAAATTCATAATGTCCTGAAGGTGTACTGAAAGCTGTTTTCGCCCTATCTTCTTTCTGGACCTCGATTTGATGGTATCCACTAGCTAAATCTAAGGTAGTAAAATAGGTACTATTGCCTAGCATATCAAATAAATCATTTATGTTGGGCAAAGGGTATTTGTCATCGGTAGTAATTTCATTGAGACGTCTATAATCAACTACCATCCTCCATTTTTGCTGTCCTGATGAATCTAATTTTTTTGGCACTAAATGTACGGGAGCACTCCAGGGGGAGTGTGATTCCTGGATGATATTGTCCCTTAACATTTTATCTACCTGATTCCTAATTTCTTTCGATTGAATGGGAGGTAACCTATGTGCTTTAATATTTATAGGATCTTCATTCCTTGTTCTAATTCTATGTTTTACTTGATTTGTAAACGTTAATGGAATATTCTCACAATAAAATATGTCCTTATACTCATTACATAGCCCTGCGATGGTTTTACGTTCCTCAGAATTCATGTGGTCTAACTGTAATTTTTTTAAATTATCTGTTAGCATCCTATCTATTTCTATGTTATTTTCTGTAAAATTAATGTGAACAGATGGGTTCTGCCTGTAAGGTTCGACCGTAAAAGGTCCTGTTACCACTAAGGTTCTGGTTTCATCCGTATAATTCTGAATAACGGTTGATGCGTAACCTTTAATACACTTAACTAATGCGGTGGGCATTCGAATCCCTTCCGAAAATTGTTTAAATTGTAGTATAGCTTCCCCGTCTAGTAAGTTGACTGGCAATCTAACTCTTAATTCACTACGAGATGGCAATTGATATACCTCTCTCATAGGTGGTGCGTATATTATTGGAATATTCGCATTTTTTAAATGCAAAACTTGACTTTCCATGTTTATTTTTGCCTGTAACTGTTTAAGTAGGTTACTACCTATTAACCCATCATACCTATCATCAACACTGTAAACATAAAATTTATGAAATTCCTTACTGCAAAACGTAGCTGGTAAAGGAATAAATGCATATGCCGTGGACTGTTGGCTTTGTTGCGCCATCGGAAACTGTGACCTACTTGTCCTATTGTTATGATCATTATTATTTGTCCGATTGAAATTATTTTGATTATAATGTTGCCTATAATTCCTAAACTGCTGCGAATTGTTCATCGTAATTGAACTACTCGTGGCGTTATTCGGTGCAACTGCACTGGATAGGCTCTGCGAATTATACTTCGCACTATTGAAATCGGAAAAAATATTTTTATTAGATCTATTATAATTGCGGTGATCGTTTGTTTTAGAATTATAGACTGATTGAAAGTTCTGTTCTTCTAAAACAATTTTCAACGCGTCTTCCAATGTCGAAACGTCGCGTAAACGAACTAACCTAACTAGGAATGGCGGTAAATTGAATAGAAAAACATTCATCGCCCTATTACTGTAGATTATCTGCTTAGCCTTTCGTAAAGAGTCATCAGCAATAGTCTCTGATATTTTGGAAAATAAAATGCTTCTCATATGCTGTATCCTATGACACAAATCTAAGTAACTTTCACCTTTGTTAATTTTACAGGATTCTAACTCCATTGCTAGACAATCTTCAGTACGTGGGTCGCCAAAGTGTTGATTTAACAGCATTTTTAGCTCATCCCACGTATTTATAGAGTCCCTTTCGCCTACCAAACTAGCTGCTTCGCCTGTTAATCTACTTGTTACTACATGAAATAAATAATTGTTTTGTACAACGCTCCCTTGGAATGTTGTTAAAATGTATTCACATTTTTTAATAAATAAGGGTAACGCTCTAACATCGCCATTAAATACTGGAATTATGTTTACCATCTCTTGCGGAACACGGTTTATACCTTCCATTATGAAGTGAAATAACGAAGCTTCACAAAAAGTAAGCACAAAAATTAATAAATTATCCCTAACTATTTACTACAACTAACAATCTATAAAATATTATTACGGCGTTGTCCAATCCCTAATAATACACACAACATAGATTAATACAAGGTTGGGATGCAAATGGAAGAGCTGAGAGGAAGGTGAAAAGATTTACTCACAATTCCGCAGCTATCTTCATGATCCCTGAATTACTGCTTGGCTCCTGGTCCTCTCCTGGCTTGATGTGGCTTCTTAATGTATTTGTTTGTTCGGTGATCTCTGCTGAACCGTTGAAACGGACGTCAGCTGCTTCCCGTAGATGTGGATACGTGACAGACTGACTACAGAGATCCTACCGGCTGCGCCAATTAAGTAAGCGACAACGGAAGAGTTTAAAAATAAACTTTATTTGATCCCAGTTACAGCAAGACAGTCATTACTTAATTCTACAAAATGTTGATCTTATATACTAATCTTATTGTTAACCAATCATCTCTGCTAATGACGCATGTCCTAGATATTATATGCTGACATATAGCTGTTATTCTAATATAATATAATTATTGGCTGATGAAGCTAATATTGGGGGATTGGGGTTCCTTAACTCACTCCTACATCCTCTTAACAGGTTGTCATCATTTTACCATTATATATTGTTTTCATTACCAACCTGCCGGGGTCTTATCCATTGCGATACAATCTTTCCTATTTGGGTTTTCCTTTCAGACATCTCTGGTCGGAGAACCATCCTGCTCCTGATTCTCAAAATAGATCTGCCACATCCAGCACAGATATTACGATGGCCAAGTTGTGGTTGGGTCTCATGTTCCGGGCCATCATTTGGGTTATGATTTATGAACTCCCAACACGAGTGACAAATATAATCGTCTCCAGTTATCTAAAAAGATAATTATTACCTTGGTCACAGATAATATAATACTAGCCTCATCGCATACAAAGAAACCGTGCCGATGTAACTAGCGTTTTTCATCTGATTATACCAATTTTTTTTTGTAAATCAGTCACGTTTGGTTCCGTTCCACGGCGATACATAGATCACCATCTATATCCATGGAACGGAACCAAACGCAATTGATGTACAAAATAATCTGTACAGTACGTCGGCACGGTTTCTTTGTATGGGATGAGACACCACTCCCATGGAAAAAAAAAAACGCAAAACAAGTTTATGCATTTAAGTTATAATGTGTCCTGCATTTAAGTTATAATGTCCTGGTTCCGTGTTATGCATGTCACAACCCCTTAATATTATGTGCTAAATGAATAATTGATAGACAAATATTAATTGTGATATGCATACAGGAAATCATTAGACTGACAGTAGTTACACCACATGTAGTAATTCAAATATATAATAAAATACTTCAGACTGTTGTTATATTCAGAAGATTGATGATTTTCAACACTTAAAACCGATCAGGAGGAGCATATTTATGATAAGACCATAAGAGACTACTTAAGTAAATGCTAACATCTAAACGAAATATCCTATTTTGCTCGCTCCCTTAGTTTTATTTCTGAAATGTAGTTAAATCAATAAGTTAACGAATATACTTTGATCACTTTCATCAGACAAACGATGTCTCCGTAATCGAGCAATGCGCAATTGACAATTAACACAACTCATTTTAACTGTTGAAGTCCAAATCACTTGCAAATCGTTATCCAGAAGTAAATGCCGTAGTCGAGCTTGTTGTGCAGAATAGTCAGTCCAAAGGTAAAGCCAAGTCGTCAATAATCCACAAAATCGCAAAAATATCATTCGTATTCCACGTTAGCCGTTAAACACAAACGAGAATGGAACTGACATGCCAACCACATATAACTATAGAAGTCATTTGACACTGACGTTCCATTATTCGTTCAATGTTTTCAATACTGTTAAAATTTTTTCAACACAAAATAATTTACATATTTGACGGCGTTTATGTCAAACGTCAGGTTGACAGGACTGTCGATGTCAACCTAGCGAAGCGTCATTGTCGATGGTAGTGCGGGCGGCCATCTTAAAAGGCACTTTGGGAACGGGACGGCGCCCGCGCACCACGCTTGTGACGAATCGCTCAGAATCTTCGCCATCACGCTATTTCAAGATTAAATTAAGTTGAATTCATATAGTAGTAATCACTAATTACCTAATTACATCATGATTCCTGTGAACGCTGATTAAAATACGTCGATTGTGATCTGAAGCCATTTATTCCTATTTCCGCGCCTACCCACATAATTAGGAGAAGATAAGTTTTGGTGAAGGGCCTCTAGGTCATCCTGGCTCTACATCATTAGTGGGATTCGATCATGCTAATGAGATCACACGTAAAAAAAATGCTAGTAAAAATGGCGGCTACGTTCTTGCAAAAAAAGGTTTGTTCCCATCGGCCACCCCCCAGTTGCCACCCCGGTGGCCGATGGGAATGATTTAGTGAAATTTCCTACCTTCCTTTATTCCCATCTGCCACCGGGGTGGCGGATGGCACTAACTAGTGGCGTTTGCCACCCCGGTGGTCGATGAGACTTATTTAGTGAAATCTGCCACCTTCCTTTATTCCCATCTGCCACCGGGGTGGTGGGCGATTCTCATGACATTTGTCACATAAAAGTGAATGTTGATGCTGTGACCGGTTTACTTTGTTACTTGGATCCAACTAAAGGTGCTGGCCCTGATAACTTAATAAAATCATCTAAATTTCTAACTAAATGCGCGCCTTGCATTGCCCTACCTATTTCAATTTTGGTTTTTGGAAGTCGGACTCAAGGTGTTAATATTAGGAGAGGTATATAAAAGAGATTACTAATCATGGGCCTATATGCAAGCTGTGTATTATAGCTAAAATATTTGAGAGGATTGTCTATAACCAGATAGATCCGCCCTTGCTAGCTTCACGGCTTTTAAAAGGACGGTCTACCATTTCTAATTTAATTTTATTTAATGGTTTGATTACGGATGCTATGGATAACGGTAAGCAGATCGATGTGGTTTGCACAGATTGTAGTAAGGCATTTGATCGGCTCGACTACAATAGCCTGATAAAGAAGCTAAGCTACATCCGTTGGGACCTCTTGGTTCTCTTCTGACACAAGCAGTAGTTCTCAATAATGATATGTCTAGTTGGGTAAACTTGCCTAGCGGAGTGTCTCAGGGTTCGTTGCTCGGTCCTTTTTTGTTTGTAGTATGTCTGAACGATATCGATCAGAGCCTCCATTCATCCAAACTATTATGCTTTGCCAAGGACATGAAAGATTTTGCCACTGTTTCTATTTCTTTTTTTTTTAATTTCATAAAATTGTTGCCAACTCAAAGAAAAAATGTTGGTGGTTTAAAATTCTACCAAAATCCTTCAACGAAAAATAGTCAAATATGAACCTTGAAAACTTTCTAGATATTTTTTCTATTTACCCCGTTTTACGGTCATGAGAATCAACCACCCGACTAAACTTATGAAGGTGGCAGATGGGAATAAACCGGCATACGCCACTAGTTAGTGCCATCCACCACCCCGGTGGCAGATGGGAATAAAGAAAGGTAGGAAATTTCACTAAATCATTCCCATCGGCCACCGGGGTGGCAACTTGGGGGTGGCCGATGGGAATAAACCCAAAAAAATTAAGGTGTTGTTTATCCGGGATCAACGTGGGACTGATTTAAAGAATCGTAGAGTTTTCTGCGACTACCTTCAGTCTTGAATAATGAAAAACCAGTTCGGAGCGGAGCAGCAAGGAGGCTAGCAATAATCAAGGAGCTGGACAGGTCAAGGAGGAGCATGTGAACGTGTAGAAAGATCCATACACACTGATCTTTGTGCCAATCTGGTGAGTCGTTTTCAATTTGTCATGAATACGGAAGTGTGGTTTTGCTTATGGTATGGCCCATGTCAGGCCCATAATCCCATGTTAGTTATCGCTGGTCAAGTTTTAGTGTTGCTGAAGATTTATTATTCTTCGGACTTCTATTATTGTTCGGACTTTAGAGCGATGTAGTAGCATTGCCGTACCAAACACATCATTCTGTAACTTAAGATAATTCCAAATGAAATATTTTGAAGTTTTGTAGTGAGATAGTTTTATGTAGTGAGAGTTAACTAAGTTTAAGAAGAAGCAAGGTATTCTCCTTTTCGAGTCAGAGAGCCAAACTATCTGGAACGTATTAAACCCTACCAGGCCACGTTAATTGAGGCTTAAAATTCCGTGGCCGCTATGGCATTCATTGCATTCTCTAAAGCCCATGAGCACTTGGGATGCTGTAATGTGTGGTTCATGTTTTGGACAGGGGCTCTGCACTCACATTCGGTGTCCATAATAACCCATTTTGCTTTGCCGGTTACCCTTACTACACCGCTGCACCGGTAAATTTTCATCAAAGCTGTCTATGATAAAGATAACCATGTGAACATTTACTCTCGTATTGTTTTTCATGTTTCAGATACCATATTGTGTCGTAGTGGAGCCTCTGCTGCAGGCTAGTGGTTCAGATGCTGTATGCAAAGGCTGACGTGTCAACATCTAAGAGGTTAAGAAATATGGCAGGCTAGCAGTTCACAGGTTATGACAACAGCTGGGAGGTTGG
Source organism: Orthosia gothica (assembly GCA_949775005.1). Taxonomy (NCBI): domain Eukaryota; kingdom Metazoa; phylum Arthropoda; class Insecta; order Lepidoptera; family Noctuidae; genus Orthosia; species Orthosia gothica. The sequence goes on from CATKRY010000124.1 coordinate 387,433, forward strand.
GCACGTGCAAGTTTTGAATGGAATACTCGGTGAGTTGCTTCCATGTTATTTCGATAGTGAGGTCGAATGTTGTCTAGTGAAGAGATGCTAGTTCGAGTTTAAATAGTGTTCATGTTTGACCACTGAATTGGTAGTGGTTATTATCTTGTACTATCACTAAGTAATTAAGACACACTTAGTAAAAAGCAAGTAGTTAATGAAATGCCTATTAGCGGTATAGTTTTAACTCGTAGTACGAGCTTTAGGATGAGATATCTCATAAGAAGGAGATGAGATATCCAAAATGACTGCGCAAATAGTGATTTTCAGTGGCAAAGCGAGTTAGTAATGTCGTTGGGCTAACGCAATTGTATAGAGTTAGGTAGGTAATGATCATTTACGTGTATTCAGAACAAATCTTATGTTGCGTAACGATTTACAACGACCGTCTTCAGATTTGAATTCACTTGCTTACTTTCAAAGTAATATTATGATAGTAGTAGATTTCGCGATTGTTTTCCTTACATGAAAACTGAGTTAGTGGGCGATAGTAATAGGTTACTGTTGATAATTAGTTTTTGACGATATTGAGCCGAGTTAATTCGTGAAGCTCCTTCACATGAGCTACTAAGGCGCAAATATTATAAGGCTTAATGGTTCCCCTCATGTTGACAATCAGTATGTTCCAAATTCTTTGAGTAAAAATCCGTTAATCTTGTGAGAAAGATCCCCGATCACGAAGTTCCTCAGGCATTAGACGTCATAGTTGATAACAATGGAAGGGACACAAAATCTGATTAAGAAAGGCTTGTAAACTCATACTCAAAACTTTGAACCGTATCTCATGAGTAACATGTGGCGATGGGTCTATAAGGAATCTTTGGTGTGATTCTGGCTTGTGTTAGTGCACAGATCGCAATGAAGGTTTAATGAGTTGAGTATGCATTGTTTATGGATTATGAGAAACCGAAAGACCGACAGATTTGCTATAATTACTTTGTTTAGTTATTGAACTTTTTGATCGTTGCACCTTTTTCTAATGACGTGTTGTTTGGGAATCTCTGGTATGGCAACTAAATAGGCCCTGTATTGAGTCCGTGATAGGTGATTATGACAGGACTGTGATCGTTATACACTGAAAGCTTTAAATAGGTACGCTTAGAACCTACAAGTATGCACGCGGTAGGTTAAGGATTATGCCAGCAGGTCATGTACCTCATCAATATCGACGTTGATGTTAAAAAGATTTTGATGATGATGAGCAAGCTTAATATTTCGAGTAATTGAGTCTATCGGCCGTATTTGACCGTACCAGTGGATTCTGGTGGAGGTCGGGATCTAGAGAGACCGTCGTGTGAGAGCATTGCGATTGCCGTCAGCTAGAGAGCCGTGGTGTTAGATGTTTTACTCTAGGGTCTCTTTAAGCTTGGCAGTTTTTGCTGCAGCAGAAGTTTTAAAGTTTGTTTCGAATGACTGTGGTACATGGCCCAGGGTAATGATTTAGTTAAAGAGTAAGCTCTAAAATTGTTATTTTTACGAACCCAATGATCTACTTTGGTCAGAAGTAGCCGAGTGTTATGTGGCAACTGTTGACCTGTGTGGCAACTGTGAGCCTGTGTAGCAACTATGGGCCGCTATGGCACCTGTAAGTCTGTGTGACACTATGTCTGGTATGAAATCGTATGGTCTTGTTCGTGTAAGAAACCTTACAGAAAGTTCCTATTGAGTTATGAGGTTAAAAGAAAATAAATTCACATAGTCACGCGAGAGGTGAGGTCACCATGTTAATGTTGATGACATTCAATGCACTATACAAATTCAGAGCGAAGGTAAGATCGATGAACGTTTAATAAGCTTGCTGTTCCATGTGATCCCCGATTGTAATATATCAGATCCTATAATAATAGGTAGAGATATTTTTGGTTTAGGACTATGCGTGAAAATTGATAATGGTAACCTAGTACCTAATATATACCAAAGAGCAATCTTATTTTTGTAATAAGACTTCAGATACATCAGATTTAAATCATATTGAAACAGATCAGAAGGCGCACGATAAAAAAAAGTGATTTTAATTTTAAGAAAGTATGCAAATCATTTTATAGAAGGTATACCTACCAAACGGGTTAAGACAGGGGTATGTGAATTAGTAATAGCTCGTATAAAGGTGTCCCACGAGAATTTGCGTGCAGTACCCCGGGGACATAATGGATTACTTGAAATCGCGTCTATTATTTTAAATGAAGTTGAGGCCGAGACGGCGTCTGATGATGCAGAAAATACATTGTGCTCAAAAAATTATAACGAGTCATTAGACCGTCTTGACACCTTGACCGTATGCTCGGACACTACTTCGGCTGACTCACACACTGTCACTGCAAGCTCAGGCACCCTGAGCGTACTGTCAGACCGTGAAACATGGAAGGTCCTTCATGAAGTTGAAGTATACACGGAACAGAACAATTCACTATCATAGGCAGGTATAGTACAAACTATCGTTACTCTACTGTAACATTCCTATAATTATGATAAATTGTACAAATGGTTGATCCTGGGCGAAGAAGTGTTGTCCTTACTATTCTAGGATGAGTAGTTAGAGGGCACACTTCACTCGTCACAGAAGATAGACGAAATATGTCGTCCGAGTCAGGTGTTGACTTGTCACAGTGGTTTATTTAGCGTCATCTGACGAAATTTGTCGTCCGAGTCAGGTGCTGACTTGTCCTGGATGATCGCTTGTGTTTGATGTTTACAAGGACGTAAATGTATTGTCTTAGCTAAATTATAGCTCGAATTGGTATCTAATGCGTTGTCGACTGGTCTAACTGAAGTGTAGTCCGAGTCACACCTTACGGTTGGCTAAGTGATACGCTTGCCTGGTTAGTCCAAGTCATTAAATCAACTGGTCTTACTGAAGTGTAGTCCGAGTCACACCTTACGGTTGGCTAAGTGATACGCTTGCCTGGTTAGTCCAAGTCATTAAATCAACTGGTCTTACTGAAGTGTAGTCCGAGTCACACCTTACGGTTGGCTAAGTGATACGCTTGCCTGGTTAGTCCAAGTCATTAAATCAACTGGTCTTACTGAAGTGTAGTCCGAGTCACACCTTACGGTTGGCTAAGCGATACACTTGCCTGGTTAGTCCAAGTCATTAAATAATTTGAGAGTTTGTGTGCTGATGAAAATGATTAGGTCAGGATGAGCGAACGGACTATGCAGTTTTCTTAATTTGTTTCAGATAAATCGCCCGAGGACGGTCGCAAGTCAGTCCGGCCGTGTCGGCGTTTATGTCAAACGTCAGGTTGACAGGACTGTCGATGTCAACCTAGCGAAGCGTCATTGTCGATGGTAGTGCGGGCGGCCATCTTAAAAGGCACTTTGGGAACGGGACGGCGCCCGCGCACCACGCTTGTGACGAATCGCTCAGAATCTTCGCCATCACGCTATTTCAAGATTAAATTAAGTTGATTTCATATAGTAGTAATCACTAATTACCTAATTACATCATGATTCCTGTGAACACTGATTAAAATACGTCGATTGTGATCTGAAGCCATTTATTCCTATTTCCGCGCCTACCCACATAATTAGGAGAAGATGAGTTTTGGTGAAGGGCCTCTAGGTCATCCTGGCTCTACATATTTTTACGGACTGTTTACACTGTAGGTACTTTTCAAGTTTCCTTTTAAATATTTTTGTTTGTTTACTAAGATGTGAGTACAAAAGAAAGAAAACCGCCTAGCGAAAACGTACTTATGTGTTTGGAAATATAAATCATTATTGTAGATTGGAATGTATTAATGTCTCTCACGAAAAACATTGCGTTCAGAAACTGCACGATGCTTTATTTAAAAAAAAAAAAAAAAAATACTTTTGATTCCCATCACCTAGTAACTTAATTTTTTTTTATAGAACTCTTTTAATTTTGTTACTATAATTAATATAAACTAGTCCGTGAACGGCACTCCGTTTATTTTTAAATCACGTGGGTCCGATCTCACCATCCTCCTTTCCAAAAACTCATTGAAGAAACTCTCAGTGGATTGCCGTCTACTGTAGTATTTCAAGATGACGTCTGCTGTACAGGTAGAAATAAAGAAGATCATTTTAATAATTTAAGGGCAGTATTATCTATATTTAAAGATGCTGGTTTGCGAGTAAATTGGTCTAAGTAAGAGTTTTTTAAAGACAGCGTACTCGTAACGTACTAAGGGTATCGTATTGATACGAGTAAACGTGGATTACACACTGATGAAAAAAAAATCGAAGCAATAGTTGACCTAGACCAAAAGACGTGACACTATTGAAAAGTTTTTTGGGTTTAGTCAATTTTATGCCAAGTTTTGTGTGAATATTAGTAGCGTATTAAAATCATTATACGATTTGCTAAAGAAAAATGTCAAATGGCAATGGAGTAATAAATGTGAATTCGCGTTCAATAAAATAAAACAAATTTTAAGCAGAGGACCAATTATAGCGCACTATGATGCAACGTTGTCGCTCATCCTTTCTGTGGATAGTAGTGCGTACGGACTGGGCGCAGTGCTCGCGCACCGGTACCCAGACGGCTCCGAGCGGCCAGTCAGCTGTGCATCACGTACGCTTAACGCTGCCGAGTCAAACTACTCACAATTGGACAAAGAAGCGTTAGCCATTATTTTCGGTGTGACGCAGCATCACCAGTATTTGTATGGTAGGCATTTGTATTTACGAAGCGACCATCGTGCACTTAGCTATATATTTGGAAAAATAAAGGCATACCGCAAACAGCAGCCAGTCGACTGCAAATATATACTGTTCGATTGGCTGCATATAATTTTGACATGGAATTTGTTCCATCAAGGAATAATTGCTTTGCCGACGCTTTATCTCTTGCCTTTAAAGTGTACGGTTAAAGAAAGCCGCGATGACTTATTTGATAGTAGTTTCCTCAATTTTTTTAAAGAAAAATTGTCAGTAACTTTTGAAGAAGTAAGAATTGAAACAACCTCGTAATTATTTATGGTGGGAGGGTTTGGACGCGGACATTGAGCAAATATGTCGCGAATGTGCCGCCTGCAGATCTCAAATGGATAATCCTGCACCGGCACCTCTTCACGCATGGCCGTGGCCTTCGGAACCATGGATACGTTTAAATGTTGTATTTTAGGACCGCATCACAATAAATATAACTTCATCATAATAGACGCGCATTCTAAGTGTATAGAAGTTGAATGTTTATCTAGTACGTCAGCATCAACTGTCATAGCTTGTTTACGTAAAATATTTGCTAGGTTTGGATCCCCAAAAAGCATAGTCAGTGACAATGGGCCACCTTTTTCTTCAGCAGAATATCTGTCATACTTGAATAAAAACGGGATTAGACGTGTTTTAGTAGCACCTTACCATCCATCAAGTATAGTGCCGCTGAAAATGCGGTGCGTCAATTTAAACAAGTCCTAAAAAAGGCAACCGTGACATTAGACGACGGTCGTATTCATAGACATCACGTAGATCAAAATTTAAATAAAACCACCAAAAAAGCGAGGCAGTCTTGGTCAGGTGCTAATTTAAATGATACACAGGTGCAGGAAAACACTTGTTACAGTAAAGATAATTATAAAAATAACGATGATCTTAGGTCCACTCATTTTACTACACTTGAAAAAAGCGAATCTCCACCACAGAAGGGTGAGCTAGGGTACGATGATGTAAGCAACACCGGGGGGGTCAGGCGCCGCAAACGTCGTACAGCCACAACCTGACGTAAATATGCCCGATCTAAGTACTATTACTGATTTGCTCATAGTCGGGAACACACACACAGGTGCAGGAAAACACTTGTCACAGTAAAGATATTAATAAAAATAACGATGATCTTAGGTCCACTCCACAAAAGATTTTACTACACTTGAAAAAAGCGAATCTCCACCGCAGAAGGGTGAGATAGGGTACGATGATGTAAGCAACGCCGGGGGGTCAGGCGCCGCAAACGTCGTACAGCCACAACCTGACGTAAATATGCCCGATCTAAGTACTATTACTGATTTGCTCATAGTCGGGAACACCTACAACGGACCTATAGTCCACATAAAATGATTTTACGATCACGGGTAAACAGAAATGTTAAAAAATAACTTAGCCATATAAGAAGATGTATTTGTTTGTTTACTAGTGTTTGAGCAAGTTTGTATTTACTTATAAGTAGAGTAGAATAGAATTTTATTTTGCAAATATGGGTAATACACAATAGTTGTTATGATATAAAAGCTCAGCCATATTTTACCATTCGGCATGCAAACATTTACATTATTTATGCAACATAAACAAACATAGTATTATGTTTCTTTACACATTGATTGATTTATTTTTAATTTAAAAATTATAATTAACAAAAATAAAAGATTAAGTTGTTAATTTTATTGGGAGAAAAGTGTCATGTATACACATTTTATATTCTACCCACATTTATATCTAGTATACGTGGGACACTCAGAAAGTTTTGCGAAACTAAAAAAAATTGTTCTATACGTACATATATTTTTATTAAATCTTTTCAAAGTACTTTCCACCAGCCTCTATACAAAGATTCATGCGCCTAAACCAGTTTTCAAAACACTTTTTCCAGTCCGCCGCAGACACCTCGTTTACAGCCTGCTCGAACGCAGCCAGCGCATCTTCCGGCGACGAAAATTGTATCCCTTTGAGCTGATTTTTTATTTTTGGGAATAAAAAGAAGTCACACGGTGCTAGATCAGGGCTGTAAGGAGGGTGACCCAGGAGTTTGACTGGCGTGCTGTCCAGGAAGTCCCTCGTTTTGAGTGCGGTGTGCGCAGGTGCATTGTCGTGGTGGAGCAGTAGCCCGCGGAGCCCTGTGTTTGGTCGCTTGTTGCTTATAACAGAGAAAACTTCTGGCAAACATTTGGTAGTATACCATTCGGCATTAATGCTTCTTTGATCCCGTAAGGGAATTGATACCAAGTGGCCAGTCAAATTAAAAAAGCTAGCGATCAAAATCTTACCCCCGCTTCTAGATCGCTTCACTTTGGTAGGCGTTGGCTCATTTTGAAACACCCAAACAGTCGACTGGCGCTTGGTTTCTGGGTCGTATTGATAAATTCAGGACTCATCACCTGTAACGATGTCGTAAACACGCCGAGACGAGCCTGCTTCAAATTTGATAAGCATATCACGGCACCATTCCACCCGGGCCTGCTTCTGAGCATCGGTGAGGTTGTGCGGCACCCAGCGTGATACTATCCTCCTCACGCGAAGATGGCTGTGTAGAATCTCGTGAACGCTTCCCGATCCAATCTTCAATATGTGTTGAATCTCCTGATATGTAATTCGCCTATTGTCTTGGATTAAATTTTTCACTGCTAGCACGTTTTCTTCGGTAACAGCCGTCAAAGGGCGACCGCTTCTTTCGTCATCCCCCAAAGTTGGTCGACCGCGCTTGAATTCGTTATACCAACGATACACGGTTGCCTTGGAAGGGCCTTCATCCATGAATGCCATTTGAAGTCTATCGTACGATTCATCCGGTTTCAGGCGACACTTGAAATCGTATAAAATCATAGCTCTAAAATGTTCCCGGCGCAGATCCATATTTCAGTGAGACACAATACTTTGAATTAACTCGCAAAAAATGTGGAGGGAAATTTTGAAATTGGAACTTACTTATTTTTACTTATAAATAATCATATTTTCGAAAAACATTATAACTGGCCAGTCTCCCATATATAAAAACTTTTTTTCGCAATACTTTCTGAGGGGCCTGGTATATAGAGACAATAAATGTACCCCAGTTTGCAATTGACCGTGTTTCATTCCATACATTACACAATCAAAGCTATGTCTTCTGGTGACTTTTGGAGTTCTGCTAACCGTTGTTCACATTGTATTCTCAATTGAGCTTCGTCAATATCAAGTGGATCAAAAGCTTCTGGTCTATAGTGCTTGTCCGGATGGGTTTTCTCTCGTGGCGCAAACGATCGTTTGCGTGTCGACAATTGCCGTCGTATTCTGCTTTGTTCCTTCCGACTTAGGTATTTTTTTAAATATGTCCTTGGGCTGTGTGGTCTGTTTTTTCCAGTGATAATCCTGAAAACACATTTTTTTACTAGAAAATATCAATAAAGTATAAATAGATGATTATACCCATGCAGTTTCATGCCATTTGTGTCCAGTATCAAGTGATAATGAAGAAAACACATTATTTTTACTAGAAAATATCAATAAAGTATAAAACAACACAACAACAAACAAAACAATGTGAACATGAAAACTGTTGGAGTAGGCACATCTGTAGTTCACTACCTGATCTGATGGGGATCATTCCCCACCAGATCAGGTAGTGAACTACAGATGTGCACTATGTATAACTTTGAGTGCACTATGTTATATTCCATAGAATTAGTAACAATATTTGTGAAGTATGCATTTCTTACTGGACAATTTCTGACTGTTTATATTTACCTGCCACATGAATACGTCGCTGGTAAGAACCCCCTTTTCCTAAACTAATTCGTTTTCCACAGTTGAATTTATTAATTACACTCATACTTTTCTGCCACATTTGTCGTCTCATTTTACAAACGGCCTGTCTTCAAAGCTATTTCTCCATTGGCTGCTTAAATCAGAGCCCACACCTCTGGAGCAGTCTTTTGCAGTTTTTCTACGAAATTTTCTTCCTTATTTTCACTTCCATGTGCAGATGTTTTATATACAATTTGAGCAGCTGTTCAGGCTTGAAGTACCGTCTCACCTTTGCAAGGATCCCCAACTTTTTTGCAGCCAACTGAGCCTTTGCCTCAATGAATGGCCCAAAATTGAGGGTCGATGTTAACGATGTTAGGGTCGTGGTCCGTTATCGGCACGGTTACACCAAGGAAAGATGGAGCCGGGTGGAATAGGCTATTTATTGCGGAAAAAAAAATGCCTGGGTCTTAGCTGCATTAAAACTGACTAGATTGGCATCGCCCCATTCGGAGACTGCCTCCAAAGACAGGTTCAAGCGCCCAACCATGACTTCCCGGAGAGACCGGAACCCAGGCCCAGTAGCCCGTGAACCGGACACGTATCTCTCGGCAACCGTGCTGTCGTCTGCGTACCCAAAGGTTACGGGTTTTAGCAGGTCATTTATGTGCAGCAAAAGTAGCCGAGAGCACCGACCCCTGAGGGACTCCGGCGTTAATACCTAACTGACCGGACGAGCAGCCATCCAGTCACACAGACCACTAGGCAGACCGAAGGACGGAAGCTTAACAATAAGGCTCTCATGCCAGACCCTGTCGAAAGCCTTCGAGATGTCAAGGGAGACAGCAAGCGCTTCCCCGCGCCTCTCGATGGCCTCACTCCAGACGTGAATGGCATACGCTAGAAGATCCCCAGTTGACCGATTTCGGCGGAAGCCGTATTGGCGGTCACTGATTATGTCGTTGTCTTCTAGGTATGCCAGGAGCTTATTGTTCAGCACACGTTCCATACTCTTACAGAGGATGGACGTTACCGAGATGTGTCTGTAATTGGCTGGGTCAGCCCGACTACCCTTTTTGGACACGGCGTAGTTAGTCTTCAAGGTTAGGCCAAGAGGCTTATCGGAAACGATGCACTGGTCGCCTCAAAGCCTTGAACATCGACGCCAAGTGGCCAGTCTGTAGGTTTATATCGGTTACATTTCGGGGAGTGTGCGATGGAACTGCACAATTTGATTCCACCTAGCCCTTTCCATCACCGGACAACAAGACGTACGGCAATGCGCCACCGGTACATGGTGGACATCCCACCCATACGTACAAAGCATTTTACGAATACTTTAATTGTACGCATAGCTAAGGAGCGGAATTACCTGCCGGAGTCTTTGTTTCCTGATAGCTACAACCTTGGGGTCTTTAAGTCAAGAGTAAATAGGTTACTTCTAGGCAAGCGTGTTTCACCGTCGACCACGTCATCACTTACCATAAGGCGAGATAGTGGTCAAACGCGAGCATATCGATAAAAAAATATTGTACTTTTTTAGATCTTGGCCCACACTAAGTTGCCACTTTATAGACGAAATATGTCGAAGCCCAAAGTGATGAAGCTTACACTAGTGGCACGGAAAATTATAATGTGAAGCAGTGAGAATGATGCTATAGCTGCAGATTTGAGAAATGGTCCACGGCAAGTTAGTACAAAATTTGTAATGATCATTGTGATTCATCCTGGATGTTATATTCCTATATTAGTATTATAAGTACTTTGAAACAATTGGTACAATAGTCTTTCGAATATTCATTTAGAATAACTAAATAAGCGATATTAAATTCCTTAGAGCAGTGGAGAGTAGTGGTGGCCCAGTGGTATCGGCCGCGACTTACAAGTTATAGGTCGTGGGTTCGAGCCCAGGCAGGCGCTTTACTTTGTGTAAATTATTTCATCACCACTGCTCTCAAAAACGGTGAAGGAAAACATCGTGAGGAAACCGGCATGTCCTAGAACCAAAAATTCAAAGACATGTGACATCCACCAACCCGCACTGGGCCCGCGTGGCGGATTACGGCCCATTCCCTCTCACAGAGAGGAGGCCTGTGTCCCAGCAGTGGTAACATTAATAGGCTGGTGATGTGATGTTAAATTCCTTAGTTGTCTTGTTACGTTTTAAAATGGTTTCATTACAATTGATAATGGATTATTGACGTCATGCTCCCCAGACACCCCATCACCTATTTTGCTGTTTATAAATTCATAGCACAATTGTACGCAATGTGTACCGAATTAGTACATATATAAAAAAAATAAGTACCTTAACAGATTATCAGGTACAGTCAACTGAATTATGACTTGCTGTAGAGCATCTCCCCAGCAACCCCAAGTAAAATTGTAATAATTTTACTTAGGCATTTACTATAAGAGGTTGATAAAAATTGTACTCTTATTTTTAGCACTGGATGTGCTAGCTATGACTACTTAAAACGTTTATTTTAAATTTCGATTATAAGCGCCTGAGACAAATAAATAGCATAGTGTATTTCAATCTGTTTCGATATCATAAAATTGGTAGGTGTTGTGTAGTAATTAAATTATAGACACTATGTGATTAAGCAGAACTATTGTAATAAATATTATTTTCCTTTAGCTGTTATAACAGATATTGATTTATTTGTACGTAGGAATTACTAATACCTCAGTACGTATAATATAAAATCATAGTGATTCTAAATTTATAATTTTGTACACCTACCTTCAATTTCTATAACTTTATATTCATCTTCATTCATTCCTTAGTTACGAGATCGCTGTTGATCAAGTTTACTTTCTTCAACATGAAGCGTGGAAAAATATTATCTGTGAAACATTTGTCCGTATCATCAATGCTCTGTATTTTATGTTTTGGTTCCGATGATTCGATGAGAGATTACTGACTTCTTGTTTTCTGGAAAATCTCAGGGTAAGAACATCTAGCTGATTTCAGTTCTCCAGATAAATACTCAGTGTGGATCATAATAAAACTATCCACTCGCAAAAGTCCACTTCTTGAATTTAGTAATAGCTGTTTAATATTCTTAAAATAGCTTTCGACGTTGCTGCTAGTAGCACAGCACTAGCACTCTAATTTTTGAAAACAGGCAGCATTAGATTTGTCCAAAGGGGAATCTTTTTAATAGTTTCTTAAAACTTTTTTATAAATGTAGGGAAATAATAAACATTTTCATAGAATGTCTCATCACACAGCTCACTATTCAATATTTCTTTATTTATAATAAGGTCTATTTCTGCCATAACTGGGTTTTGAAGAAACAAATCATAATTTTCTTCAAATATCGATTCTTCGTTTTTCGAGTTTTCTTCTAATTCTATTATCTCATTAAGTTTTTTGTACTACTACTGGATATTCATTATTCAACCTAGAAGCAAGTTTTTCTTTGTAGAATTCGTTTTTCTAACTTTTCTTGATTTGTGGACCAATTTTGATTCCACCTTTTCCAGAACACATGTTACTATAACCGAATCAATATAATTATTTTTTGTATTAATAAAAATGTTGCCATTGCATTCGCGATAACTTCCGCTTATCTTCACACGATCTCCACTAATATAATTATTTTTCAGAAAATCCATGTGCGTCTGTTTGTTGTCTTTTTCCAAATATATTTTCTAAAACAATCACTCCACGCACCAGACGGTAGTCTCTTCTTTAGAGCACGACGTCCAGATTTATTTTTGACATCATTATAAAACCGTGGTTTGATTTTTCCCATTCGCTTAATTCTATTTCAAAGCTCATTACACTTTCACCACTAAAAACCACTAAAAAATATTGCAATTTCTTTTAAGGGAAAGGTACAAAGCCTTAGGTGACATTTGAGCACTAAACTTGCGGCTGATAATCTTGTAAATATAGCTACCCGAATGTGGCACACTATGTAAATTATGAAAATGTTCACTTTGTTCAAGGAAAACACACTTTTGCTCCACCAAACTCACAGATAATCTTTTTCCACGCTTCATGTTAAAGAAAGTATACTTTATCAACAGCATATCAGTAATCTGTGATCAACAGCGATCTCGTAACCAAGGAATGAATGAAGATGAAAATAAAGTTAAAGAAATTGAAGGTAGGTGTACAAAATTATTAATGTAGAATCGCTATGATTTTATATTATATGTACTGAGGTATTAGTAATTCCTACGTACAAATAAATCTACAGCTAAAGGAAAATAATATTTATTACAATAGTTCTGCTTAATCACATAAGTGTCTATAATTTATTTACTACACAACACCTACCAATTTTATGATATCGAAAGAGATTGAACTATGCTATTTATTTTTCTCAGGCGCTTATAATCGAAATTTAAAATAAACGTTTTAAGTAGCCATAGCTAGCACATCCAGTGGTAAAACTAAGAGTACAATTTTTATTAACCTCTTGTTTACATATTAAGTAAATGCCTAAGTAAAATAATTACAATTTTACTTGGGGTTGCTGGGGAGATGCTCTACAGCAAGTCATAATTCAGTTGACTGTACCTGATAATCTGTTAAGGTACTTATTTTTTTAAGTATGTACTAATTCGGTACACATTGCGTACAATTGTGCTATGAATTTATAAACAGCAAAATAGGTGATGGGGTGTCTGGGGAGCATGACGTGATTATTGACCTAATTATGAGATTATATTAAGCAATATAGAAAATGGCAGGATACCGCGCCATTTTCTCATATTAGACGCATTGAGACACAGATAGACCCGAGATTATAAAATATTGTGTAATGGATAAGCAGACTTATTTTTTTGCAAACTACAAGCCAGAACAGGCCAGATATATTATTATTATCAATACTTGGTGTAAGATCGACTACACAAGGCTAACGTAAGTTATTAGATATTTTAACTTATTATTGCTAATGTTTGCGTTGAAACTGTATCTATATCATATTATGGCCTTTATTCCTAATATGTTATATTGATTTAAGGGCGGGTCTATGTCCTTTGCCTTATCCTTGTTATTTTGATTCTATAATATTGTAAATACATTATCATCATCTGCCTAGCCTTTTCCCAACTATGTTGGGGTCGGCTTCCAGTCTAACCGGATTTAGCTGAGTACCAGTGTTTTACATGGAGCGACTGCCTATCTGACCTCCACAACCCAGTAACTGGGTAACACGGTACCCCTTGGCTAGACTGGTGTCAGATCTCAAGCGTCTGACTTTTCGTAACGACTGTCAAAGATCTTCAAATGACAGCCGGGACCAACGGCTTAACGTGCTTTCCGAGGCACGGAGGAAACTCGATATGTTGAAATGGTCACCCATCCACGGACCGACCTCGTCAAGCGTTGCTTAACCTTAAAGATCGACCCGTGCGGCTGTTATTATTTAGCCACGAGCTCCTCGATTGTAAATACATTATGTGGTTGTAAAAGATATCGATAAATACCATGAACAGCTTCCGTGGGGTTTGTTGCCCTTCTTCCCCACGAGAAGTAGTCTAGCGACCGGGCAGTAAGCTCAATGAGCCTTCTAAATATGAATTAATAGACAAGCCTTACTTAAATAAATAACTAGTCTTGCCTCTCTGCGCTTTTATTCATAAAACCCTTTCCTTACACACCACATACATTGGAACTCTGATACACAGTAAATAACCAACAGCCATCTTGACATTTAAAGCTTGTTGCTTGTTTTAAAGTAATTTACAATAACGTATTTTTGTTTTTATTGTGTGACAAAAGGATTGCCATGTATTCTATGTGTTATGTTGTCACTTACGAAACCCAAAATTCTTAAGAAAATGACTAACACTAGAGCTGAGCTTCTGGATTTTACCTTTCGTTTTAACATGTCCCATACGTGTCCCATTGGATTTATATCCGGTGCCCTCGCTGGTCACTCCTTAACTGGGATATTTACAGCATTAAGGTAGGCTTGCGTTGAACGAGCAGTATGCGGGCGAGCATTATCATGCATAAAAACGAAGTCGTCCCCTACAGAAGGGGCAAATGGTACTACATTAGATTCCAAAATGTCTCTTACGTAGCGATCTGCAGTTAGACTCCCTCGTTCAATCACAACCAAGTTCATACGAGATTTTAATCATTTCTCTCCCCAAACCATAATGGATCCTCCACCATATGCCACTGTAGTATGTACTTTCAAAATGTGCTTGATTATAACGTTCTCTTTTGCGTCTGCAGATTCTATTTCTTCCGTCTATTTGATTTAATTTAAGGGGAGTACGGATCTAACATCTCATCCGGCACAACTGTCACCCTCACCTGCCCGCGTGATGCTTGGCGTGGTGCTCCCTGCTAGATAACGGACGAGGCTCTGGCGACGGAGCATAGGCGGTATAACCTAAAACCCAGTAGGGAAACTATCTGGAAGAGGCTTCAGTAGCCTGGAGAACCAAATACTCTTCGAAAGTTCTGGTGCAGAAGGCAACGGGAAACCACTGCACTATTTTCCCAAGAAATCTAATATGGAATGAGCGCACTTAGAGATGATTTACTGACGAAGATGGTTGCACTTGCAACGTGGAATGTCCGTGGCATGATACAAGCTGCTAAGAAGGAAATTATCGACAAGGACCAACAGGTATACAAATTAGACATTTTAGGCCTTAGCGAGACTCATATGAGAGTCACGGGGTTCTAAAAGACGAGCAGAGGGAACACTGTTTACTTCTCCGGTCATGATAACGAAAGTAGCAAAGGAGTGGCAATTTCTGTAACAGCTGAAGTAGATAAATGTGTTCTCGGTTACAATCCTGTTAGCGACCGTATAATAACGCTGAAACTTAACACTAAGCCATGTCGTATGAACATCATACAGGTGTATGCTCCTACAAGCGCTGCAAGCGAAACTGATATCGAAGCGTTCTACAATCAGTTAGATGACACTTACAAATCGCTACCTAGGAGAGAAGTGAACATTCTGATAGGAGATATGAATGCCAAGGTTGGGTGCACAGAAAATGACAACCATCTGAGAGATGTTGTTGGACGTTTCGGTCTAGGCGTACGGAATGTTAGAGGAGAACTCTGGCTACAGTTCTGCGTGGCCAATTCACTATCCATTATGAACACCTGGTTCCAGCAGCATCCTTGGAGACTTTATACATGGAAGTTGCCGGGAGTCAGATCGAGAAAGTAAATTATATCTTTCACTTTGCTCAACATATCTGCCAAAGCCGTGCCACCAACAGTGTAACGCGATGGGATATCATCGTCGTTTATTATGATGTTATATTTCTAAAACAGTAAATAAAATTATAATGTGTATATTTAAAATTATTATGTGTGTAAAATTATAATATTCTAATAAAAAGGAAGTCATTTAGAAATATTATAACATGTAGGTATGTAAGTAAAGCTAACCGGTCAGACAGACAGCGAAAAGACATCAAGCAGACGGACTGCGAGGTCTTATTTAATAGCCTATTACTTAGACTTCGCTATCCGTCCGTCTGTCAAAGGCCTTTATCTCTTGAACTGTAAGTAATCGCTAGACACTTGATTTTTTTACGTGTGAGTCAGACTCGCACTTGGTCGGCTTTTTTATTTTCTTGTATTTACCTAATTTGACTAACATTTCTAAATGACTAATAGGGTTCCATTAGCACCCTTTGGGTGCGAAACCATAAAAACGCTGCTCAAACAGAATTGTTCGTAAAAAGCAAAACACTTAAATCCATTACCTTAAAGAAATCCAGCATGCCCTCATCAGAAACAGAATCGAATGGAAGTAAAGACTTGCAGAACCATAAAGCTAAATCTCTAGCCAAAAGCCATTTATCATATTTTAAGGAGCCCGTAGCGCTTGTGGAGGTTTTTGCGGGTCGTGCAACAGAAAAAAGTCTTTAATATTAGTTTTTGCCTTGTCAGCACTGGTATCTCGAATTTGGTGATCATCTCGCAGATGGCGAGTTAAATTTCCAGTGCTAACTTTTTTATTGTAGTTTTTTATCTATACGCTGCAAAAAAGCAAAAGCATGGCGAGTAGGTTAACCGTAAACCGTATTAATGAATGAATAAAGTGAAGGTAGCACAAAATAAATAAATTAAATAACTTGACCGTAAATTTGAAGCCTAATAAATATATGAGAGAGAGGCCATCGTTCTGTCCCTTTTTCGCATCCGTTCTTCCTCCTTGTCGCGTACTATCGCCTTCTCTGTCTCTCCTTCCACCACCACTAGCAGTTGCAAACGTCGGTTTGCTTTTGGATTTACCTCATTGACGTCGTTGTTCCTGCCCTGACAACACTGGATATAGCAAGGTAAAAAACATTTACCTATCATAAAGTGCTACAGTGAAATTCGCAAGAGTTAAATAGCACTATTGTACAGTTTCAACACTAAGGTAAACATTTTTAACTGTTATTTTCGAATCTTATAAATCATGAAGATTATTTTAAAAACCGAATACTTTGTACAACATAACTTCTATTTTAACGGTGTTACCGTTCGTTTTTTAGTAATATCTAATATTATTTATGTACCCTCCTTTTTATTTGATCTTTTATTTTTTGCATACAGTTATTTTATTGTATAATAAATACTAACTAAAAAATAATGAGTGATCAAAATACCTTACCGAACCAATATATGAGCGCTCAAGATTTAAGTAAAGAATCGTGCAATCTCTGAAAAGAAAACGCCGTGTTCGGGAATTAAATAATCAACAATATCTTCAATTTCTACGTAGTAGTTCTCATAGTTCACCAAACCTTAAGCATTCTCGTCGTTCGCGTAAAATAAACAAACGCAGTCAAAGAGACCGTAAATTGAAAAAGCTATTAGAAGAGGTAGCCGGTCTTAAGAAAAACTTTGTGTTTCGAGCTAGTGAACTTGATCGCGGATCATTATATGAACATGATCGTGAAGATTGTTTAGATGATAATGTGAGTCGCCAGCTGTATATCGATGATGTAACTATAAATGAACCGGATCATTCTGAATTAGTCCCGAAAACTTCATTGTCATTACGAACGAAAATAAAAGATCCTGATATTTTAAAAACACACGGTGCGTGTTTAGAAACATAAAAAAATATATATTCAACGTTTAACGATCCCGATTGGACAAATGTAAGGTATTCCGAAGTACAAAAAAATTATAGACATACGCCCGTTTTCACGGAACTCGATGCGAATGATGAGTTGAAACGTTATGACGCCTAGCGCTCTTTAATTAATATGGAAAAAGCTTTTGGGTTGTTGTCTTTAGCACTTATTAAGCAAAAAGAACAGCAGCAAACGGAGCTTCGCTCGTTTCTAAGCTGGACTAGGCAGACCGATAATGAATGGTGAGTATGCTAGAATTTCTAGCGATTTTTAGCGACTTTACAAATGATTTGCGGACACCGCGCTGAATGTATTCAGCAACGAAGAAAAACTATTTTGGCTGGTGTCAAGGATACCCTGCACATGAGCATAATGAGAAAGATTCCACCGTCATGTCACAATCTTTTCGGAGCTGAGCAACTTACTTCTACGTTAATAAAAGCAGGAGGCGTGAATAAAGTATTCTGGCCTCGTGACAAGGATCGCGCTTCTGCACCGCAGACCGATCCAAGCACATCCACGACTCAGCGAAAGTTATCACTTCCGAGTCAGAGAAAGGTGACCTATAAACATATGGGACATACATCTTCAAGAGCAAATAATACACCTTTCTATAACAGCGCCAAGCAAACCGCCCGGAGCGGTAAGCAAACAAATTACCGCAGATCCAATGATGATTCTAATACCAGACGCAAAGCCTCTCCCTTATCCCACCGGGATAGGAGAGGCAATTCACGCAGATTCTGACTCAACGAGTTCATTTCGCGCCGGTCAGCTAAGGCTTTTTCACGACCGGTGGATGAAAACGGGTGCACCAGATTACATATTAAAAATAATATCCGGCTACCGAATTCCGTTAGTACGAAAACCTCCACTTCAATGCCTAATCTACAAAATTCAGTCCAGTCGACGCCTCATTACCGAGAAATGGACAAGGTTATTCACAAAATTATATCAGACGAGGTGCTTACAGTCATGCCACTGACTCAAAGTTAAATTTCGCCAATGTTTCTGTTACCCAAAGGAGACGGAAATTTCAGACCATTTTTCAATATCAATGCCCTGGGCGTCTACTCCCTAAGCACGAAGTCCGTAGTTTCGACCTTAGTTACGGGCATTTCCTACTCCCTATCACCTACGGACGGATGATTCGGTCGGGGCCCGAACGAAGAATGAATGGCAACACAATGTGACAGTTGAACCTACTCCCTATGCGTTTTTATCCGTTCGAAAAATTTAATTTGACACTTGTTTTAACGGATCGTTATGTCAGATATTACGACAACAAAATAGTTATCGTCAACCAGACGAAACTTATAATTCCCAACTATGGCTGCTTTTTTAATGCTCGCAGAAGATCTACACGAAGAGCGGAGACAACGTCGACGACATTTGCGCCAAAACTTCCAGTTGGCAAGTATGCCCGACTTTGAGTTCATAGGGAACTATAGGTTCACTCGGGAATTATTTGAGGACTTGTGTGAGGGCCCTTTTGCCTCACCACTTACGACGAAGTGGTGTTGATCCAACAATGAAGGTAAGGATATTAAAGATTCTGCAATTTATTGAGCTGTATTACCAATCAGTCCCACCCATTTTACTGTTGTTATTATTTTATTTCAGATTCCCGCTGCTCTTAATTTTTGTGCCCGGGGGAGTGACCAAGGTGCAGTGGGCCTTGTGTCACGGTGTCTGCGGCATGTCGCAAATTCACTGAACAGCCCCTCATTAATAAAAAAGTATTTAAGGTTGCCACAGAATTTGGCTGAGAGGAACCTTATAAATAAAAAGACAGTAAGTTTAAAAGCTTGTACCATTTTTCTAAAACAATTATCCATAGGTATTTAATTAAATATAGCCTGCCATTTGGACAATGACTACCTATGCTTTGAAGAGTGTTTATACCTACTTAAAGAGTGCACTTAAATAAAGTTGTATCATAAAAAATGTTATGAAAAATATGGCCTGCCAGGTGTTAATTTTGGGTACCCACTGGGAATTCATGATGACCCCAACAGACAATAACATACAAAAACATGCTCGGTCCACTATACAACATATGTTTGGCATTTTAAAAGGCCGATTAAGATGCCCCTTAGTAGCAAGAGAGCTGCATTTACAACCGGGCAGTTGGTATTTGTCACAATTTATACTGGGTATAGCCATGTTTTTCTAATAACGCATTGAACGGGTGAAAAGTTTTTTTTTCATCTATTTAAGACATTGAGGTAATAATGTACTAAGCACATTTAAGAGCATATTTTAATTATATTTTCAGGTATAATTGTCGTTGCCTGCTGTGTAACCAATATGCTTAATCAGGCAGACTTCGAAGCACCTTCCCTCAGCGAGAAGATCTTCAATTTAAGCGCAGTAGATGGGGAGAAGTGTCTACAAATATATTATCTGCCCATCAAGGTCTTCAGCAAGAGCAAAGAGCGAGAGACAGATTAGTGCAATTGCTAGAAAGAAATAGATACTTATGCATTCTCACAAGACAACTTCACGAATAAAACAAATAAACATGCATTGGGTATGTGTATGACTAGATGTATGAATGTGAGTGAGCAAAAAAAGTATGAAAGGATTGTAGCAGGTGGCATTCTGTAGTTTCTGCCTATCCCCATGGGAAAAGGGCGTGAGTTTATGTATGTACCTATGTATTATTGACTCGTCGCAATAAAAGCATTGTTTTTATTAATTTCTTTTTTTATTTCACCATTCAAATCTTAATAAATTTAACAATTAACAACACTATGACTTATACAATAACTACAACTACAAGAGGCAAATAAAAAACTTTTATGCAAAAAAATACTACCAACTTCCAAATGAAAAACTACAAAAGTGAAAAATAACATAATTTTTGGAAGTTGGTGTCTTTCGCAGGTACAATTTTTTTGCGATATGATGGACACCGACTTCCAAAAATTATGTTATTTTTCACTTTTGTAGTTTTTCATTTGGAAGTTGGTTGTTTTTTTTTGCAAAAAAGTTGTTTATTTTTCCCTTTTTAGTTTTACCTACCTAATAGGCAAGTTGTTTAGTAAGGTCCCTATAACGCCAGAATAGATTACCCGAATAACATGAAACTTGAACATAACCGGTGAAATAAGAGATCTGCGTACTCCTTTAGAGCGTACTGGCATGATGTTATGTTATGAAATGGTATAAAAAGTAAACAGACAATCCCGAGAGTTTTGCCATTATATATTGAAGAGTTCTGTTGTATATCGCCGAAGTTCTTCATCAGACCTTCACCAAATTAAAATGGGACCAATCTCTAAACATACCCTTTCAAACAAAATAAGATTTTTTTAAATCGGTTCACTATTGACGGAGATATCGGTGAACATACACAAAAAAAAAAACAAACATACAGTCGGAACATAAAACCTCCTCCTTTTTGGTAAGTCGGTTAAAAAGACGTTTCATTTCATAAACAAAGTAGTTTTGAATTTGGTAGTTTGCACACTTGATTAGTTACCGAAATTAAGTGTTGATAGGAAAACAACCTTTGTGGGACTTACCCTACTTAAGTATGAAAATCGCCAAAATGTTAAAAGAAAAGAAAAATATTTATTTGTGACCCGCACCGGAAATTACGATGGGTGCAACCGGAGGATCCAAAAAAAATGCAAATTTATTTTAATAAACTAATTTATTACTGTATTACAAAGTATTGAAATTACGACTAATTATATTAAAGTGTCAATTGGTCGATGTCAGATCCAAAAGTGCCGCTCCACGTTTTTATGTTTCTATGGAAAGGTTCGATTGACGTCAATTGGTCACGTTATGCTGAGCTTGCGTTTCGCGCCCGTAGGTGCCGTGTGCAATGTATATGCAGGTATGCCGATGCAGCGATCTATTAATCTATTAAGGTTGACCATGCGTAACACCTCCCCCCGTAGAACAGCGAGTATCGATGGACTTGTTCAAGATGGTCGCTGGTAGACATCCAGGGTCAATCCTTATTTGGCTTGGGTTGATAGTGCGTGGTGGTGGGATTGCGTAGACGACTTCAGGGTTGCTGTTGAAGTTTTCTGTGATTTCTCTGGATGCTTTTCTTATGCGTATCCGACGATAGATTAGAGTGGCGATGAGTGCGCATGTACCGGATAGTGCGAGGTACATGGGTATAGTAGTGTGGTAAATGACGGGATCGGTGACGTCATCTAAATGTACAGGCAGTTGCGTCGCTATCTCGTTGCTAAGCGTGTGAAGTTTTTGTAGATTTGGCGAATTTAGGATGAGCTTCGGATAATTTTCAGGCCTCGACTCGTTGTTTAGGGGCATCTCAGTGATCTTCACGACATGTCCTTTGATGTGGTCGTCAGTGTTGGAGATGGTGAAGGCGGGTGTTCTCAGGTTACAGTTGTGGGGGATGATTGCCAAATAGCTGCCTCGTAGGGTCCGGTACTGTTCTTGACCGCAAGACATCTTCACTTTTGTTGGTACAGGAAAACTTAAGGTATAATGCTTGTCGTCCAGGGTTTCCAGGGCTTCGGTGGTGAGAGCTACGGGTGTCAGCTTGCAGCTGGGTTGAAGTTCTTGATGGACTATGAGATGCTGGATACAATCTGGTTTGCTCTGGATTTGTAGGTTGGCTGTTGACTCACAGAGATATATGGAGTTTACCTTCGGACATTCTGTCTCTATGTACCTAGAGTCTGAGCTACAGAGTGCTACGAAAGGTGAGGGTGGTATAAGAGTTTCGTGGTTTCTGTTAGGAACAAGGGAAAGTTTGTACAAATTATATGTGGAGGAAACAACTATCGGGACTTTTATAACTACTACTATCTGCTTATTAGAATAGAAGTAACCTAGTTTAATTATTTCATAAAAATGCCTAATTTCTACGTCAAGGATTTCGTCATTAGCGTATAAAATCCTTAATTTACCTAACATATACTTAATTTCATCTAAATTAAATAAAGAGTACGGGGTACTCGACGCACGAATAAATGTTAGGGTGTTCTCTAAACTTCGTAATTCTTCATAAAGATCTTCTACATTATCTCCTAAGATTAACAGATGTTGGGCCAGATGGGCGTATTTAATTAAATCTGTATCCCTATTAGCGTTACTTTCCAAAATTAAGTTTAGTGCTTTACTCATCTTATCTTGATTTGAAATTATACTATCTATTATTTGAGAGCTACGTGAAATAAATTTACTATTTAAACTAACATGGTTATTAATTTCTAATTCTAATTTATGCTCATTATTACGTAAGGTGTTTATGGCGTTTTCGTATTTAAGTGCATCGGTGTAGTCTAAATTACCAGAAATTGATTTTATTACAGAACCCAAACCGTCGATAAGGCCTCTTTTACTACGAGTTGATTCAAACATACTAATTTTACTAGTAATTAAATTGATTTTACTATTGAGATGTTTCAGATGAGGGTCGAATAGGAATAAGGTTTTATTGTTAACTATGGGACTTAATTCAGCCATCTGTGTTTTTACCACTTCAATTTGAAGATGGATATTCTCTAAATCTATATGACTTAGGAAAGAATGGAAATGGGAAACGATCTTTGCCGCTCCTAATTTGAAGGGAAGTAGTCCTGGTCCATTGTCAAGTGATTCAACTGTTATCTCTTGTCCTTGGGCCGGATGTAGGGTCATCAGCCATAGTATTATCCTGTAACAAAGTGGGATCTTTAGGACTTCGCTTAAGGCGAGATTTTGCTACTGGACCGCGTTTCTTCTTCGTATAGATGTGGATTGGAAGATCTGCGAGTACAGTATCTTGCGTATAACGCGGGGCTAACTTCTGTCGAGACGCCATGGGATTGCGTACAAAGATTTGCTGGTCAGGGGTATAGTCCTTCTCGGGTTCTCTGTCCCTGTTACGGGTTTCAGTCAGTTGTGTCCTGTCATGTAAGGATGTCTGGTTAATAAGGTCGTATACTTGACCCATTCGTTTCCTATGGTCTTGTGAGTACTGTTGCAGTAAGTGTTCAGATAGGTCAATATCTATTGGGTCTCGAGGGTCAAAGTGTCCAGTTATCAAGTCCAAGGGTCTACATTTTGTGAAGCTATGGATCGAACTATTGTACGCTAAGATGGCATAAGGCATAAGATTAACGACTGGTTCATTTCGTCTCTCTAATTTCAATAACCTAAGATGTTCTAAAATGGTAGAATGGAATCTTTCTACTATGCCATTGTCGTTAGGGGAATGCGCTAATATTTTATGGTGAATAATTTTATGAACTCGGTTGAATTCTAAGAAAATCTGATTCGTGAATTCAGGGCCTCCGTCCGTGACAATAGTCAATGGGACCCCATGGTGGGTGCAAAATACAAGTAGAGCTTGTACTACACTTAAGGCGGTGCTATCTCTAAGGTGATAAGCTTGTGCATACTTAGAGAAAGCGTCTACAATGGTAAGGAATTTCTCTGTTTGAGCTGTGAACAGATCTAGATGGATAATTTCAAAAGGTTTACTAGGGGGTGGTACAATGTTAAATCTTTGCTTGATGGGGTGACGGTCGTACTTAGCCTGACCACAGATAGTACACTCATTTATGTACTTGGAGATGTGTTCTTTCATCTTAGGCCAGTAGAATTTAGAAGATAGGGCTAAGTAACATTCAGTGATACCGCGATGATTTGTTTTACCTTCGTGGTATTTCTTTATGATGTCTTGTTGACGCAGGTAGTCTTTAACATTCTCTAATTCAACTTTAGTTAGAACCATGTTCATTGAAGAGCTTTTGAAGTTGTCTTGAATTATGGGGATTATTTTATACATAGCAAGAGGAGGATGGATGATTAAACCGGTTTTGACTTTAGGGTTCACATATTCTTTAACTGCATTAATAACGTCGTTAGTCAGGTTAGACTCAGATAGTTGAATGGTAGTTCGGGTATGCGTTTCAAATGGCTTACTCACTGTCGGTCGTTTTTTAATATCGCCTACAAGTACAAAACAGATTTGTCTACTGAATTTATTTAAGGGTTCGTCTGATATTGGCACTTCTAGAATAGGGGCTTCGTTACTAGTGTGAACAGTTGCTGTGTCAGAGTTGTCGAGTATGTCAGGGTTGTTTGTAGGGGCTGTCAGTGTTTCAGAACCTGCTGTTGAGTGAGGCTTTTTAGATACATTTACCGCTATGGACATAGCGTCCTCGTTGTTGATTTCAATGCGGGACAATGCGTCGGCGTTAGTGTTCTTTTTGCCTTGCTTGTATACTGTAGTAAAATTGTATTCACTCAACTTAAGTCTCCAACGTGTGAGTCTGGAGCCTGGTTCTTTAAGGCTCATAACCCATTGTAAGGGTTTATGGTCCGTAACTATCTTAAACTTTCTCCCAAACAAGTATGGACGAAAGTATTTAGTAGCCCAAACTATGGCTAATAACTCCTTCTCGATTACACTATAGTTAATCTCACTGGAGTTTAATGTCCTGGACGCGTATGCTAAGGGCTTATCTTGTCCTATAGGTCCTTGAGAAAGGACAGCTCCTATGGCAAAGTTAGATGCGTCAGTCGTAAGCACAAATTCCTTAGTAAAGTCAGGGTACTGCAGTATAGGGTCGTTAGTCAGTAGTAATTTGCACTTTTCAAAACAGTCGATGTAGTTAGGGTCATTGAAGGTGATCCTAGAACCTTTCTTGAGACATTGCGTCATGGGTTTCGTAATGCGCGCAAAGTCAGGAATAAATTTCCTATAGTATCCTAACAGGCCTAAAAAGCGTTTGATCTCGGTAGCTGTCTTAGGAATAGGGAATTTCTGGATGGCGATGATCTTATCGGGGTTAGGCTTAATACCGTCCTTACTTATTACGTGACCTAAGTATGAAGTTTCAAGCTTTAAAAATTCCGACTTATCCATCTGGATCTTAAAGTTTGATTCCCTTAATCTCTTGAATACTTTTTCTAAATTTACCATGTGTTCCTGTAAGGAAACACTAAAAACGACTATGTCATCGAGATATACGAGACATATGACATTTTGGAGGTCCCTGAGGACATTATCCATCACGCGTTGAAACGTGGATGGAGAATTTTTGAGACCCATGGGCATGCGTAAAAATTCAAAGTGCCCATGTTCTACATTGAAGGCCGTTTTGTGAATATCGGCTGGGTCCATTTCTACCTGGTAAAATCCACTTGCAAGGTCTAGAGTTGTGAAGTAATGACAGTTACCAAGTTTATCTAAGATGTCATTAATATTGGGGATTGGGTACTTGTCATCGAGGGTTTTCTCGTTGACCTTACGAAAATCAATGACTATGCGCCATTTAGTCTTTCCGGACGCATCAGATTTTTTTTGGAACTACCCAGATGGGTGAGCTCCAGGCTGACTGCGAGGGACGGATTATCCCTTGGTCTAACATTTTGCTAATCTGATCCTGAACTTCCTGTCTGTGAACAAAGGGATATCTATAGGTCTTAGTATAGACAGGTAATTCGTCGGTGGTATGAATACTATGCTTTATCTTATTGGTGAAAGTTAGAGGTTCACCATCGATATAGAAAACGTCAGCATATTGTGCACAAAGAGATTCTAGGTTGGCTCGTTCTTCAGGATTCAGATGGTCAGTGCGTAGTTTTGATAATACCTCGGATACGCGATCGCTAGGCTGATAGATGGTCGCGCTTTGCTCGTTAAAAAGTTCCGCGGTAACTGGCCTGTCCATTGAGAAAACTACATCATGTTTAGTTGGATTAGTTATTTCTATGATGCCACGGTTATTTTTAACAGAAGTAACACAGTCGCGAATAGTGCAATTGGAAATAGTCTGCTCTGATATTATTACGTCACCATCATGAAGATTAATGGGGACTCTAGCTAATTTGGATGAATTAGCGGGTACTATGTCCTCGTAAAGATTACAATTACGTGAATCATACATTCGCAAGGGATTAGATGAGTTACGTGTAACAAGAACCTTATTCTTTAGATCTATATTAGACTCTAACTTTTCTAGTAAGTCTAAGCCTATTAAGCCGTCAAAATAATTGTGGAACTTGTAAATGTATAGGGTAATGTCACAGGTTTCTCCGAATTCCGGGAAGCACGGTATAGTAATGGAATAATTATTACGAGTTGTCGCGTGGATGTTAGTGACTTCGAAAGGCTCATAATTACACTGGATATGATGATAAAATCTTTCTACAACGTTCGGGCTAATAAAAGATAGGTTCGCCCCGGTATCTACTAATAGTTTAATGGGTGGATTAGCAATCTGAATGAATGGAAGTTGTCTCTGGGTTTGTAAGTTAATCTCTATTTTGGTTTGTCTGATTTCGGGGCTGTATGAAAATCCTGGCCTTCAGCAGACGTTCCTTGGGCAGATGTTCCTTCAGGCACATTCTGATGTTCCTCTACGTGCACAGGAACATAATCACTATGAGCTAGTGGCTCATACACAGGTTCGTAATTGTAAGGTACAGGGTAGAACTGGTCGTAATAGTCATTATAGGCATAGTCGGGGTATTCATAATAGTCGTAAAAGTCTACTTCGTTAACATTCATCTCACGAGTCTTAAAGTAGTTACTGGAAGGTGGATTTCCTTGCTGAGTCCAGTCATGTCCTGTCGAAGGTCTCGGCATAGGTTTAGGAACAAAGTGGCTTACACCACTCATGGGCTTAGGGCCATTATTAATGGGCGTGTAACTAGGCCTTTGTTGAGGCAATCGGAACACGTTGCTCTGGGGCCTATGGTTAGGCGGGGGTGCGCTTAACATTTGTTGGGTTCGCGTGGGACCGCGATTGAAAGGCACTTGGGGTCCCCAAGCTTGCATTGGCCTTGGCGGTTGTGGCTGATAAAAACTTTTGGAGGGACCGGGCTGATTAAACGGCGCTGAAAAAGTGACTGGCTGTGGAGTATGCAAATTAAATGGCTTAATCTGATACGTACTGGGATTAAATGAAGACGTAGACTGCACAGGTCTCCGCTCCGGCAAATGGTCATTACGCTGCTGTAAGTACATGGTGTTAATTTCCTCGTGCACAAACTCGAGGGCCTTTTCGATGGTGTCGGGTCGCATGCACCTAATACGCGAGCCTAAAGGTTCTTTTAGGCCACGAACGAATGCCTGCAGGGTTAATTTTTTATATAGTGCCCGTTTGGCCTCGATGGTAGTAGATATGGGCTCATGCAAGGTCACATACGTCATAATTGTACTAAATAAAGTTTGGCACTTTTCGTAAAATTCCGGTGGTGATAAATTCTTTTGCGTTAACAGGGCCAAATCATTGTATAAGGCGGTCTCGTCCCGCTGGTCCGAGAAGTTATTAATCAGGGCGTTTCTAATACCCTGCCAGGTTTCGGGAATGCCGTTTGAATTTATTGTGCGGGCGGCATTTCCGGTAACTTTATTAAGTATGCCGTTCAACAAGGATAAATTACTTAGTTCGTAATCTGGCTCTGCCCTAACAAATTGCGCGACAAGTTGGTCACATAAACGTACAAACCGCGTGAGCACGTTCGGGTTCCCGTCGAATTCGGGAACGAGGCGTAAGGCCTTGTAAACTTGATCTACCAAATCGGTACTCATTTTGTTAGTTAAATTATTCTCTATGATTAAGCAAGATTCTACACTTTCACTATCTTCTAATATAGTATCTAAATTCCTATTCGCATCGATTTGCGAGTTCCTATTAGAAATACTCGACTTAGGAGTCCGTGATATACGTGGGTGAAAAATTTTGAAAGTTTAATAGAAACACTTGAGGAAATTAACACAAAGGAAACACAGGGGAAAAAAAAGGAAATTACACAAAGGATACTAAAATATAGGAAGGCGAGCAACTCTAGTAGATCTAGGTACTTACCAAATCTGCATCTCTCTGTGGTATCGATATTCGGATACTCCTCCGTAGCCGCACACCCGTAGGTTCGAATAGCCCGTTGTCGGTGATCGATTCACTGAATTTACTGGACTATCCTACCGACTGCGCCAATTACGATGGGTGCAACCGGAGGATCCAAAAAAAATGCAAATTTATTTTAATAAACTAATTTATTACTGTATTACAAAGTATTGAAATTACGACTAATTATTTTAAAGTGTCAATTGGTCGATGTCAGATCCAAAAGTGCCGCTCCACGTTTTTATGTTTCTATGGAAAGGTTCGATTGACGTCAATTGGTCACGTTATGCTGAGCTTGCGTTTCGCGCCCGTAGGTGCCGTGTGCAATGTATATGCAGGTATGCCGATGCAGCGATCTATTAATCTATTAAGGTTGACCATGCGTAACACGGAGACATGAGAATAAAACAATAATAAAAATAAAACCCCATGTGAGACCAAAAAGGCTCCTATCTCAGAATGTGCAGTGATACTCAAAAAGGAAATAACGCTGCCCTGATATTATAATAATTCATATTAAAAAAAAAAACATGTAGAAGTATCCACGTGGCTTTCCTTTTACTTATCAGTTTTAAATTATTGCTAGGACCTTAATTTCTCTACTTGTCTACTTCAGTCTCAAATACCTAATAATCTGAATAAAATTAACAACACAGAATAACAATCAAAACATAGATTTCCTTTTATTTATCGCTCTTAAAATATTGCTGGGAACTTTGTTTTTCCAGAATAATCAGCTTTACTTCATCGAGCATCTCATTTCTCCTAGTTTTGCTTATAAGCACTTCCACCTTCGGCAAGTGTTGCAGCATGGGTGGGTGAGATGGCAGCTGGCTCTCTTATTGGTGGACCCTGTACAACAAAAACTGAATATCATTGACAGTTACAACAAATAATATATGATTGTTTATCTGTAATTTATTAGTATTTAGTAAAAAAATAGTCTACTACCATATTAATAATTATTAGTATTGGAAAAGCTGGTTGTGACTCTTGACTAGATTTGTGGCTTTCCAAAATTCCATCCAATAATCGATAGGATCTTTAACTCCATTTGAAAGCGGGTTGGTCCTCCCAATGAACCTGTAGCACATGCTGACCGTCTGGCAGCTCCAGCAGCTTTCTTGGCCAAATGTTTTTAACAGCCCACACCTAAAATTTTGATATTTGGTTAATTTTAATTGCATATAGGGTATAATATATAAATACACAACACTCTTAAGTACTGTTACAGATAATAGCCCAGTCAGTAAATAATTAAAAAGGCCTTTGCCAAAGCTGGCGTAGTCGTGATTTGCACATATGTATTCGTGATTGTAACGCCTACTGAATGGGCTACATGTATTTGCAAGATGACTGATTATCATTGTTTGCACTTTACTGATGACAAGACCTCAAAATCATATTAATATTGACGAGTAATGTAGTAAACTCACCCTTTGCCGTTGGTCCACGAACTTTGTGCAAATTCCCATTGAAATTAAGGTGCTTGCACAGGTTTTCTTACAGCCGCTTTGAGCGAACTCATGAAGTCGACAAGGGCCTCAATTTGCGCGTAATTTGCTGCAGCGGTCGGGGTCATTTTAATTAATTGTTAATGAAAACTAAAATCTGCTCGGATATTTAATAGGAATTGCTTGACATTTCATTTGAAAGATGCCGTCAAACAGAAAAAAAGGCAATGGTATCAACAGGATAATGCCACTTTCCGGACTAAAATGACAAAAGTAATTCATTTCTATATTGATAGACATGAAAAAATTATATTGTTAAAAATATGGTCATTTTCTAACGTAAAAATAATATTATATTTTGTTTCGTAAGTTTGAAACCACAAACTAGGAAAGCCGGTAATCGACCGATAAAATAGTACAACTCTAACGTCATCCGTCGTTCGTTCACGAAAATTGTCCATGATCCCGTTCGAAGCTCAATAACCCGAAATCGTTAGGGGGTAGGGTGCACTCCGAAGTTTCGGAATACTTTCGGACGGCCCGTAACTTCGTCGACGAAGATAGGGAGTAGACGCCCTGAACCGATACGTCGACGCCTCCAAGTTCCGGCTGATCAATATTTTCAGGATCCCAGACTTCCTTCAGCCAAAAGATTGGATGGTGAAAATAGACTAATCCCAAGCATATTTCCATCTGCCAGTTATAGAGGCTCACTGGAGGTTCTTACGGCTAGTTTACCACGGCCAATTGCTTCAAATGAACTGCCTCCCCTTCGGACTTAGTTCAGCACCGAAAACATTTGGATCCTTGAGTAATTGGATTGCCCAGACTCTTTGAGATCGTGGCATACGTGTCCTAAATTATTTAGACGACTACCTACTAATCAATCAATATCTATATATATAATCACAGTGGGCATCCTAAAATATCTAGGATGGATGATAAATTGCAAAAAGTCTACAACCAAGGGAAGCAATAGTGTATCTGGGCATATTATGGGGTCCGTGGAACAACATAAAATCACTTCCAACAAAAAAGTGCCTGAAAATAAAAACCAGGATCACTCACTTGATCAACACGCAAAAAGCATGCCTAAAAGAGTTACAAATCATCATAGGAATGATGAACTTTTCAAGCTTTGTTGTACCTCGGGGAAGGATACATTTTCGTCAACTTCAAAGGCTATGCATTAGCATGTTACACCTGAAACCTACTACAAAGAATTCACTGCCCGAGGCAGCCCAGAGGGACTTACAATGGTGGCAAAATTGACTCGAGACTATAATGCCTGGGGTGCTTTCATAAACAACACCTATGTGTCCGGCACCTGGAAAGGAGAAGAAAACTCCTTCATTGCAACCAAAACGAGATGGTTGCGATCCTTAAGACGATTCAACATTGTAGTCAGAGCCTGTACAATGCCAGTCTACACGTTCAGTGCGACAACAGGACCGCGGTGTCGTATCTGAGGAACGAAGGCGGAACTAAATTTCTAGCGCTTGTAGACCTGACCTACCAGATTTTGCAGCTCGTAGATTTTTACCAGATTCACTTCACTATTTACTACATTCCGGGAGTAAACAAAGTAGAAGCGGACAGACTATCTCGACTGCGGAGACTACCAGAGTGGCACTTACTCCCCCAAGCAACGCGCCTAATATTTCCTCAATGGGGAGCCCCGGTGATAGACTTGTTCGCATCTCAGCAAGCCCATGTAGTCCCCAGGTACTGCACTCTGGATCATCGGGATCAGCAAGCCGAGTTTCAAGATGCTTTCAGCCAGATCTGGGACTAGCCATTTGCATGGATTTTTCCGCCACTATTTTTGATACCAAAAGGTCTGATCCATCTGAACAAATGTTGAGGCACATTTCTGATAGTGGCCCCGAAATGGGACCAAGTCCTTTGGAGACCGGACCTGAAGAATCGAGCAACAGACCGTCCTTGGACGATCAGGAACCTGTGCAAAGTACTAGTAGACACTGTAACCAACAAACCCTCTCACAAGGCCAACGAAATGACGTTGGAGGTTTTGAGATGTGGGGGTGGAACGAAAAACTGAGTGACTGGATAACCCAATAAAAGCAACATCTTATGAAAAGCTGGCGATCATTTACTATAAAAAACATATAATCCAGCATGGGCTCGTTGGATAAAATGGGCTGAGCTTAATCATATTTCTGTAAGCGAGCCAACTGGTTCGGCGCTTGCTAGATTTTTATCTGATCTTTACCAAAATGATGGGCTCTCATACAACACTATACTTGTCCATAAAGCCTTAGTCTCAAATTTATGTTGTCCAGAATCATCAGAACGGCTAAGTGGGCACCCTTTGGTCAAGCGAATATTAAAGTCTATCCCTCTTACTAATAAACGCGGAATAAAGTTATACCAGGTATAACTAAGGTATACCCATACATTTTCATAGGTTTATACCTGGTATAACTTTATTCTGCGTTTATTTGTAAGAGGGTTAAGCACTAGCTATTTCAAAACCCTCAAAAACCCCAGTTTGGGATGTTAACCAACTTGTAACCTTACTATATCAACAGAATCCTGATATAGATAAAGTTTATTAGGTACCGAAACACACAATATGCCTCTTATTACTATGTTCCGGTCATAGCATTGAGCATAAATTCCAATAATTGCGAAATTACAGATGAGATGTTATCTTTTGGCCAATGTTCGGCTCAAAAACTGATTCCGCAATTTATCGTCAGTCAGGTTGGAAGTTATTGATCAATAAAGACAATAAATGCTTAGATCCAGTACATTGGATTTTAAAGTTGATTTCAGTCGGAGAGAACAGGAGAAGTGAAGATAAATGTGATAATTTATTTATTACTTCGTATGGTAAAGCCCGACCTGCTTCACGTTGTGTTTATAGTTAACTGGGTTAAGAAAGTATTAAAGGATGCTGGGATTGAAACCCCAGCTGGAAGTTTTAGGTCTGCTGTAGCTTCAAAAAGCTAGTATGAGAACTGCTCAGTTGATAACATTCCCTCCAGAGGCAATTGGAGATCAGAAAATACATAGTCGCTTGTTTTTGTTATAAATAAAGAATACATCGATAATTATTCTAAAAATAAAAGTACTTTATTTTGTTAACCTCATTTTTATTTTTGAGCACCTCTGTAACAACATTCCTATAATTACAGGTATGCTATGCTATGTATATTTCTTCAACCCGTCTGTGCGTAATAGCATAATGAATATCTTTTGGCTAAAGGGTCATACCTTTTCATTGTTGTGTGATCTAAATCTTCAATCTAATAATCACATTGACGTCTCCACCACCACCAGGCGATAACAAACACGTCTCTCATATATTTATTAGGCTTCAAATTAACGGTCAAGTTATTTAATACAAACGTTTTACCTAAAATAAAACGTAAATTAAATTACTTACCTTAATTTGAAGCCTAATAACTTAAATTCTACCTGGTTCTACAACGACTTCAATGAGGTAAATCCAAAAGCAAACCGACGTTTGCAACTGCTAGTGGTGGTGGAAGGAGAGACAGAGAAGGCGATAGTACGCGACAAGGAGGAAGAACGGATGCGAAAAAGGGACAGAACGATGGCCTCTCTCTCATATATTTATTAGGCTTCAAATTAAGGTAAGTAATTTAATTTACGTTTTATTTTAGGTAAAACGTTTGTATTAGAAAAATAAGACGCGAGCATTCAAATAGATAAATATTTTGTAGGTTATATTCCAAGGTGCCACGTGCTACAGGTAAGGTACAAAATGACGATAAGTAAGTAGGTTTATGTACTTACGGTCCAAACGTTACATCTTCACTTTCTTTTTTCACATCAGTCAGGCAAGCAACACAATAAATATGGTCTAAGTTGAGAATTCTTTTCTTATTACTTTCATTCAATATTAAGTGGCCAAAATATTTCCAGCAAAAGCTGGTTCTAGTTTTCGCATCGTAAAAAACGTCTATTCACTGTAATTTTTGATAATTCAGTCATTTTGGATGAGTCAATCACAAAAACAAATACACGTCTTTACGTCACTCACGCCGCGCGGTGAATGTCGGCGGCGGCGGCGGCGTGCGGGGGGCACACGGCGGCGCCACGCCGGCGCAGCGCCCATATCTACTTCGGACACGTTGCTCGCAAGGACCCTGATAGCTTGGAAAAGCTGATGGTAGTTGGTCAGGTCGACGGAAAAAGACCGCGTGGTCGCTCACCTACCCGTTGGTCTGACCTAATCAAGACGCTCACTGGCCTGCCAATACCTAAAGCTAATCAGACCGCCGAGGACAGAAACGTCTGGAAAGACATAGTGCACCGGGTGATCAACACTCCAATTTAGACACGAGATGATTTGATTTAACAGAATTCTGCGCTCATCACTGAACAAAACTTTACTCCATTGGTCCTTGTTTTTTTTATTGTTACAAATACAGTATTGAGTACAGTTTCACTTATATATTGTATTATATATTGATAGACAGGATTTCCTTCCGAGTAATCAATACATAGTTTTATAACGTATGTCGAGTTCCTGTCTTTTCTTTTTGACATGAGCTTTCCAACGGAACTTGGCGTCGAGAGTTATGCCAAGGTCTTTGGCTGTATTAGCATAAGGCACTTGCATGCCGTTTATGTGGATTGGGTGATAGTCCAAGTTTTTGTTTGTGAAGTCAATGTGAATAGATTTTGACTCATTCAGTTTGATCTTCCATTTTTGTGTCCAGTCATAAACTTTGTTCACAGCTAGTTGAACTTTTTCTACTGCTTCTCTGTGGCTTGACCCGGTAGTCATAATTACAGTATCATCTGCAAAGATCGAAATGGTGTTATTTTCCAGTTCTGGGATATCAAAAGTGTATAACAAGTAAAAAATTTCTATGTTTAATTAATACGAGATGTTTAAATAAAACAGGAACACTTATTTTAGGACTTTTAGATTTGTTCTCATTTTAACTATTGCAAATTTGACGAAGTAAATGTGTTTGATTATGTTATTCTTATTAAGTTGTCAACAATGGCGGATGTTATAATTTCTATGACCAATAACCAGATTTAATAATTAAATATGAGAACTAAACAAATTTGAGTAAATGATTAAATACTAAAAAGTCATATGACTATTTTACACAGCTTTGTAATAATGAAAAACCTTCTGATTAGTAAGATTGTCAGATCACCGGAAACTTGGGTAGTTTTGTTATTAGATGACTATTTCAATAATAATCTACAAACAACTTTGTATTTGTGAGTATTGGGGTTGTTTAAGTTTATAATAATTAACTGAGCAGCATTTAAATATCGTTTGCTAGCTTTATTCAACTATCCAAGTAATTGGTGTCTAAACAAAAAAAAACAATATGAAGGTTCCGCCCACTTAGAACGCGCTTCGCGCTTACTGTGTGTGAAAAATAATAACTGATTAATGAATCTAATTGAATAGATGTTTCAAAACCTAATAAACATGAAACGTTAATTGTCATAAAGTGATTGTGTAATCTATAAAAAGATTACACAAAATTTCTTAGGTCATCAGACAACTTACGACTTCAAATTCCAACACATTGCACGACTTTTTTGGATAAATCCTTTACTGTCCAGGCTACTCGTCTGTGGAATTCATTGCCAGATCCAATCAAACGTGCTCAATCATTGCCTGTGTTCAAAAGACTCGTAAAGGAACATTACCTGTCACTGTCTTCGTCTTAGCGTGTTGATTTGTGATTGTGATTATAAATTGAGTCATTCATAATTTATTGTTATTGCCTATATTTAGTATGTATGTATTTATGTATATATTACGTAGCATATGTATTTATCTGTGTATCTATCATAATTATAGTATATAGACTATGTTAATGTCACACCAACGACAACCCCACTTCAAGTCCAGAAAATTACTGTCCATACCAGGTTGCCTGGAAGAGATCGCGCTATGCGATAAGCCCGCCCATTGTATTTGTATTAATTTTAAGTTTTTTTGTTATATTTGTATTTTAAGGTGTACAATAAAGCATATAATAAATAAATAAATAAATAAAAGAGTATCCTGGAGTTTCATGCTAGATCTTCTCCAGCGATCGACGAGGGCTTTGCGATCTAGCGAGCCACACGATGTGGTTTTAGCTTCAAGTTCATTTGAAAACTCAAAGTGCCTGTCAAATAAATACTCTGAGTTTCAATCCAGTGTTGTGTGTTATTGAAGTTCACCCGCTCCAGTCAAGAATAAAGGAATTGCCTCTAGGCATTGGGGTTAATGATGGTGGTCCTATGATTCATAGGTACTTCGACGTGACATATATTTTACCGCCTGATTAACTTCGTGTTTTAAATTTTAGGAGCCAATAACTGAGTTGGTTTTGTCTAACCTCGCTCAAGATTGGCTTAAACAACACAATGCAAAGTTAAACGATGACGTAAGATGTTTAATGTTTCATGTTCTTAATGTTTTTAGTTACCCACACCTTGTCACTATTTAAAATAATTACCAACTAATTCAAAATTTCAGGTTAGTCAAGTTATTGCTGAATGTGATAAAAATAATTTACTATCGGTCTCAGAAATAAAAATAAATCTTGTACCAGACTACGATAGCGAAAGTCCTTCCAACATAGATGATGAGGAAAACACAAAACTACTTGCACCAGGTGGCACGAACATCACACGAAGATTATCCCCAAGCTCATCTTCGTCGAGCTCATCTTCATCGTCTTCGAATTCCGACAGGTCATCCTCTTCGGGGCAAACTGACAAACAGGCTAAGAAAGCGGCATACCACAAACTGACCTAGCTGTTATATTTATGCATACGCCTGATTTACAAGATACTACGGAGAACACGCATACAGCACAAAATGACTACACAACTGATGTAATAATATGCTTCGTTTCTTTTTTTAGTTCTAATGCAAGCTAAAATATATATTTTTAAACTATTTTGCTTTCAGACACCGTATGTGAGTAATGTAAGAGAACGAAGAGGCTGTGCTATGAATGGTTCAATTACAATTTCTCCACGATACACCGATGAAAGTGACTTAGACGAGGACGTAGGCGATCCACTTATAACTTTGAAGACAAATTCGCTAATGCTTCTGGTCCCAGAACTATGAATTTTTTATTACCTTCAAGTTCGAATGAAATTACTGGATGGATGGAATTACTCAAGTTCTGATTCTGATTCTACTAATCGGAACATCAAAAAAGGCCGCATGCGGCTAAAAACCCTTCAAAATGGAGACAAAACCGAGTCAAGAGATTGCGAAACGAAGGTGAATCCTACAAATCTATGTCTAAGACTCAGAAAATTGTCTCAGCTCGATGTTTAAAAATTCCGTTCACAAATTATAAGTTAAATTGTACTCAAAATTTTGACAACGGAGCAAGACATGATAATTTTAATAACTTTTGTAAATTAGGAGATCTAAGCAAGCAAAGATCATTAATCAGTTCGTGTATGGTCGACATTCAGCCAAAATACAAATGCAGAAAAGCCGCGTCGCCCCGTCAACGGAAGTAGGGTTCGAGTCTGTTAAACTTTTTTCAAATGTACTTTGGATATAACGGACCGCATGATACATAATATAAGAACAAATACGAACGAACCTGGTTTTTTGATTGAAGAGAGGCGTTGAAAACAAGGACATAATAAAAAAAACCGAATTGGTGGGCGATATAAAAATACACATTGACTCTATCCTTCGGATGGAATCCCACTATTTAAAGGCACAAACCACAAGAGAGTATATAGATGTTGGTAAAACGATTAAAGACCTATACAAAGATTTCTAAGACCTACAAACAGAAATTGGTAAAGAAACCGGTAATTACCTACACAAATTTTTTACCACGGAATATAATTTAAGTTTCTTTCGCCCCAAAAAGGATCAGTGTCATCTGTGTTTCAGCTATGAAAACTCTTACTGTGACCAAAAGTTGGCCATAGAAGATAAATATCTAGTGCACTTAACATGAAAAGGGCTAAGTAGGATAGAAAAGTTAAAAGACAGAATGAAGGCAGATAAAATGTGTGATTAAATGACTTACGATTCTTTTATGGACATTAAAGAACTGCAAGAAACCTGGGGGTATAATTTTAATATCAACACTAACGGGCAAGCTGTAAATTGGAATTATATAAAGCATTTAAAGATAACTAAAGGAAATCTGTACATTTTCATTTGCCTACAAAAGTTCTCACGAGGATGAAGCATACAAAGAGGTGAACGTGAGAAACAAGAGAAAGAAGATGAAGGATGTAAAAATTAAGCGCCAATAAGAAGAAAGATTTGAAAGAGAGCTTCTTACAAAAGGTTTCATTCCTGCTTACTATGCGAATTTTTATAACATGATGTTGTAGAAAATAAATTTGCATAGTAAGTAGTAATCTAATTCATCTCATTTGAGTACCTAGTTTATTAGTTCCTACTTTATCGGCGCTTACGTTGATTGAAGAATTTCATCTCATTCATACCAATGAAAAAAATTAAATAAGAATACCTAATTAGGGGTACGGAACCCTAATTAGGTATTCTTATTTAATTTTTTTCAAATTTTTTCCAAAGGGTAAAAACGGGACCCTATTACTGAGACTCTGCGGTCCGTCTGTCTGTCTGTCTGTCACCAGGCTGTACCTCATGAACCGTGATAGCTAGACAGTTGAAATTTTCACAGATGATGTATTTCTGTTGCCGCTATAACAACAAATACTAAAAACAGAATAAAATAAATATTTAAGTTGGTATCCCAAACGTAATTTTGAGCCGTTTTTTTGAACCCTTCGTGCGCGAGTCCGACTCGCACTTGGCCGGTTTTTTTTTTTAGTTTGCTTAAGTTGATTTGTACTGAAAGTATTAACATGACTGATAATAATTATAAGCAAGAGTCTGTTTTTGAGTTTTTTTTTACTACATATACAGGTAATCTAAATACCTGATTTGTACTGATTTAATATTAGTTGCTTTGCTTTTTTCCTTTGTGAGATTTAATAATAGTGTAAACTGTAAAGGTTTTCTCTCAATTTATTTATGATATAAGGGTCGTTCTTCTTTTTAACCTACAAAAGGGTGTCGCCACCAGTCAGTGAAAAAAAAAACAAGGAAATTAACATTATTTTTTCTTATTTGTATTTCAACATGCACTGTACTATACACATAATGGCTGTGCATGATTAAATAACATATGTATTGAATAATTTTATTGTAAAAAGTACGTTACCGAGTTGTAAATCCGCGTGACAGAAGTGTATTTCATACAAAATCTCAGTGTCTCCCGCTACCTCGGCTTGCGTATAATCCACAATATTACGAAAAAATTATGTGATGACACAAAACGTAAAAATATCTTATAAATCCTAAATATATTACCTATCATGTAATAATAACCATTATTTTTTATCACATTTAATAAAATATTTAAAAAATCTCAAATACTTGTCTCCTACTGCCTGATGTTTAATTTGTAAATTCTGTCACGTGGGTTGTCTTTCGAAATACGCGTTTGTGCCATCCGTCTTTGTGGCCTGCGATTGGAGGGTTAGACACCCTACCCCCCTTGGTACGATTTCCCCTCTGAGACCAAGAGACAGCGCGTCAGTCGCCCGAAAGCTGTGATAGGAGGTCCGTTTGTTTATTCAGCGACCGCTTCGTCACGTAAGTAATTGATTCAAAATATAATTATTATTGTTACTTTTCGTTGTCCACTCTTACGTTATAAGAAATATTTTATTGCCAACGTGTAAATTATATATTCTATGTTAACTTTTAACTACGTAACATGTTTATTGTGACGGAGTGGTAAAGTACGTGACAGAGGGGTAAAATAAACGTTATTCATGTTTTATTTATGCTGAATACGAGAAATATTGAAATAGATACACTAGTTATTATGGTAATTATTCTTACGAAAAGTGTCACAAATATTTTTCTATCTTCTCGTATGTTTAGGTACTTTTTACTTATTTCCTATTTCCAGATACCATCATGGCGAAAAAGAAGACATTAACAACAGCAGAAAGACAGCAGCGTTGTTGGGAGAAACGAAAAAAATAACCCTGAGAAGGTAGCTGAAATAAAACGCAAGGATTTAGAAAGATACCATGCTTGAAAGAAGCTAGTGGCTGCCATGAGCATACGAGAACATCGAATCAAAAAGCGAATATTGCAAGAAAAATAAAAAAGAAGGTAGAAGAAAAATATGCTTGAAGAGGTACTTTTAAACACGCCGGCTCCACCACCAATACCAGTAACCCATGAATGACTCCATCTGCAACACCGACTTCCTCTGAAGTAAACTCGTAGTTCAAGTGGAAGAAAGTAGGTGAAAAGAGATAGAAAAAATGTACAGAGATAATATTAAGTTTCAAGAAAAAAATACCAGTTATAGGAGAAAGTTCGAAAATATAAGAAGAGATCAGAAAATCGAAAAATGACAGCAGCAGGAACAAAGATGGAAGCAATAGTCAAAATACAAAGAAGTACAGCGTTCGTATCAGGGCATGGCAAAGAAGCCGCTTATGGTGTTGGAGGGACAATAAACGTCAAGCTGATGCCGTAGTAGATGGAGGAAACGATATTGCAGATGCCAACAAAATTAAACTGTTCATGGTGACAGACGAAGACGTAGAAAATATAGCAGCAACGATTCCAAGTAACATTGTGCCTCTGAAAGGAACAATTCCACCAAATGTTCATTGAAACTCGTGGCAGCTTAAACCATTAAATTGTTTGTGTGAACAATTCTGTTCTTGTCACGTTCCTAAAACTTATTGGCCTCTGCCTGAAACCCAGCAACAACAAAATACTGTGGACGAGTTCTTATCTAACGAAAAAGAAGACGATACAATTCATTATGTGGAGGATTGCATGCTCTCTGATATTACGAACACAATTAGTATGTCCCGAAAAAGTTTTTACGATACTGTGTATAGCCCAGTTGAATCATCCGATAAAGATCAGCCTTTGGCCACGCTTAAAACGAAAGATCCAACTGATCAAACTGCCGTCTGCGGTACTTCTTACTAAACACTCCAGCCTAAAGACATTCATCCAATGAATATAAAAGTTGGAGTACACGTATTGAAAAAGGCGATGTCTTGGTAATGTTCCTAAAAACAGTCGCTGATAGTGGAATACTGTTTAAGTTGGTGGAGAATGACGTATCGGATGTTCCTTTTGATGATTTGATTCAAGTCTTACCAGCTCCGAATGTTATTAAAAAGAGAAAGAGACAATATTGCCATTTCGAAGAGCGACTGTCAGTATTCTAAAAATAAGACTTTATATCAGTGGCTTCGAAATTGAAATATTGTCTTGCTAGATTGTGCTATTGTTAATGATGAATATTTTATTTTATGTTTTTGGTAATTTTAATTTGTTGTCAAATAGATTACATTTTTTATTGACTTAAGACGAGTGAGTAGTCGTTTAATTTACTGAAATATGAATCACTTATTCTAAAGGTTCTCAAATGTGATTTATTAATTATCTAAGTTCGATCTCATGTTATTTTATGTGACAATGCTGAAGACTGATAAAGATTTATAACAAAATACATGATTCTAGAAAAATAAACCTGTTTTATACCAAAACGCAGCCTGGTATCCCCTAGAATAACAACTCTGTCACGTAAGTTACTACTCTGTCACGATGTTGTCTCCTGGTAGGAAAATTGTTTTGGTCGTTTACATATTTTGTTATGACTAGTGCAACATTGGAAAATTTATATTTATAATAGTTGATAATATTGCCGTCTGTGATATTCGTATTTATTTGTAAATGATAGTAAAAATAGATTTATATCAAAAATATACTTTATATTAGCAGAAAATGTGACAGAGTGGTATAAGATCATGAATACAACATATTTTGTAAATGCAAATGTATTAGTTTAATATGTTTTCTAAAGAGTCCTTTAGTTAATTAA
The DNA here is from genome assembly GCA_949775005.1 of Orthosia gothica. Lineage (NCBI taxonomy): Eukaryota > Metazoa > Arthropoda > Insecta > Lepidoptera > Noctuidae > Orthosia > Orthosia gothica. The sequence continues at coordinate 429,148 of CATKRY010000124.1, forward strand.
TGTATTACAAAAGTACAAGTTATTTGACGAAGAGTATTCGATAGAATAAAATAAAAGATTTCGTGACGGAGGTGTAATTTTTTTTGTCGATCCATCTTTCAGGTCTTGAAAATCGTACAAAAATCTGTAAACTTCTCGGCCAACAACTTTTTCCGATAGAATAGAACTTCCGCTTTCAGAATATATATATATACTGACCAGGAAGCTTAATAAATTTTATTTCGGAATTGAGCTAATGTTTTATCAAATTGTAGGTTAAAAAGAAGAACGGCCCATAAACTGTTTTGTAAAATGAAGTTTCTTTTATAAATCCTTCATTCCTTTGATATTTAATAGTCGTTTTAAGTGGAGACTAAAATGTAATCTTTTTTAATATATGAAAAAAAGCATTATACATTAATGTATAATTGTTTTCAGATATTTTGTTAATAATAAACTGCATTAATTTATTTTGTGTCGCATATAATTTTAAATAATAACTTGTATTTTAATCATAAAACGAATTAAGTCGGTAGAATTTTATTATAATATTTAATATTATATTGTTGGTGGTTATATTGAATATTATTTTATTTTAAAGCCTTGTATTTTTTATAGTATTACTGGTTTCTTTTCGATCTTTATTTTAATTTGAAAAAATGTAGCAGCATCGCATTTGCAAAATTTTAAACTCGATTTCCCAACAATCGTAATTTTGTAATTATTTCAGTTTATTATTAAGTCTGCGATATGTGCACATAAAGGAGACAAAGACCACGAAGGAGTTGTGGACAAAATTGCGTTCTTTGTTCGATGATTCAGGATTTTCGCGGAAGATAACTTTGCTTCATCATTTAATTTCTATACAACTAGAAAGCAGTGAGATTATGCCAAGTTATGAGACACAAATAGTGGAGACTTCTTAACGTTTAAGCCGCACGGGATTCAAAATCAACGATGAATGGGTTCAATCAAGACCAAATTACTTGATATGGAATCAGTTAACGGCGCAAATGAATCGGAATTTATCTCAGCATTAGTAGCACGAAGAAGGCAACAAAAAAAAATCGGTAAAGGTGGTGCCAACATAAGCAAATATGGCGTGAATGCCAGTTTAGAGGTTTCTAAGTGTGTGAGGTTTCTTGAAATGAAAGGCGAATAAGTATACGAATCAAAAGACATTTATTTTCATAGAACATCGCTTATATAGCACAGTAGGGTAGCATACGAATAGTGGAAGTGTTGGTTGGGTACCGGCAGAGGATGACGTAGCAAACGTGCGCAGTGCGACACGTAAATACAGGCGGCTCGGCTCCCAGCCTTCAGTGCCCGATCTTCATCGACGCAGGGATGTTGTCGCTTCTCCATACGGCTCGCCAGCGCAGGCGCGGGCCGATGTGTCGCATTTGTTTTTAGCGCCGGCGCGGGCGGACTATGTCTAGTGACTCAGTACGCTGCGCGCTGTACTGGCGGCCGGACGTGTGATGTGCTCGTATGCTTGTATATAATGTGTAGGTCACTACACCAGTATCTATGCGTCGAATACGTCGAAAACGAATAACCTGCTACCGATGTAAAGAATTGGGACATTATCGCAAACAATGCCCACTTATGAACGAGAAAACAGAAAGAAAAAAGCAAAGTAACGCTTTTAGTGTCGTATTTCTCAGTGGCGAGTTCAAAAATAGTGATTTGATTCTGGTGCCAGCCGGCACATCACTCCGAATGAAGATTGGCTAAAAAAGCCCAAATTTACGACAAGTTTACCAGAAATCATCGTCGCAAACAAAACGAAAGTTCCAGTAAAGTGTTCAGGCGATGTGGAAATAACAACAAATCACTATTATAACATAACTGTGAAGGATATGTTGAGTGTTCCCAGCATCACAACAAACTTGTTATCAGTTAGTGAATTGATAAAGAATGGAAACAGTGTCGTTTTCAAGCCAAACAAATGTCTAATTAGAAACGCGAAGGCGATTTGGTTGCCGAAGCAGATTTGATCGACGGTATTTACAAGGTGAACTTACAATCACAGTGTTCACAGAGTTGTTTATTGACTTCAACTGAAATCAATGGAGAAACATGTCACAAGCGACTCGGCCATATTAATAGCAGTGACATGAACAAAATGAAGCGCTGCGGTATAGTTGAGGGATTACATTGTACATGCAGCTTTACAACAAGTAAGTCAAGCTGTGTGACATATTGTGAGGGAAAGCAGTCAAGATTACCGTTTTCTACGGGTTCACTTGCAACAGAATTGCTACAGATTGTTCATTCAGATATCTGCGGCCCCATGGAGAAGAAATCTATAGGCGGTGATCGTTATTTCCTATTATTCATTGACGATTATAGCAGGATGACCTTCATTTATTACTTAAAGTAAAAAAAGTCAAGTGTTAAGCTATTTCAAAGAATTTAAGTCTATGGTGGAGAATTTTCAGAACAAGAAAATCAAAATCTTAAGAACAGATAACGGCTGCGAGTACTGAAGTAAAGATTTTGAAAATTTCTTGAAAATAGAAGGCATCATAACCCAAAAAAACAAAACCCTACACACCAGAGCTAGGTGCAGGTTTTCGAAGCAAATCTGGACAAAAAGTTTTAGGCAGAAGCTGCGAATACAGCTGTCTACTTGAAGAACAGGTCAGTGGCTTCAGGTATTGAAAAGATTTCTTATGAAGCATAGAACGGAACAAAACCTAATTTACAACATATACGCATATTTGGGAGTTCTGTGATGGCACACATGCCAAAGGAGAAACGGACAAAATGGGACAGAAAGTCCAAGTTGCATATATTGGTTGGTTTCTGTGATAATATCAAGGGATACAGAATTTATGATCCAGTACAAAATAAAATCACTACCAGCAGTAGTGATATTAGAGAAGACAGAGACGGTCACAATTCCTGTAGCGAGCACAGATTCAGTGGGATTTTTAGAGGAATCTGTGATAAAGCTAGAATGTCTAGATCAGACGAGCTCAACAAACGCAGATTACCAGGATGGTGAGGACTTGAAGGAAGAAGAACAGACGACTTACCAGTAGTGATGTAGCCAGGAATGTAAAGGAAGAAGAAACCAGGAATGTACAGGAAGAAGAAACCAGAAATGTACAAGAAGATCCAACAGTTGTCACAAAAGAAAGAGAGAAAAGACAGAGGAAGAAACCTTCTAGTTACGGTTTTGCCAATGTGTGTACTACGTCCATAGAAGGTGAAATGACATACGTAGCGGCTATCAGTGGTCCTGAAAAACAACAGCGGTTGCAGGCGATGGCAGTGGAGCTGTAGTCTCTCAAAGACCAGATTACCAGGATGGTGAGGACTTGAAGGAAGAAGAACAGACAACTTACCCAGAAAAAGATGTAGCCAGGAATGTACAGGAAGAAGAAACCAGGAATGTAAAGGAAGAAGAAACCAGAAATGTACAAGAAGATCCAACAGTTGTCAAAAAAGAAAGAGAGAAAAGACAGGCAGAAACCTTCTAGGTACGGTTTTGCCAATGTGTGTACTACGTCCATAGAAGGTGAACTGACATACGCAGCGGCTATCAGTGGCCCTGAGAAACAACAGTGGTTGCAGGCGATGGCAGAAGAGCTGCAGTCCTTCAAAGACAATCAAGTGTGGGAGATATTTGATACTCGCAAGTGTAGTTCAGTGCAAGTGGGTTTTAAAAAAGAAATACGATTGTTGATTAAAGTGAGATACGGTGCCAGACTTGTAGCAAAGGGCTTCACCCAAAAAGTAGGATTGGACTATCACGAAACATTTTTTCCAGTCATCAGACATTCAACCTTACGGTTATTTGCTTTGAGTGTACAGTACAATATGGACTTACGAGTACCTCATTTGGATGTCACAACAGCTTTTCTTAATGGTTATTTAAACGAAACTATTTCCATGCATCTTCCTGAAGCTTTTACTGTAAAAGATTCAAGTAAAGAATTAAAATTAAAAAAGGCTGTTTACGTCTTGAAGCAATTATCCCTTGCTTGGTATCAAAGGGTTGAGGAAACATTGTGTAATTTAAGAGTAAAATGGAACCTTGTGCATTTATAAAAAATCACTGTAACAATAAGAAAACTATTGTTGGTATTTATGTTGATGATTTTATCATATTTTCAAATGATAAAATAGAAACTGATTCTCAGATAAAAGCCTTAAGTCAAAAATATAAAATAAAAATTTAGGCCAAGTTAAACAGTACTTAGGAATGAGAATTAACATAAATAAAAGTCTGGATGTAATTACAGTAGATTAGGAGCATTATATCGAACAATTGATTAAAAACTTTGATATGTCTAACTGTAAAACAGCTGATATTCCACTAGAGTCTAAACTAAATGTTGAAAAGTCTAACATTTGTGAAGACAAGTTGCCTTATCAAAAATTAATAGAAACGTTTTTTCTGAAATAAAACGCATATTAAATTACTTACTTAAATTCGAAGCTTAATTTATTGAGATGGCAACTCTGTCACTCCGCTTATTTCCCTTCTCTTTCTACCTTATAGATCCTCTCTTTCGCACACACCCCCCCCCCCCTTCACCTTTCCTTTACCACCTAGTAGGGCTCACCGCTAGCAGCGTTCGAGTCTCTGGCTCATTAGGTTGAAAATCAACAGGCAGAAAATTATATTAAGCTTCGAATTTAGGTAAGTAATTTAAAATGCGTTTTATTTCAGGAAAAAACGCTTCTATTAAATAACTTGACCGTAAATTCGAAGCTTAATTTATTGAGACGTGTTTGTTATCGCCTGGTATTTCGCCAAACATTATACCTAGTTTAGTGTGGGTTGAAGGGAGTTAAATATTTATATATGACGCCGCGTAGGCGTGAATTTGCTAATTTATTATCCTAATTAATCGTTTTATGTGTCTATGTCTATTTAAGTTGGGTTTTGAGTTCAGCGCCATCTATTGGCTCACTGTGGAATCAGTATTGATTCATAATTCATATCGCACACCTAGATGAAGGGTAGCACAACTCAAAATAATCCAAAATTGAGTTATTGCAATTATCGGAATCAGCGCCGAAAACTACATAAACTCCAAAGACACCTGTGTACAAACTTCATTCCTAAAAAACTAGATGGCGCTGTAAGTCAGTCTTTCTGAGTAGCTCCACGGTCACCCCCCACCAACAACAGTAACGCATCACCAGTTACGACATGTCAGCCGCAGGGGAATATGCTGTCAACTCGCACAAAGACTAAATTATTTCGACTTAGTTTTGTATTCGTGGCAAACCGCAGTAATAAAGCGTGAATTATTTTGAGTTGATTTTGTATTCGTGATTGAATCGGTCTTGTTTCTTGGGTTTTCTTCAAACTATTTCCACTTATACCAGTATTGTTGACGAATGTAAGTAATTTTTGTTTTACTAACTAATAATAGTTTAGTGTTGGTGAAATTATTTGGAACTATTTGAGTTGGTCTGTTATTGCTGGTTAAATTTAAATTCGCTCTTATTCTAAAACAATAAATGCTATTGTTTATTTTGTTATAGGAATATTTAGAGTTGCCTTTGTATTTTTGAAACTGATTTAATAAATTTTAATTCTTTAATAAAATACTGCAATTTATAAACTTTTTTGAGTTAATTTGGTATTCGTGAATTTTATTAACTTCGTATTTTTTTGCTACAGATGATGAAGGGCCGTGGCCTTTTACTTCTACAGAAGGTGATGGAGACCAGTTCAAATGAGCCTGAACGCAGTCATGTGGAGAAACAACTCCAAGAGAATTCCACAACACCTTCAAATACCACCATGGTGATGGAAGAAAATTCTCTGAAAATGGCACCATGGAGTCACAAAAGAATCCAGCAACGTTAGCACCACCATCAGCCAGCACCCAGGTGAAACCATCGTACTATATTTCTCCGGTTAACAGCGAATGTAGCGATTTAGACGATTCCGATGCGGATCCGCCCTTCAACCCACCTCCCAAAGAGAGCTACCGTCCATCACTCGTCGTTCCAAGAAAGAGGTATCGATCCTCCAGTACTACCTCGTCTTCCAGTTCTAATAGTCCCAACAAGACTACACCACCAACTCAACTCTGCAACTCCGTGCCATCTACCATGCCGGATTCTGCCAATCTTTTAAACGACAATCCGGTTACTGAACCATCCACCTCTCAACCGATCATAGACCAGTCTGCTGATCCTGAAAGCCTACAAAGAGGTAAAAAAAAGACAAGAAAAAGATCTCGTTCCTCCAGCTCCTCCTCTAGTTCTAGCTCATCCTCTAGTAGTTCCAGCAGCTCTTCAAGCAGCAGTAATACAGAAATAGGTAGTAACTCTGTGCCGTCTGCCATGCCGGATTCTCCCAATCTTTTAAACGAAAATCCACCTGTTGAAGCTTCTACTTCTCAACCGATCATAGACCAGTCTGTTGATCCTGACAGCCTTCAAAGGGGTAGGAAAAGAACAAGAAAACCAGCTGGTTGGCTCACAAATCTTAAGAAATCTCGTCGAAATACCGGAAAGGCTTATGTAAGTTCAACTAATAAGAGAGTCCCTGAAAGAGCGGTTAAGCCTCCATGCCACGATAATTGCAAATTGAAATGCAAATCTAAAATAAGTGAAGTATTACGCAAATCTTTGTTCGACAAATTTTGGGGACTAGGCGAACTTCAACGGCAAAGAGAGTTCATTGTAAGGCACACACAAGAGATTAAGCCTAAATATAGATACAGCAGTACCCAAAATTTTAGGGCACTAAATTCTGCATTTATTTTTGAAGTTGAAGACACTCGTATTAGAGTCTGCAAGACTTTTTTTAAAGCTACACTAAACATAAGCGACCAATGCATTAGGACAGCTCTTTCAAAACGACAGGAGGGCAGTTTCATAGAAGATGACCGGAGGGGTAAGCACGGACAGCATTCCACCATAGATAATGAAATAAAAGAAAGTGTCGTCACTTTCATTAAGTCTATCCCCAGAATAGAATCTCATTACCTTCGAGCACAAACAACGAGAGAATTCATTCCAAGCGAAAGATCACTTGCGGATCTATACCGAGATTATAAAGATCTACGCGAAAATGAATGTTTACCATTTGCTTCGTCATCAACTTTTAATCGTATTTTTAATACACAGTTTAATATTTCGTTTCACATCCCCAAAAAAGATGCGTGTGATCTTTGTGAAACATTCAAAAATGCTATCGGAGAAGAACAACAAAAACTGCGTGAGGCTTATGACCAACATTTGAAAGAGAAAGTGTTGTCCAGATCAGAAAAGGAAGCTGACAAGAAAAGGACAGATGTAGTTGTTGCAGTTTACGATCTCCAAGCCGTGATGCAATTGCCAAAAGGGCAAGTATCCTTGTTTTTTTATAAATCTAGAATTAATTGCCTAAATTTCACGATTAGTGACTTGTATGCAAAAGATGTAATATGCTTCTTTTGGGACGAAATCGAAGGCAAACGTGGTGCTGTGGAAATTGGATCCTGTGTACTGCAATATATACAAATGGTTGTTGAGAAAAGTACATCGGGTACCGAACTGGACCTTATATTTTATAGTGACAACTGCTGTGGTCAGCAAAAAAATAAATATCTGCTGTCTGCCTACGCATTTGCTGTTGCAACCATGAGAGTAAACTCAATTACTCATAAATTTTTGATTCGTGGTCATTCGCAAAATGAAGGCGATAATGTGCATAGCGTTATCGAAAAACAAGTTAAACGATACACTAAATCAGGCCCGATATACTGTCCACAACAATACGCGACTTTAATAAGAACAGCTAAAAAGACTGGGAAACCTTATCATGTGGAAGAACTTACACATGACAAGTTCTATGATCTGAAAGCCCTTCAAGAAGAATGGGGAAACAATTTCACTGTTAATGTTGACAGAGAACAAATAAAATGGCACGATATCAAACAACTTCGCGTTGAAAAGCAACAACCAATGTCATTTTTTTATAAAACTTCTTATGAAGAGACAGTTTTTAAAAAAGCGTTTGTAAGAAATCAAAGACGCACACAAGATCACCAATTTTCTCCAACTTTGACACAAGCGTATTTGCAAAAAATACCATTGGGTGCCAATAAAAAGCGGGACATTACGGAACTAATTGATAAGAATATTATTCCACAGAGTTACGTCAATTCTTATTACAAAAATGCACTAGATTTATAGAATAAAAATTACGCGAAGAAATTTCTTCCAAACAATACCTACATACATAGGTGTATGTTGGTATTGTTTGGAAGAAAATCTGAATACTTATGTTTTTATGTTTTTTGATAACTATAGATAATACTAAAAAGTCTGATTTAATTAAGTAAAACAGTTTACAATTCTGTCGGTGAGCCTGTAACAATACTATTATAGTTTTAGATGCCTATAATAGATATTAGGTAAAGGTTGAAAATAAAAGTCTGATTTAACTAATAAGTTTAATCCTCTCGATGAGACTGATAATAATAGAATAGTTAAGTGTTTTAGATGCCTTTATAATGTTACCTTTTTGTTGTAGTTTTTTTTGGTTATTTAAGTTAAGTGAAAACAGATAATTGTTGGTACCTAGTACCCACATTTCTCATGCCTGTTATGTTGAGTAATAAGTACGTGTTTTTGTAACTAAGTCATTCTTAAAATATCTTCCAAAGACTGCTATTTATAAAAAAATATACTACTTTTCCTGTAGTTTATAGACTTAATGGTCTAGTACTGATTAAAGAGAACTTAATACCTAAATTATAAGAAAAATGTCTACTTTGTTAAACGTTTTACTAACCTGTTCAAAGTTTAATGGATCTCAAATTAGAATAATGTAAGGTGTTCATTCTATTTTCCGAACAAGTGATGTGTTTTTGATTATCTTTATTTGTTTGTTACCTTAATACAAAATAAAGATGTGTCTTAATTAAATATAATGTTTTACTTCATTATTATAATAATTATACAAATAATAATTTAGATACACTACTCTTTATGTAAAGATTTTAAAAAAATATATTCACATTAAGACAGGATTAATTTAAAAAAAATCACTAATATGAAATCAATTTGAGTTGATAAAAATATTGAACAATGATTTAGTCACGATTACTAATATAACACGAAAAAAAATAATTAAAAATGTATACGTGTATTTGAAGGTAAGTAATTGATCAAATTAATATCTTAGTAAAATAATATACAACCTCATCCAACAATCATTTAAATCGGTCAAATAGAAAACGAGTAAAACGTTTTTTGCTGTTCCTGAAAAAAGAGGTATTTTGAGTTGTGCTACTCTTTATCTAGGTGTGCGATATGCTAATTTTAATGTTTAATTAATACGAGATGTTTAAATTAAACAGGAACACTTATTGTAGGACTTTTGGATTTGTTCTCATTTTAACTATTGCACATTTGACGAAGCAAATGTGTTTCATTATGTTATTCTTATTAAGTTGTCAAACAATGGCGGATGTTATAATTTCTATGACCAATAACCAGATTTAATAATTTAATACGAGAACTAAACAAATTTGAGTAAATGATTAAATACTAAGAAGTCATAAGACTATTTTACACAGCTATGTAATAATGAGAAACTTTCTAATTAGTAAGATTGTTAGATCACCGGAAACTTGAATAGTTTTGTTATTAGATGACTATTTCAATAATAAACTACAAACCACTTTGTATTTGTGAGTATTGAGGTTGTTTAATGTTAAAATAATTAACTGATCAGCATTTTAGTATTGTTTGCTAACTTTACTCAACTATCCAAGTAATTAGTGTCTAAACAAAAACTATGGAAGTCCCGCCCATAGTAGAGTACGTGCATGGCGCGTACGGTGCATGGTGTGTGTAAAAAATAATAACTGTAAAACTGTTTAATAAATCTGCTAATTGAATAGATGTTTGAAAACCTAATAAACATTGCCTGTAACTAAATCAAATAAACACTCTTGAGTTTCAATCCAGTGTTGTGTGTTATTGAAGTAACCCGCTCCAGTCAAGAATAAAGGAATTGCCTCTAGACATTGGGGTTAAAGATGGCGGTTCTACGATACATAGGTACTTCGACGTGACATATACAATTTATCATTAAAATAAAATTCATCTTGGATGTGCAAAAATAACATTTGCTAATTAAGCCACAGAAGAATTACAATCAGTATCCATGAAATAAAGTTGGTAATTTAAAGATATCAAGAACATAAATAACAGTTTTTCTTGAGAACTTACAATGTATGGTTCAGAACGTTCTTTATAATTCTGATATAATTTCTAAATAATAATCACAGCAATCAGTTAACAGGATCAAATAAATTAACAATCCTAGTATTCGAACTAGAGGAGGCTGGCATAACCTGGCGTTTGTAAAACTTTAAAAAAATATGTTATCCAATGTAAGATTGTCCGACCAGTTTTTGGATGCGACCGCGGACCGAAAACTACCGGGGGTCACTATTATATTAGCTTCTAAGAAAAGAGACCTAATCCAGCCGGCTATTAAGGTCCTTAAGAAGCTGTTTGGTTCCGTCATACTCGAGAGTAAAACGCCACAGGCATGGTGCAGGGGTGTGGTGGTCCTCTTCTTCAAAAAGCGTGACAATGCCCGCCTGAAGAACTATAGGCCCATCTCACTTCTTAGCCATATCTACAAGTTGTTTTCAAGAGTCATCACGAATCGTCTCGCGCGCGCGGAGTTTTGACGATTTCCAGCCTCCCGAACAAGCCGGATTCCGAAAAGGCTTTAACACCGTAGACCACATACATACGCTGCGGCAGGTTATACAGAAGACCGAAGAGTATAACCTGCCTCTCTGCTTAGCGTTTGTGGACTACGAGAAAGCCTTCGATTCGATCGAGACTTGGGCTGTACTGCAGTCTCTCCAAACGGTGCCAGATCGACTACCGGTACATTGAGGTGTTGAAGTGTTTGTACAGAAACGCCACCATGTCAGTCCTTCTTCAGGATCAGTCCTCGAAACCAATGTTTCTCCAGCGTGGCGTGAGACAGGGAGATGTCATTTCTCCGAAACTGTTTACTGCTGCGCTGGAGGATGTATTCAAGGTTCTGGACTGGAGGAGCCTAGGCATCAATGTTAATGGCGAGTACATCAGTCACCTTTGGTTTGCCGACGACATAGTGGTCATGGCTGAGACCATGGAGAGCCTCAATACAATGCTCGATGACCTCAGTCTTCCGAAAGAGTGGGTCTGAAAATGAACATGGACAAAACCAAGGTGATGTTGCATGTTACACCCACTCCTATCAAGGTTGGAGACTCTACACTCGAAGTTGTGGACGACTATGTCTACCTGGGACAAACGATCCAGTTGGGTAGGGCCAACTTCGAGAGAGAGATCAACCGTCGAATCCGACTCGGCTGGGCAGCGTTCGGGAAGTTGCGCGGTGTCTTCTCGTCCAACTTACCACAGTGTCTCAAGACAAAAGTCTATGACCAGTGTGTGTTGCCATTGATGACATATGGCTCTGAGACGTGGTCGCTTACAATGGGCCTCATCAGAAAGCTTACAGTCACTCAAAGGGCAATGGAGAGGGCTATGCTCGGCGTTTCCTTGCGTGATCGAATCAGAAACGTAGAGATCCGTAAGAGAACCAATGTTACCGACATAGCTCGAAGAATTGCCAAACTTAAGTGGCAGTGGGCAGGGCACATTGCTCGCAGAACGGATGGCCGATGGTGCAGAAAGGTTCTGGAGTGGCGACCGCGAACCGGAAGACGTTGCGTTGGAAGGTCTCCCACCAGGTGGAACGATGACCTGGTGAAGGTTGCGGGGATCCGCTGGTTGCGAGACGCACGGGACCGGTCAATGTGGCGACGCTTGGGGGAGGCCTATGTCGAGCAGTGGACGTCTTTCGGCTGATATGATGATGATGAATCCAGCCGGCTATTACAGCCCGTGAAGCAGGTCTTTATTGACCTCTAATATTTATAAATAAATTATTGCATAAAGCCAAATTTCGTCTATCAGTATAGTAAAAATCGGGCGGCGCTGGCCCGTCTCCCGCTCCAAGCACCGTGCACTCAACATCTTACCACGACAAAAACCATTCATTTTTATCCGAATATTGTATTCCCGTAATTAAACCAGATAGTTCAGAATCTTATAGTCCACGATTTTTATTTATTCGCTCCTTTAATTGAGCAGTTGACGTAGCATCGTCAACATATGGTCCATCGAGCCGGATTATCCTTTGACTGCACGTATCTCCACTTAGTACCCGAGCTACTTTCTTGTATTTCGTTGACACGATGTCTAACGAAGGGCTTTAGTTGCTGTATGCTTAGTGCGAGTTTTATTTACGGGATGGTCGCGTAAACGTTTACGCAAATTTGTATGGCGCTGGATAAGCGCCACCTAGTGCCGTACGTGAGAACTATAATTTCTGAGTGCAAGTTTATAAAATATTTCGTCACTAGTGACAATCGACAACGTCTCACAAGTAAGCCCGTCACTAGGCACTGAATTAGCGTAAACATGCTTTTCGCGAGTGTGAGTTGTACTTTTTGACAGTTTTGACATTTCGAATCGTAAACAAAATCACTTGTGAGCGACTAAGTTTGTCACTGTTATTTTTGCCGTGAGAGCGTTGTGAAAGTGATAAACTAACCAAGTTATTACATATAATTTCGTGTTGTGAACAAAAATTACAATGGCATCTCGGCTCTATTTCGCTTGGAGGATTTTTGAGACCGCTAGAGCTCAAGATGAGCGTAATCAAATGGCCAATGGGCGTGCAAAAGCACGTAATTTAAGCAATCCGCTTAGAAAGCTTCCGGAGGCTGAATTTAAGAGAAGGTATCGCCTTCCCAAGCATGCCGTCAGGTTTTTATGCCAAGAGCTCAGGCGGCTGTCCGAATTAAAGTCTTCGCAACGGGTAACCTTGGTAGATAAGGTAATGAATCAGCATTTTTGAGATAGGTACACCTTCTTACTTCAACTTGCCCCTAGGGCTGCACACTGTTCTTATTATCTTTCAACTTTATTTTTTAGGTACTCACAGCACTATTTTTTTACGCAACCGGCAGGCTTATTACGTATGAAACAGCAATTAACAATATTTGCGCGGAGATTGTACAATCATCGCGCGAATATCGCTTTACGTCAAAAAATTGGAAGGCTTATTTTTGCGAAATAATTGCTCTTCAATCGCGAATCCGCATTATATATGAGCTATAGCCACACCATAATAATTTTACGACAGCACTGCTAACAATAAAAATATTTTAACTGAAATGTGCATTTATCGCAAGGTGATCGCGATAATTTCGTATTACGTATGGTTTTTGACAGCAGAGCGACAGCGATCGGTGAGCAAATGTGGCTGTCAAATTGCGACTACTTTTTCCCTTGTTGTTGGTCGATTGCCAATCGCTCGCTGATGGCTGAGTAGGTATAGAAGTTTTTGAGTTTATGGCGGCTTTTTTAGTGTGTTGTTGTGTTATTTTGTGGCTACTTTAATTATCTGCAAATTAGAATAATAATATAAAAATAAATATTGAAATAACAAATTCCTAGTGAATACTGTAAATTTAAATGACAAATTGGTGTTGTTTTGAGTCTCTAATGTCTACGCAACTGGACTATTCGTTGTATCATTGAAACAGAAGTGATCACGGTAAAGTGGAGGATTTTTTTATACTGTAGTGTTGGCTACCTCAGCGAAGCTTATTTGTTTACTACTAAATACTTACAAACACATGAGATTTTTTTTTTATATGGCAAACACCGAAATCGACTATTCTGCCAATGTCTAAATTAAATTTGAAAAATCTTTTTTACGTTTCATAGCTCAAATACGAGATAATGTTGTCTATTAAGTGATGTTCTAATGCGTTATCGATTCGATTTCTTATAACAATCGACAATTCGAAGAAATTTTAATTGATTTTACACATTGACATTTATGTAAATAAAATGCAAATATCAAATTTTCACTGCCATATTTACTTTACACAAATACTTTACATCTGCGAATATTAATTTATCGGAATATTGGAGCTAACATACATACATACATAAACTCACGCCTTTTTCCCATGGGGGTAGGCAGAAACTACAGAACGCCACCTGCTACGATCCCTACATACTTCTTTTGCTTCACACAAAATACACACAAACACACACAAATAGTAATCATATTGACTATTGTGAAAAAACAGCCTCCACGAAGTGTTGCTCTTTCATAAGCTATTTAATTCATCAAACGATACATTTTATAAATCATCGGACATCAGATATCAGATAAAATCAGATAAAATAGCTTCTGTTAAAAGTGACTGTCAAAAAAAAAGACTTGACTTAAAGGCCTCAGTAGCCAGGTCACTAAATTGATCGCGCAATAATTGTACAATTATTGCTGTTCCTTACGTAATAAGCCCGCGGGTCTTACCAGCGGCCAGTAGGAGTTGCCAAAAATGTCTCACAAAAAATGTGTAGTGTCTACATTGAACAAGTTACTAAGGCTCTGACACATAAAAGAATGATCCAAAAATATATACGGTTTCCAACCACTCCAACTGCCAGGCAAGCAATCAGTCAAAGGTATGGTTATGATTAACTGTTAATTTAGATAAAATATCAGTGTTATTGGGCAATGTACTAAGGTTGTTAATTTCAGGTTTTGTTCCAAATATAGAATACCTGGAGTAATTGGGTGTATTGATTGCAGCCATTTTAGAATATTTGGACCACCAAAGGAAGAAGAACATATGTATTATTGCCGAAAGCACTATCATTCAATAAATGTTCAAATGGTAAATATAATTCTTACGTCCATAATTTTTATTTTCTTATGTGAATGTATATTTATTTACCTATTTCTTTAATTTACAGATATGTGATGACCAATACAGAATTCTAAATGTAAATGCCAAATTTGGAGGTGCAAATCACGACTCATTCATATGGGAAAATAGTGATGTCAACCGATATATGCAGTCGTTGCACCAAAATGGAGAAATGGTGTGGCTTTTAGGTAAGCTGTTTGTGATAAAATATTGTTTGAACTACATTGCGCATTACAGTAAAAAAACAACTAATACATTATCATAATTTTAGGCGATTCTGGATATCCACAATGGCCATTGCTGATGACTCTGATTTTAGATGCTGCTCCAAATACTGTAGAGAGTCGTCATAGAAAATACTTTTGGGAGGTTGAAGAATCGTTGGCGTTGTTTAAACACAAGCCTCTGAAATGTGCAAGAATTATCCAAGCCTGTTGCGTTTTACACAACATTGGCATTGACCTTAATGTTGTAGAAGAAGAGGATATCACGGGTATTAATTAATTATTAATTCTAAATTCAATCAATTGCTTATTTATTATATGCTTTATTGTACACCATAAAATACATTAATGTATGTATGTTATGTTATTGTGTATCAAATACTAAATTATATTTCTTTATAGGATTGGACCATGATAATGAGCCAGAACCAGATGAGCCCATTTCAACAGAGAGGGAAATAGGAGGTCCAACATCTGACCTAATCAGAGGAAAATTTAGGTTTATAGAAACAGTATTAGTAGTAATCAATTTATTAATAATATCCTTATACCACAATGGCAACTTACATTCTTCAAACTGATTCTGTATATGGTCATCCAGGGTTGACTGAGCCTGACCAAGCTGAATGTGAATCTCCTGTAATAGAGTACAATTTTATTTATAAATCACAAATAAAATAAAATACTAGCCATGCGTTGTTATAATATGAAGAATTTAAAACCTGTGATAATCCAGCCTCTTCCAATGCCAAGCCTGTAGCCACTTGCACACCCATCAAATTTAGAACTCTTTGTTCTAAATCGGCTAACTTGGTGAATACTGCTGGCCCACCACCAGTTCCACTAGCTGCTTTATGCAGACGGGCAGCTTTTTTCTTTGTATTGTTTTTGAAGTCACTCCATGCATTAAATTATAAAAAAAGCCAACACTTTATATCCCAGAACCACACCAGCTTTTGGCCAACATTGGTGAACAAACAAATTTTTTTTGACTTACTTTTTTCCACCTTTCTGTCGTTTTAGTGGCACCTGCACCATCGCTGTTCAGTAAGGCAGTCAACTCCTCCCAATGTTATATGCTCGTTATCCTACCTCGGGCATTAGAGGTGGATAACTTGCTGAGATCGCCATGGCTAATAAACAACAAACTTAGTTTTACAAAGTTCAGAGATTGGCTAGTTACCAAGTAAATAATCTATATTATTATACTTACTGCTCCATAAACGTCACCAGCAATTCAGTTTGGGACGCACTAGTCCTCATCATTTTTCACAATTAATAATCACAGAATAATTAGGTACACAAATATTGTAGACTAGACCACTGAGACACTCACAAGTAAGAAGTACTAGTCAAGTGTCTACAAGTGGTCCTGTAGTGCCCGATAAAATTTTAAATAGTTAGAGCAGTTCAAAATTCAAAACAAAACATAAACATAAACAAACTTCAAAATTTACTCTGTGCAAACTTCTAAGTTCACACGTTATAACCACTACTATTTTAAGAGTGTGTCGCTTTCAATAGGAATACCGAATAAAAATGTCAACCTATTTTGTCGGTTTATACACGGGTTACCAACATAAGGTAAATGATGAACGCGTCTCACAGTGCCCACACGCTTGCGAATCGTTGACTACTGTAGCAACACACACTCGCATGTTTACGATAGTCGATACCGTCGACGTATACTTGCCTTTCACGGTGATGACGTTCAACGAATAATTTTATTAAACTCGCACTAAGCATACTGGGCATGTGTAGACAACCATCCCAGCACTATTATGGAATACTCTCTTACCTTTGTGCACAACCTGGAACCCAATAGAGCCCCACACAGTTCCAACCGTGGAGTAGTAGTAGGCTTGATTGGTGCCACACGGCTTTTGGAAGTTAACAGGTGAACAGTGACTACCTGAATTGGTTACATAACGAATGTATAGACATGCGCCATAAGCCCTTTCAGATGCGTCTGTGAATACGTGAATTTCATGGGTTATGGAATTATTACATGAAATCCATCGCGGAATTTTATGTAATTTAAACAAGGCAAGGTACTGGCGAATTCTAGCCATGTTTAATTATCTTATGTAACACAGTTGTCAACATTTTTGTTTCACAATTTCTATGTTAATTAATGTAATTGGTATCTGTACCGTTTTAATTAACTAAAAATAAATAAAATAAATGAATCTGCAACCTCCTGCGACACTGCGTCATCCCACTCACATTTGTCCATCACTGTACCTGAATTGGTTACAGAACGAATGTACAGACAAGCGCTATAAGCCCTTTCAGATGCGTCTGTTAATACGTGAATTTTAAGGGTTATGGAATTATTACATGAAATCCATCGCGGAATGTTTTATGTAATTTAAACAAGGCAAGGTACTCACGAATTCTAGCCATGAATCTGCAACCTCCTGCGACACTGCGTCATCCCACTCACATTTGTCCATCCAGAGTCTGCATTAATATTTTTGCTACGACAATGCAGGGACTTACTAATCCTAGTGGGTCGAATATCTGACTAATTACTGATAAAATGTATCGTTTTGTTATTTTTCTATTGGATTCCAAATGAATTGAGAACCCTAATTTATCAGAATCGCATAACCAATGTACACCTAACGTTTTAGAAGGAGTATTGTTGTCTGAAAGATCTAATATTAAACTACTTGAGGTATATGAACTTCCTAATTAAAATTTCTGGGCTATTCGACTGCCACTTTCTTAAATTAAATTTAGCGGACGCCAGAATAGCCCGCGTGTTCTTACACTAATCCAGTGCACCTGAAATTGTGTCTGAACCGCTAAGATAATCGTCTACCTAAAAGTCATGCTGAATAGAACGCTTGACTAAAGGATTCGATGCTTTTTCAGCTAAGCTCACTAAACACTTAGTGGCCAAATATGGAGCTGACGCTGTACCGTACGTCACTGTGTTTAATGTATAAGTTTTTAACGGTTCTGTAGGATTTTTACGAAAAATTATCTGTTGTAGTGACCTTTGGATAGGATTCACTTCAATAGCCCGATACATTTTTTCGATATCTGCCGAGATCACAAATTTATGCTGTCGAAACCGCAATAAAATAGGGAGTAAATCATCCTGAACAGTTGGACCTACTGCAAGTCATTGAGAGATGTACCTGTAGTTGTTTTTGCAGATGCATCAAACACGGTGCGTAACTTAGTAGTAGCACTAGACTCGCGCATGACCCCATGGTGAGGCAAGAAATATTTGACCTTACCTGCTGGCTTCAAATTAAAATCATTGTCTGTCATATGACCTAAACTTTCGTACTCTGACATGAAGTCTAAATACATTGACTTGAACTTAGGCTCACGTTCAAATCCTTTCTCTAACGATAAAAAACGGCGTTTTGCGATACCGTATTAATCTCCTAATGCAGAAGGATCAGCCTTAAAAGGTATTAGACGCTCACTAATGTAGGTTCCAAATCCACAGATTACCGACGCCAACATCAATCGTTTGGAGCGCTACTAACGTGTGGAATGCATCAAGCAACACTTTTGGAAGAGGTTTAATCTCGAGTATATTTCCAATCTACAGCAGAAAACGAGATGGCCTGCTTCTGCCAACGGTGACATAGCGTTGGGATCGCTTGTTCTTGTGAAGGACAAGGCGCTTCCGCTGCTCTGCTGGTTGCTGGGGCGTGTCGTGCAGGTGTACCCCGGCAGCGATGGCGTCACGAGGGTCGCGGATCTGAAGACGAAGAGAGGGACGATTCGGCGCGGCTACAACAACATCTGTCACTTCCTCTTTGAAGTGCACTTCAACTTGGGGAGCATGTCTATGCACGGCATGCCTGGGATTGGTTGGAGGCGCGCGGAGTATGAGAGGGCGCGCGGGCGGCGCTGGCACGTCTCCCGCTCCAAGCACCGGGCACTCAACATCTTACCAAGACAAAGACCATTTATTTTAGTCGGATATTGTATTCCCGTAATTAAACCAGATTGTTATAGTCCACGCTTTATATATAATTATTATTCGCTCCTTTAATATTATGAAACGTTGCCTGACAGAATCTTGTAGGAAAATATTAGATAAATAAGGTCTAACGCCAAATGTCTATGATGTGGTTTTACTGTTAAAATCAGGATTATCAGACCGATTCAAAGGGATTGAACAAAGTGGCACATTTAGTTTCTGTACTTTCTTGGACCCTAGATTTAAGATGCAGGGATTTGCAGACCAAGCTGAGGCTGTTAAAATTAGATAGAGTACGAACACTCGTCGCCACCGAAATATCCAAAACTGATGCTGTAACTCGGGTTCATCCAAGTTCATGTCAAAATGAACCGACTGGAACTACGAATGAATTCGGTCCATGGAATATTTTTGACCAACTACGAGTAGTACCTATCAAAAGCCATAAAATAAGTGGACACCTCTTTGGCCGATGACTTACAACCAAGAACCAATTCATCTGGTGACTGGAACAATCCTTTGGAGTGTTGGAAAGGTCACAAATTTGTTTATCCAAACTTAGCCAAAATTTACGTAGAAAAATGTAATATCGTCGCAACGTCAGTACCGTGCGAAAGAATGTTCTCCAAGTCAGGCCTCATCTTAAATCAAAGAAGAACAATACTAACTACCAGCAAAGTAGAGAAACTCCTATTTTTAAATGTGAACCTAGACGAAGACCGTTTTTCAAAGTATGTTTAAAGTGTAAATAAGCCAAAAAGAGATAGCAGTAATAAAAAAAAACAACAAAAATAAAAAGCATAAAAAAAAACAAAATAAAACACCAGGAAAAAATTTACTTAAAATTGATGTACATAAAATTAATGTTAATATTATTTGATTTGAATGTTTATAAAATGAAATGATCTTTTAAGTACGCCTGGATACTATTTGTACCCAGCCAGTCCTAAGCCTGGAAAGATTACGAAGGGAATGTCATTTTATTTTTCGTAAATTATTATCAAATCAATCATCTTTAATGAATTATTTGCAACAGAATTGTCAATGATTGAAAACGTTGACATAAATTGACGCTAAACGCTACTGTTGAACATTGAAAATCTATTAATAATTTAACAGCTTTTTAAACCTGTTGACCATTGATGATTAACAGTTAAATTACGTTAGCCAAATGACCCATGCCTAGATGATAAATAGAATAGTCAAATGTCGTTATGTCACTTATGTCAGACGTCTTAAACGTCAAAGTCACTTACCAGTGTTACCATAGTATTGTTAAATAAAAGCAAACGGACCACCGGCGTGCCGGAGGGGAGTAGCCATAGCGTTTTTTCGCGATACAAAACTGTCTGTCATTTTTTGCGGGGGGAAATCTGCTCTACCCACACTTTAACAAATTCTCACACAAAAATAATCGTCTGTTACTACGAAACTCACACTTAAAAATTTAAAAATACACTAACAATTTTACATACACATGGATACATTCTGTGTCATGACAGTATAATGATATGACGCAACTACACTGACAAGTTGCTTACAGCCGTGGTTGTAACTAATGTCGATACGCATTATCGATAAATTCAAGAACTCGGTTCGGGATATACGGTTTAAAAAGTGATACAAAGTTAGAGTGTTATAAAGATTGACTTTATTTATTATGAACTACAATAATAAAATTATGATATAGCTGCCGTCAGATATTTATGGCCACTCATGGTTATTGTCTCTTCTTCGAATGGTTCCAACACCTGACATAACTGTTTGTAGGTAGTCCAATCTTCAGATGTGATAGTTGGCAATTCTTTGTCTGCTAGCGCCACTGTTGATATAACTGCCTTGAATTCCACCTTGTCTCGACATCTTGCAGTGGCCGTTTTGGAATTTCATTTTGCTGCAGTTGGAATCACGCCAGTCTTTCAGAAGACACTGAGCTTTTTTTTGATATGATTCATATTTTTTTATATTATATATTTGTCTTTGGCAAATTTTAATCGCATCTTCCACTATTAAATTTAATGTATGCGCAAAGCATCCGAAATGTTTCCAACCTTGAAACTCTTTCATTGCTTTCACAATATTCGGGCCATTATCACTAACTGAAAAGTTAATTTTGTCTTTTAACGCCCAACAATCGATTATTGCACCTAATTCAGTCGAAATATTGGCCCGAAAATTGGCAACATCCTAATAGCACATTTTTTATCCCAGTCTTTTGTGACATAATGTCCTGTTAGTGCTATATAAGAATCACCTACTCGTGAAGTCCACATATCAGAAGTAATGCAGATACTGGTTGCTTCTTCTGCTACTTTTGCTTTCACTGTTTGTTCCGTTTTCGTGTAGCATTCCTGTAGCAAGGAACCGGACAGGGTTTTTCTTGCCGGTAACTTGTATCCTGAAATCCACCTTGAATACTTTTTGAAAGATCTTTCCTCCACAATTGAAAAGAGGTGAAACCCGTCTATGCATAGATCAAGAAGATCTGAATCTATTTCTTTTTTTTTTGCTCAGCGGAAATTTTTGTGGTTGTATATGTTTCCATAACCCTCTGCCGCTTAGGTATAGGTAACACGGGTGCTTGTAATTGTTCTTGTCTTGGTAGGGAAGAAGACGTAATACTTGCCGAAGTGCTAGGCGAAGGTTCAGTATTCGCTGACTCCAATGGCTGTGAGGAACTTGGATTTTCATTTTCCTGACTTAATAAAATATACGTAGATAGAAGCTTCCCTTTATGGTGACCCCTTAAGTTAGAAATTGTGGATTTATAACTATTTTTTTCTTTACAAATATTGCAAATGGATTTATCACCAACGTCTTCCTTTTGAAAGTGGTGCCACAACAAACTCGAGTTTCTACGTGCCGCTGACATATTAACAAAACTTTTAGCAATAGTCAATTAAAGATATTATTTTTCAGTTTAATCAGTACAATTAACTTTTTTACACTGTTATTTACACACTCTATATCTAATTATCTATAATTCTATACCTATAATATATTTTTTTGGGATATTCCCACCGCACTATTCCCAAACCACTGCAACTCCTGAAAGCCAGAATCAACAGTGGCGACCACCAGAAAAGCGCCGAGGCAATGAAGCTCGACGAAGTCCCGGAGAATGAATTTAACTGTCTTGTATAGGTACTTATATTAAAAATGTTATACCCTTCCTGGACGCGTAACATAAACAAAACAACGATGTTTGACCTTAACCGGCGAGCGCAATCACGCATTGTTCACTAAATAAAAAAAACATAACATTACTATTCTAACTAACCCAATTGAGCTTTCTTGTCTCGCTCACACATGAGTGAAGTCCAAAGTCCACCACGTACGGTCCGATTCAACGACGCGACGATGTTCGGCACTTTTAGGAAGTATTCGTTTCGCATACTAGTTGTTTCTCAGAAATGAATAAAATTACAGTGAAATAATCCGTTGAGCCGTAGACGAAAACTAACAGATTATATTTTCAACCTGGTTTTTTGGAACTGAGTTAAATAATGAATAATGAAACCTAATGTTTTCAAACTGTTTTTTTTTTGGAACTGGTTTAAATAATGACTATTGAAACCTAATATTTTCAACCTGTTTTTTTATTGATCATCATCATCTGCCTAGCCTTTTCCCAACTATGTTGGGGTCGGCTGTTTTTTTATTGATGATTAACAGTTAACTCGTTGACGAATTAAAAGTCGTTAAAAAACAGTTTATTGATTCAACGATTCAAAATATTAATTATTTAAACAAATTAGCACGAAAATAGTCATGCTTAACATTACAAAATGGTTTTGCCATAATGTCTGAAGTATTTTCACAGGAACTTACGTAACTCACTGTTATTATGTTACGCGACACAATGTATTTCACGAAGAGAAACTTAATATCAATGTGCTTTGAGTATTTCGTGTTTTCACTGTTCAAAATCATTTTAATAGCACTTTGATTTTCAGTACAGCACTGCACTGGTCACTAAAATCTTTCAATGCCAATCCGCAAATAAACAAGAGTTCACAGACACACATGGCTGCAGATATGTACTCTGCTTCGGTTGTACTGATTGCAACCGACTGCTGCTTCCTTGAGGACCATGAGATCAGGTTGCCTTGGTGATATATAACCATTCCACTGACACTTTTTCTTTCAGTCTTATCACTGGCCCAGTCTACATCTGAAAATGCTGAAATTAGAGAAGGTTTATTATCTTCTTTCTTCTTATGGTAAGTCAATTTCATGTCTTTAGTTGCATTTAAATATTGCTGTATTCTTTTTGCTGCAGTCCATAAACTTCTTGTAGGTTTGTCTAAATATCTACTCAGAAAAGAAAGATCTGGTCTGCTTATTGTTACCAGATAGTTTAAGCATCCCATAAGCCCTCGGTATGTACTATCTCATATTATGCTCACATGCGTAGAACGTCTGCGGCTGACACTGCAAAAGTTAGTAGGCCAACCGTCAATTTGTTGTTGGCTAAGCACATTAGTCGTTAGCTGCAAAAAATAAGTGCTATGTTTTAATTATGCAATGTTGACTTTACAATACTGCTTAGCAATTATGTCTCAATCTTCAGTTATGCGTATTCGAAGTGCACTTTTTTGCAATATAGGTAAATAAGATATTACGTTATTATGACCTAGTAATTTAGTTCTATGTTTATAGTTTTAAGTATATTAAAATTAATTTTATGCTAAATATTGTTTAAATTCTGTTGTCCTACGATAAGCAGCCTGTGATACAGGATTTCCGTATCATATATTATGTAGTACAGGCCTCTCACATCATTATACCTATATTAGTTATCTCCTTAGTTATCTCATTTCCTTGCGTGATCGAATCAGAAATGTAGAGATCCGTAAGAGAACCAATGTTACCGACATAGCTCGAAGAATTGCCAAACTTAAGTGGCAGTGGGCAGGGCACATTGCTCGCAGAACGGATGGCCGATGGGGCAGAAAGGTTCTGGAGTGGCGACCGCGAACCGGAAGACGTTGCGTTGGAAGGCCTCCCACCAGGTGGACCGATGACCTCGTGAAGGTTGCGGGGATCCGCTGTTTGCGGGACGCACGGGATCGGTCAATGTGGCGACGCTTGGGGGGGGGGGCTATGTCCAGCAGTGGACGTCTTTCGGCTGATATGATGATTAGTTATCTACGATTAAAAAAGTGTTTTTACCTTTTCGTACCTGTCGGAGGAAGAAAATCCCGTCGGGTAGATGAGTTGGTTCAATGTCAACCGATGCCGGTTTATTTCAGAAACAACGTGGCGTGGGCCACGTTGTTTCTGAAATAAACCGGCAAATCAGCGAACAGAATTCACAACGAAACAGCCCTTTCAAACGGCAGTCCAGTTTTTTGCAGGATCCGGTTTGATCGCAAAAGAGATTATATGCACTAGCATTATGCATAGCATTTTGCAGGATCCTGCATGCGGTTTTCTCGTGTGAAAACTAGTTCACACGAGCAAACCGCATGCAGAATCCTGTAAAATGCAGATCCCGTCGATTTGTGCAGTTCGGTTTTGTCACCGTAAACTGGATCCGTCGTCCAGTGAAAAGGTGGGATCCCGTTTAATGACACATATATTTCTATAGCAGTGTTCACACGGCTTCCTGCGTGCGGTTTTCTGCTGGACACTTGTTTTTTGCGGGATAGTGGAGTGGTGGCAGCCCCCAGTTAACTCAATGTTTTTGGTAATAAATATTAAACTTTAAATATGTGTATCATTACCTGTGGCTATTCATGTAAAATAGCTGTTTGCTTCCCAATAAAATAAATAAATAAATCCGTGGTCAGCATAAATAAAAAAAAAGATATCATTCTTACCTTAAACATATTGCTAACTTTTCTTCAGGTGTGACGCTTTTTCTCATATTTGTATCACGTTTTTTTTAATCTTCACTAACCCTTTTTAAAAGATCGTCAAATGTGGTCATACTCATCCTAAAATAATTGAACAATTTTGACTCATATCTTCTCAAATCGCTCATTAGATTTATAAAAATACCTAAAGTCGAGCGTTGTGTCACGATAGGATGAACCCAGAATCTTCTGAGAATCTCCCTCTTCTTAGAATTTAAACATCACCAACCACTCATCTCCAGCAGTGGGCAGTGACGTCAGGGGAGTGCTGGACCAGTGGGGGAAGTTGTAATCGCTGTATAGGCCTTAACCTACTAATCGACCCGCCTACCGAGCTAGACCCTTTTTTTTATTAATATAAATGTTCCGAATTTTCTACCTACCTGTTTTTTATTTACTCTCCTCCTAGGAACCTATGCCTAGGTTAGGTGGAAAAGTTAAGAGGTAGTTTTTGAGATCGGGACAAAATATCATGAGGATTAACGTTACTATAAGCCTAGACAGTTGGCGTTTAGTTTAGGATCCTTGGTATACCATGAATAGAAAAAATATGCTTCAATATATTAATCACAGTAGAAGCAGTTAATGAATTTACATGAATTAAGTCAAACCACTTAGAGTAATAGTCAGCTACAATTAAATAAGTTTTGCTATTCCACTGTAGAAAATCACAAGCAATTTTTTGAAATGGTAAAGTTGGTATTTCATCAAGCAACATAGGTTCTTTAGATTTTTTCGCACTATATTTTTCGCATGTTTCATGCATGCATGTTGCATTTTGATATAACATTAATAAAATCAGTCGCAAGATTCGGCCAATAAAATAAAGATTTTGCTCTAGCAATTGTCTTATTTATTCCAAAATGACTTGAATGAACTTTTTTAATTACTCTATCCCTTAATGCTAATGGCACTATAATCTTATAATCTAAATAAATAATTCCATTTTCATAGGTAATGTTATCCTTACATTTATAATAAAATTTCACAGTATGCATAAGTGCTAGGCCATCCATTTTTATAGTATAAAATAAATAGCTGAAGGACTGAATCACTTTCAGTTTCTAACATAAGTTTTTGTACTTCTTCACTAATATTGATAGTGTGTACGGTTTTGGTAAGAGAACTATCCAATTCTATCTTGTCAGCATTGCTTGAAGCACGACTTAAGGCATCAGCAACATGCATTTTAGAACCTGGAGTGTATTGAACATCCAAGTCATAAATGTTTAACTTAATTTTAATTTTTCTTAACCGTTGAGAACCAATGGAATTTATTTCCTTTTTCATAACCGCCACCAATGGCTGATGATCAGTTTGCATTATTACATGCCTTCCATATATAGTAGTGAAACTTTTTGCAGGCAAAAAGTATTACCAAAAATTCCTTGTCAATCTGCCCATATTCAGATTCACAAGTAGATAAACTTTCTGAGGCATAAGAAATTGGATGACCATTTTGCATTAGAACACAACCAATTGCATCCTTAGAACTGTCAGTCTGAATAACAATTTGTTTCTTGAGATCAAAATTTACAAGCACTGGTGGACTTATTAAAAGATTCTTAATATTATTAACACATGTTGTATAACCAATATTCCATACAAAGTCTACGTTTTTCTTTAACAGTTGCCTAAGTGGACTGGTTGCTTCAGACATGTTGGGGATGTAACCAGCCTACAACCTACAACCAACCCTATAATAATTAACAAAACCTAAAAATCTTTGAAAACTTCGCTTATCACTTGGCATGTCATATTCTAAAACAGCTCTAATCTTATCTTTGTCTGGTACTAAATTTCCATCTATAATTTCATGTCCAAAATATTTAACGAAATCAGGTAAGTATTGAAATTTCTTTGGATTAAACTTGATATTTAACTCACGTGCTCTGTTGAGGACTTTTTCGAGTATCTCATCATCTTTTTCTTTAAGTTCTGCATGAATTAAGAAATCATCGATGTAGGTAAACAAACCTTCAATGTCATTAAAGCAATTTCTACAGTTTTCTTGGCAAACTTCAGCTGAGATTCCAAGTCCAAATTGTAAGACATTAACACAATAAGATCCATACATTTTAGAGAATGTACAGTATTTTTTACTGTCATCAGTCAACCGAATCTGCCAAAATGATTCCTTTAGATCTAAAACAGAGAAGAATTTTGAATGACCTATTTGTGACTTTAAATCATTGATAGTTGGAATTTCATAATATTTTTTAATAATGCACTCATTGAGAGCTCTGGGGTTTAAACATAAACGGATAGAACCATATTTTTTTTCCACAATAACAATTCTATTCACCCATTCTGTAGTACTGTGTACTCAACTTTAGATATCACATTTAGTTTACAGAGTCTGTCAAGCTCATCTTTTAATTTATCTTTTAATTTTAAAGGAACTCTATGTGGAGGTTTGGACACCGGAATAGAATTTTCTTTTAACAAAATTCTATATTTTTTAGGAAATTGACCTGTGCCTGAGAAAACATCTTCATGCTTATCCATCAGAATCTTTTTACTTGTTTTATTATTTTTAATACTGTTTATAAACTTTCTTTCAACAATGCCTAATAACAAACATAAATCCTTCCCTAATGTTGGCTGATATCCAGAACTAGTAACAATAAAATCCAATAAATAAACTTTTGACTTTAACTTTGTTTCCAGTAAAACAGTACCATAAGTTTTTATTTTTGATCTGGTGTATGCCTGTAACGTGACTTTTGATTTACTAAGTGTAATATTATTAAGTTTATTCCTTGGAATTTTATTTTGAATATCCTCTAGCAATGAGATAGGTATTAGGTTAACATCAGAACCAGTATCCAGTTTGAAGATACAATTTATTACATTTTCAATGATTAGGTTCTGCTCCCAACAACAACATTATGTACTTGACCTACCGATTCACAAAAAAGTTCCTCTTCATCATTCTTCTCCTCACATATGACTTGCACTTTCTTGGTATGAAATACCTTCGAAAACTGGTTATATTTGCCACATTTTGCACATTTTGTTCCCCGTGCAGGGCATTTATTGATGTCTCGTTCATGTTGACCACCACACCATGTGCACTGTACCTTGGTATATTTTACCTGCACCTTGCGGACATCCCCAACTTCTGTTGAGTCACATTGTACTTCTTTCACTTGTGACTTTGTCACCTCTGAGAGACGTAGCCTCTTTATAGTTTTATCTAGGTCCACATAACCCATGCTCAACAAATTCTCCTGTTCGGCTTTATTAGTAGTGCCAAAAATAAGTCTATCTCGGATGGCTTCATCTTTATTTGTGAACTCACAATCTCTAACAAGACTTTTCAAGTCCGTAAAATAGATATCAAACGGCTCACCCGGTCGCTGAGAGCGCTTGTAAAATAAAAATCTAGAAAACAGTATATTCTTCTTCGGTTCACAATATTCATCGAACGACTTCAATACGCCATCAAATGTCGCCACCTTATTTTCTCCGCAGGCATCAGTAAGCTTGTCGAAACCAAAATTATAATATATTCGTACTGCTTCTTCGCCAATGACATTGAGCAAAATTGCAATTTTTCTTTGCTCCTTTTCATCATCAAGCCCAGAGGCAATAAGATATATACTTAGCTGTTGTTTAAATCTTTTCCAATGGCTTGGCAAATCCCCTCCGAGACATAGTTTTTCGGGCAGGTTGTACGACGCTGCAGCCATGTTTGCAAAGTTACAAACTGAAACTGTACAGGGATTATCGCAAGAGATATATAGTATGTTATAAAAACAATTACGACTGCGCCATGTATTATGTTTTTCAATAAAACAATGTATTTAACACTATGTGACTGATGCACATGTTCTTTTATTGGATCATTGTTCACTGTTACAATCAATTAGTCCCAGAGAAACTTATATTCTCTCGACGCCATTGTGCCTGATCGGCTCGTGTCGTACATGCATCCTGACTATTCACTAGTGATGTTCCTACTTACTAAATCTAAATACTACACTGATAACTTGTCATTCTAACTATACCTACAAATAAAAATGATTTAAATTGACTACGGTGAATGAAAAGTGCAACTAGACATTTAGATGGTGTCGAGAAGACGTATTCAGGTATTATGAGATGCTCGAGGGCCAATAACTGTTCAAGCCGTGGCTGAAGATGAGATAGATGTTCAATTGGCAACATTTTAATTCACATAGAACAGTTTCGTGGGTCAGAGAGATGACGGAGTCAAGAGTCGATTCGGCATTTAAGTTGAAAGTGCATTCTGTGTAGCGAATGTATTTGCTAATTTATTGTGAACTAGCTGACCCGGCAAACTTTGTTTTGCCATAAAAACACCAAACATTTATCCACCCTACCTTACACTACCTACCCTACACTACACTGCCCTACCCTACCCGACCCTACACTACCCTACCCTACCCTACCCACACTACCCTACCCTACACTACCTTCCCTACCCTACGCTACACTACCCTACCCTACACTACCCTACCCTACACTACACTACCCTACCCTACACTACCCTACCCTACACTACCCTACCCGACCCTACCCTACGCAACACTACCCTACCCTACCCTACACTACCCTACCCTACACTACCCTACCCTACCCTACACTACCCTACCCTACACAAAGCAAAAATAGCTTATACAATAGCAATAAAGCTCTAATTGACTCTACGTTTTAGATAGAAAACTTTTGTATGGGAAAAAGAAAAGGGCTGTTTTTATTTTTTTTCCGGCAATTATCAGATTTTTTTTCGCCGTAAAAACCATCTTTGAACTTCAACGAACATTTTAAAAAAAGAATTGTCCAAATTGATCCAGGCGTTGTTGAGTTATGCACTTACCAACACATTTTGCGATTCATTTTTATATTATAGATTGTATGTAGACCATGAATGGGACACTTCGGTTCAATTTTTTTTTTTTTAAAAAAACCTTGCCCCACACTAGGAATTTCTTCCTGTATCGTGGGTGCGTTTACAAACATATAAACTCACATACACAACACCCAGAGCCGGAATAACTATTTGTAGGTCATACAAATATTTGTTCCGTGCGGGAATCGAAGCCGCGACACGCAGCACAGCAGTCAATCGCTCAACCACTGCGCCAACCGTGCGCTCGAATTGCGCCCGTGCGCCAGTATTTGATGTACTTGGTACCTGAGTTTTTGTTTTTTGGAGGAAACTGGGAATGGTTTCCTTGTTCTGTGTTGTGCAACGATGCTTGGCCTTGGTAATCTTGAACACTGTTTAATAGTTTTGATAATTTGGAACATCTCTTTAAAATAAAGGTGTGAATTGTGTGATTGTGTGGTGTCATGTAGAAAGTCTAGTACCTACCTAACTTGAACAATAAGTGTGGAATTTAAAGTATACTGTCAGTAATGGTTGTGGTGTTTTAACTTGTTGAATGTTCTGTGCTGGTCAATGTGAACATACTTAACGTAATTTTGTGTTATTTGCTATCTAACCATGTTGGATAAGATAATGCACAGATCAGAATCATGCGATGCATGATTTCATTTTCAGTTTTAGTTTGCAATATTGATAATGTTTGATTTTGGTATTGCACTGAGGGTTTGACATGAAATCATGAACATAAAATGGAGTTCTTGAGAATGCTTTTGGCTGTGTAAGAAATCTTGAACGGGAGGTTGCCGTTGTATTCAGAATAAAGATTGATACTGAGAATAAAGATTGAAATAACAAAATTCATTTTGGTTTAAAGGTGCTGTTTATAGTTATTGGAGTTCTGAATAGTGGAAACTATGTGTTGAATTAAAGGCTTTGTTTGGTTCATGATGAGTTAGATCTGAAAGATCAAGTACCCATTGATGTAACTGAATGTACTATGTTGAAGACTGATTCAAATCAATCTAGCAATGGTAAGTTCGTGTGTATGGTCAAAGGACTGACTGTACGGTGATGAGTAGTCACTGCGGTGACTGCTGTAGCCGAAGATGGGCTACGAGGTGTGTCAGATGACTGCTGTAACCGAGTAGGGTTACGAGGTGAGTAGTCAGAGATGACTGCTGTAACCGAGGTTGGTTACGAGGTGAGTGGTCAAAGATGACTGTTGTAACCGAGGTGGGTTAGAAGGCCTGGTCATGATGACTATGGTTGCAGGATGGGCACAGGGTTGTCCATCAGGAGCCACAGCGATTGCTGTGGGACCAAGAAACATTGCTGGATATGTATGGGGGGGAGCCTGGTCCCTCTGGGGCTTCGGTGACCTGTTGTTTAGTGTATGTGGCATATATATCTGGTGAAGCTTGCGTGGCACTAAAACCAAAGTTGACCGAAAATACGTTATAAAAAAAAGATATTGTAAATATAATAGAAAATACCAAAAATTATGACCAAGTGGTATAGAAACGAACCCGTTTTTTCATAAATTATCATAAAGAGTGGTGTCTGCGGTAAGTAATAGTAAAAAAAAAGATTTCAAGTATTCTAAAGAGATAGCCACCTACCTTGATTTGCCAAAACTAAAATCTTCGGGTCACTGCTTTCGCAGAACATCGGCAACTTTGCTAGCCTATTCTGGTGTCGATTTATAGTCCAGTCAACGAGGATATTTGTTGTATGGAGACTTCCGAAAAATTCTCCCGTCTTTGAAATTTGGCATTTGATGAAATAAGGTAATACAGTTTACAGATGTACAATAATCCAACACCTTGAATTGCCAAACTTAAATCTATATTCGGGTCACTGCTTTCGTAGAACATCGGCAACTTTGCTAGCCTATTCTGGTGTCGATTTATAGTCCAGTCAACGAGGATATTTGTTGTATGGAGACTTCCGAAAAATTCTCGTCTTTGAAATTTAGCATTTGATGAAATAAGGTAATACAGTTTACAGATGTACAATAATCCAACAAATTTTGTTGCGAGAAGTTAGGTATTTTTACCTAAAAATGAAAATCGCTTATAAGGCTCTGTGAATATTTCCTCAGACTGAAATAGTTTCTTTATACGTATGTATGTACTAGGTAGAATAAGTATGTAAAGGTATCCAACATTTTTTCAATTTCGGAGATACCCCAAATTTAATTTTATCATTTTGCACTCTAACTTCTAGTGAAAAATTCATCTGCTACTACACTGAAATAACCGTTTCGCCAGTAAACAATATTAAATATTGTTTACGCGCAGAAATTTTCTGCGCGTGTTGCGATTGTGGTGTTCGCGTCTTAGGCGCTCTGTAGTTTTCGTACTTTTATATTGAGGATCTTCGGGGTATCCGTCGAATACAATAGTAGGCCTCTGTCCATAATTGGTTTTGATATATTTCACGTATTGATCGCATGCAGCTGAAAATGTAGCTCCTCTGGGCCAGACTACTTTGTGAAGAATATATCCTCCGTCTATAACAAATGATTTGTTTTCGTAATGCGGTTCCACTTCCAGAGATCATAAAAGGCAGACTTTTTACATTTTCTCATGCCGTTAATATCAAATAATGGTAGTGGAAACGGCGCCAACTCGTACTTTAAACATTCCTTGAGTTCTTCTTGTGTTTTTTTGGCAAAAGCTATTCTCCGAAACATCATTTCGGGCTCAACTGGTACCGAAGTGTCTCCAACTTTTATTGATGTATTTACTGCCGCAAGAGGAAGCACTCTATCTTTCCTTGAATATGAAATTTTCTCAAAATTTTTACCTTCGGTTTTGGACATAATTCCCATTCCAATTTTCTGTGCCTCATAACAATTTATATTAATATCTCCTGTTATGCCAGTACTTATTGACATTATTTTATCTAGTTTTATGAACGGGTTGTGTGACTTAAACCAGTGGTCAAATTTCTTTGTGTCTTGTAAATCGCGCGCAACCTAGATGTACTGTTGTCAACAGGCAGTTCAGTTGTTGAGGATTTTCCATCCGCAAAGTTTTCTACTGATGCAGTGACGCTGGTCAATATCGGTGTAGCTAAAATCCATTTAGTTAGGACCCCATCAGACAAACCTCTTCCACGAGTCAATCCGCCGCTGCTTTTCATTGAACGCATTAGCGTTTGTTCATTAGCCACTGTAACGGCTAGGTCTGCGCTAGGTAAACTGCGCAGGCCGCTAACTGATAGTTAGGAGGAATTAAGAAAACAGCTTGATAATTTAATACATATATTTTAGGTTATACATATAACAGCTAGGTCGTGGGTTCTAAGCGCCACTCAGTTCTGAACAAATTCCGTCACGCGGATAAAATAGTAATAGGGTACCGTCCCTTGGCAGCACGTGGTAGACGCGGGGACCGGTCAGCACCGGCACAGCGATAGGTCGCCGGAACTGAAGCAGCTAGGGGTGCGCAGGGTAGGCTGCGCTGGCACCGGCTCGCGCGACGGCAGGCCGCAGGTAGGCAGGCTAAACCGGGCAACGTGCGTAGGCTGGCACGGCGGTAAGCCGCAGGTATCAGGTAAAAGGACCTGGCGGTGTGCGTAGGCAGCGTACAGCAGTGGGAGAAGGTCAAGCCTCAGCCCGTACAATGAAGAGCTGGCAGCACGTGGCAGACGTGGGGCAGTAGACCGCGGCCGGCTTAGCGGTAGGCCGCAGGGACGGTAGCGATTAGAGGTGCGCAGGGTAGGCTGCGCACGCCGCTACGTCCTTGGATAGCGCATAAGCCGGACGGTACGCCCGTACGTCGACCCCGTACGAGCGACGCGGCACGGCAGCGGCGCGGGGGCCGGTAGCACAGCAGTTTCTCGGCTCGACATTGCATCGTCCGACACGACCGCGCTTAGACATATACTTACCTTTTGATTATAATACGTAAATTGCTATAATATTGTAAACCACCTAATAAACCTATATACAGTCTACTTGCTTTCCTTTAACCTGGGCCTATTCATTCGGTTTTCTATGGAAAGAAACCTTTTTTTGGCTTAATAATAGGAATCACCTAAACACTCAGGTGATTTTTAGAATGGAATAGTGACAACAAATCTGCCATCACTTTGTCTTGTGGTTGTTTGTTTGAAAATGATCTCGCACGCATCTGAGTTGCACGGATCATTAATCTGAGAATTAGATAAACTATCTAACTCCCAAAATCGTGATAATTGATCTGAGTTATTGTTATTGAAAAAACAATTGTTTGTGTGCTTGTTGGTGTCTGTTATACACCCTGAAACTAGCCAGCCGAACTCTGTTTCTTGTTATGTAGGCTGTTGTTTACCTAACTGAATTCGACTATCACCAATTATCTGCCAAAATATGTCAGCACCTAGTAATAGGTCAATTGCAGCTGGTTCATAGAATAGAGGGTCAGCTAGTTTTAAATGTTTAGGTAGGTTAATAGCTTCTGTGTTGATGCGCACGTTAGGTACTGAGTGTGCGATTGTGTCAAGTACCAAACATGACATATTGACCGTGAATGAATTGTGTATTGATTTTATTTGAACGTTTGTGCTATAAAAAATATTTGTGTGTTGTTGATTGACGCCTGAAACTGTGCCTTGTATGGATTCGGATGTGAGATTGAGCTTTGTACATGGACTATTTGTTATGTAACTAGAGGTACTTCCAATGTCCAGCAATGCCCTCGCCAAGTGTGGTGTTCCATCACTGTCAACAACATGCACTAGGGCAGTGGAAAGTAATACTGATACGTGTTGTGTACTAGAGTTACTAGCGAGTGTAGTGTGTTCTGATCCTAGTTTTGGTTGTTCCTATGTAACATTGTATTGTTTTTGTTGGCAATACTTACATGCACCGCCGCGACAGGATTTGGTCTCGTGCCCGGTATGTAAACAGTTAGAACAATAGTTATGTAATTTGGAAACATTTTCTATTTTTTTTGCACTGTCATTTCCTTAAATACTGGACACGAGAACAAATAGTGTTGCGCTTTACATAAGGGACAGTTAGGCATGCGATATTGATTTGTGCGAGTTTGTGTAGTTGATTTGAATGAATATGATTTTGAATCTGTTTTGATGTTTTGTTTAGTGTCTTCAAGATTTTGTAAAAGAATGGCACGATCATTGAGATATGTTTTTAAATCTTGAAGTGTGGGGTTTTTCTCAAGTGTGCTCTTGTGTTCCTCCCAATATCTGAGTGTTTTGAAGTCTAATTTGGAGGCAACAAAATAAATTGCTAAACATGTTCACGCATTGCTAAACAATGCGTGAACATGGTTGTTTAGCAGCTGTCGCGTGGTACCTATCCGAGATGAGTCCTTAAGCTATCTGATAAATGTCTGATGACAATTCTAATGATTGAATAACTAGTGAAGCTTCACTTTGCAAAGATGCACGCAAATGATGATATTTTTGTATGTTGTCTATTGATTTATTTTTGTGTATGAGTGATTCAAAAGTGTATCTGTATTCTAGCCAATTATGAAATTCACCTGAGAAATCAGCAGGATGCCGAGTGCAAGTTGATTCTGGTATTCTATTTCAAACTGCTCCCTCTCCCGCAGCTGTTCATCTAAAACCCCAATAATTTCGTCGATGTAGGTCTTGTTTTCACCAAAGTCTTTTGCAAGGGACTTATAAGTTCCTAAGCGATTATTTATTTGTAAAATATCTAATTCCGTCAACGTTTTTTTTCGATTTTATCGATATGAGATAATTTTTGAAAATTGAGACCTTAGCTTTGTGACTAGCTCGTCTTTTTTTGTAAGTGCTGACCTGTGAATCGTCATCATCAGGTATATTAGATGTGTGGGGCTTTTTGATTTCCATAATCAAAGTGTCAAAATTACAACGATACTTAAATTAATTTGGATTTGTGGCAGGCACTGTGCGATGATCACGCAACTTTACCAAACTACCCTCGGTTTGAGACTCACTCGATGCACTCAGAGCAAGGCGATGTATGCTGGAGAACAAAGGAAAATGTAAGTTTATATTTATGAATGTGTTTAAATAAAGTGGTTGGTAATTGGAATCCTTTGAATTACTAAAATAATTACGAAGAATTAAAAAAAGAATATGTGGGTAGGTGGTAAGAGAAAATAAATTGTATGCAATAATGACTTATTTTAATGAAATCTATGAAATGAATGGATTGCTTTTTGCTTGAAAATGGGAGTGGACGGGAATCAAGTAAGTTCACTGAATATTGAAAGAGACTATGAGACTGGATGAAAAGTTTGTAAGAAATGAATTGGTCGAACTCACGAAACTGCTGCTACCAAATCCATTTTCGTCCTTTTTCCGACTGATGCTGCCGACGCTGCTTAATTGTGCTGCTCCCAGATGCTAGTAGGCTGCGCTCGCTGTTGCGATGACCGCTGTTTGTTGACCTCCAGCTGAATTCCGGTCGTTTTGTGATGGCGTGGCTTTTTTCTTACGATCGCGGCTCGAGTTTTAAACCTATTTGATTGTTGCTATGACGGATCTGAAGGACCATGAATAGGCCCAGGTTAAAGGAAAGCAAGTGGACTATATATAGTGTTAGCTGCGTCTCCAACCTACACCCCTCCAGAAAGCCCGGAGCATGTGATCGAGCCTATATAAGCCAACGCGTACCTTGGCCAAGGGCTCATTCCCGCATCCGGCGGCGCGCACTTATCTAACTGTTCCCTTTGATTCTGTTCTCTTGATTTTGTAACCTTAATACTAGATTCGTTTGTTAAATTTGTTTTTGTGTTTCTGTTTTATTAATTTGATTAGATTACTTTTCTCAACTTCGGATCGTTATTTCATTCCAGTTCCTAAAAATAGTTTTATTAGGTGGTTTACAATATTACAGCAATTTAAGTATTATAATCAAAAGGTAAGTATATGTCTAAGCGCGGTCGTGTCGGACGATGCAATGTCGAGCCGAGACGCTGCTGTGCTACCGGCCCCGCGCCGCCACCGTGCCGCGTCGCTCGTTGATGACGCCGTAGTGTTCGATGGTTTTGGATGTGTGTGCGTGAACAGAAGGTATTCGATGGTGTGGACAGTGATATTCTTTTAAGTAAATTTGCGAGGGCTGGTTTTACTCCAGCCCTTTTAAAGTTCTTTTCGAGCTACTTGGGCAATCGCAAGCAAGTGGTGGAATACGCAGGCTACACCTCCGACCCGTATTGCACCCTTACGGGGGTAAGCCAATTCATTATCATGGTCAATGATCTCCCGGAGGTCATTGAAGACGCTGGCTGCCTATTATATGCTGACGATCTGAAGTTGTTCATGCGGATAACCAATGAGTCGAACTGTGAAAAGCTTCAGCGTGACATCGATCGTGACATACTGAGGATCTATCATTTCGAACGAAAATGTCGTGCAAGTGTGTAAAAAAGCCTTCAAAAATCTTGGGTTTCTCATGCGAGAAACCCGGGACTTAACTAACATAGCAGCAGTGAAATCACTTTATAATGCGTTGGTGCGAAGCAACTTGGAAACTAGTGCTATCATCTGGAATCCTTATGAAAAATATTCTCAGATGGTGGCAAAGATGCAGAACAAGTTTACACGGTACCTCTATATGAGGCAATTTGGCGTCTACCCGTTTTACCCGCTATGTACCCAACTCTCTTTGTAATAGGAATGGTTGGGTACTATAAGTTGGAAGTAAGGCGCAATCTTGCTCTGGTCAAATATGTATTGATGGTGTTTCGTGGGATGCTAAACAATCCGCAAATCTTGGAATCGTTGGGATTACTCGTTCCAAACAGTAGGCTACGGTTGAAGCCGAGGGAATGTCTGTTTAAAACTCCGGTAGCCCGTACAAACCTTTTAAAGTTTGCCCCAGTGTATCGGGCGGTTTTGATAATTAATAGCATCTCTCAACGGTTGGAAATTTTTTCCTGCTCTTTGGCGGCATTCCAGAGGGTGACCGTTAGTATGTTGTGTCTTGTCGTGTTCTTATTAATTAAAATAATCTTGGTGGTCTGGGGTATTCATCTTATTTATTATTTATGTTATAATCAGTGCTTTTACATTTCTTAGTAATTAATATAACAAACGATGCTCACTCATCTTGGCTTATTCATCAACCACTGACAGCTGTCATGTTGCGTTCCGTTAATACATCATCCCCTTTAAAAAATAACATTAATTTTACACACATTTACACCCTTTCAAAAAAAAAAAAAAAAACTAAAACATATTTTAATAAAATAAAAGCTTATTGCTAAACCTTATAATATTACACAACAGTTACACATTCAACCAGTGAGGACCTCACCCTTGAGAACCACAAAGTCAAACATACATTACACCATACATTTTTATGAATATCTTTCTTAAACCATATGTTTTGACCAATTACAAAGTCTTTTTAATTCTACTTGTCTTATTATAATTTCTAATGTTCCAGCTTGTTTACTAAATTGAACATTATTTCATCATTATTTGTACATTATTATTTATTGTTGGTTGCAAATATTTGTGTGTAGTTATTAATTTTGTTCTTAAATTTCTATTCATTAACAATTCACAAGGAGAAAAGTTTGTTCCTGCCACGGGTGAAACTCTATACTTTAACAAAGCGACTCTATAATCTGTGTTGTCTTCATTACATTTATACAATATTTTCTTAGCAATCTGTACTCCTCTCTCAGCCATCCCATTGTACTGTGGATATCTAGGACTAGTGTAAGTATACTTAAAACCCCATTCCTGAGCAAATTGTTTACATTCCCTAGAATCAAATGGTACATGATCTGAAATAATCTCACAAGGTACACCAAAATTACTAAATAAATCTATTAAGCAATTATTAATTGCACTAGCACTTTTGTTATTCAGAATCTTCATATCTAACCACTTAGAATAGTAATCATACATTACTAAATAACTTTTCCTCTTAAACTCCATTATATCAATACCTAACTTTAAAAAACCGGCCAAGTGCGAGTCGGACTCGCGCACGAAGGGTTCCGTACCATTATCGCAAAAAACGGCAAAAAAACACGTTTTTTGTATGCGAACCCCCTTAAATATTTATTTTATTCGGTTTTTAGTATTTGTTGTTATAGCGGCAACAGAAATACATCATCTGTGAAAATTTCAACTGTCTAGCTATCACGGTTCACGAGATACAGCCTGGTGACAGACAGACAGACAGACAGACAGACAGACAGACAGACAGACAGACGGACCGCGGAGTCTTAGTAATAGGGTTCCGTTTTTACCCTTTGGGTACGGAACCCTAAAAATGGTAAACTAGGAACTGAATGTGGCATCAACGGTTCTTTTACATTATTATTTTGATAAGTTTGACAAGGAAAACACTTTTTTACAAATTCTTCTATATGACTATCTATGTGAGGCCAATAATATAACTTTCGTGCTAATTGTTTCATTTTAGTAATTCCTATATGTCCTTCATGTAATGTTTTTATTATTGACATTCTTAAATTCTTAGGTACTATTAACCTATCTTTATAAAATACTAAATTATCATCAAATGACAGATCGTCTTTTATCTTATGGTAACTATGTAAATAATCTGGAATGTTTTTACTACTAGGCCAATAATTTTTACTAAATTCTATTATTTCTACCAATTCCTTATCTTTTGAACTTTCATTAATTAACTGAGATTTTTGTTCTTCAGTACATTCTAAATTTTTTGATAAGCTCACACAATGTATAACCTCATACAAATAAGAATCATTAACATCGTTACATTCTTGATATGAACGAGATAATAAATCTGCTATATATAAAAATTTTCCTTGTAAGTATTTAAATTCTATAATATATTTTAATAATTTAAGTTTTAATCTTTGCAGTCTAGGTGATGGTATCTCATGCAAATTTTTCTTTAATAAGCATTCCAAAGGTTTGTGATCATTAATAATTGTTATTTTATGTCCATAAATAAAATAATGAAACTTCTTAGTGGTCCATACTATACTTAACAATTCTTTTTCTATTTGAGAACAATTTCGCTCAGACTGTGTTAAACTACGAGATGCAAAACAAACTGGCTTATTATTTTGTAATAAGCAACAACCAATACCATCCTTGGATGCATCGCATTGTACTACAATAGGTAATTTACTGTTAAAATTCTGTAATATTGGAGCTTCAGTTATCTTTTTCTTAATATTATTATAAACATTTTCATGAACTTCAGTCCAAATACATTCAACTTCTTTTGTCAACAACAAATGTAGTGGTGATGCAATATTAGCCATGTTCGGAATAAACTTTCTTAAATAACTCACCATACCGAGAAAAATTTGCAATTCTTTTTTATTAGTGTTGACTTTTCATTTTTAATATGGCATCTACCCTGTCTGGGTCTATTTTCATACCTTGTTCTGAGAATATGTGACCAAAATATTTTACTTCTTTTAATTTATATTGAAATTTATTCTTATTAAATCTAACATTATACTCTAAAGCCCTTTCAAAAACTTTATTTAATATTGCATCATGATCCTGCTCAGTGTTGCCACAAATTAACAAATCATCACAGTACACAATGACACCTGGTATGTCTCCAAAGGCCATTTCACTATATTTTTGGAAAATTTCTGGAGCCACCGACAAACCAAATGGCATTCTCAAAAATTTATAACACCCATAAGAGCTGTTAAACGTACAAAGGTCATTAGAATCCTCACTTAATTTAATATTATAAAAACCGTCAGATAAATCTAATACTGAGAAACATTTCTTATTACACAATTTAGAGACAATCTCATCTATAGTAGGTATCAGATGATGCTCTCTAATTTATACTTTATTAAGATCCTTAGGATCTAGGCAAATTCTTAATGAACCATCTTTCTTTTCAATAATAACCAAATTGCTTACAAAATTTTTAGGGTGTTCAACTCTCGCAATGACTTTGTGCTTCACTAGAGCTTCCAACTTGTCCGCGAGGCGCTCCATAAGTGCATTAGGCACTCTCCGTGGCGGTCTCACTACTGGTTCTACACCAGGTTGAATGCGTAGCTGCAGCGGACTCTTAAATTCCCCAACACCCTGAAACAGTTTAGTATTAATATTAATTATATTTTCCTTATTGTTATTACATCCAATCTCAGTTTTAATTGTATTAATATTAGTATTATTTATCAAATTAAGTTTTATTAATGAATTTAGCCAAGTATAGGTCTTACTTGCTCTTTTACTATTAAAATTCCAATTTTAAACAGTTATTATTCTTATTATTATAAACTTTTAATGTTATCTTGCCTAGTGGCACCAACCATACCACCCCCAAAGACCTCTATTACTGTTCTAGTCTCAGAGAAACTTATATTATTTTCATCATCGACTACTTTCTTCAAATCAGTTAAGCCTATCATGTACCTTATTCTGATCATCATTTTCATTAATATTATAGACTTTTTTATTGACACTTCTATCTCTACACACTACACTGAAATGATTCATTTTATTACATTTATTACACTGTTTACCATAAGCCGGACACTGCCTTGGACCATGTTTGTAGTTACATTTTTTATAATTGAAACAATCCTCCTTACTGTTGATGTTGGTCCTATTATTATTAAACAGCCCATTTTTATTATTATTAGAATACTTAGCTTTAGCAGATGTTGTGTGTTGCTGCAATGACCTCTCCGCATGCACCGCATGTACCTCCGGGTTAGCCAGCACCTTCTTATGTTCTCTGGACAGCTCTGCTGACCGAGAGATGTCTACTGCCTTGTTCATCGTCAGGTCCTTGACTTCGAGAAGCTTCTGCTGCATCCATTGCTCCTTAACACCAATAACGATCCTGTCCCGAATCATCCGTTCTTTCTGGTCTCCGAAATTGCAATTTTCCGCCAACTTCCTGATAACTGTATAAAATGCATCGAACGATTCATCCTCTTCTTGAATCCATTTGTTAAAATTATAGCTTGTAAGGGGGGTATGTGTAGAGAGATAAAGTAAACCCACAGTTCATGTAACAACAATTATTTATTTAAATTATCGTAGGCAGAATTACAATAACAAGACTAAACGTTGGATAATAAGACTAATACAGTATGTACAATAAAGTTATCTATAAGATTTAATACTAACTAACAGGGGAATGTTGAAGATATCTATTGAGTCCCTACGCGCGTTGTATATTACTTGAATGGTGTGCGGACCGCTAACGATACCAACACAGCCAAACAACCAATATACGCCGCTAGCCCAAGTCCAGCAAGAGGCGAGGTAATCTTGACCGACCTAAGTCGATACTGAGAGTACACTCGTAGCGTGCCGAACTCGAACTGCCGCTGCTGGCTTCTGAGAGGAGCTTTATAGACGGTTGTGGCCACGGCGGGGACGCGTTGCGCGGGGCGGAGGTGATGACTCGTTGGCTCGGCCGGACGGCGCGGTAACAGTGATGACGCGACGATATTTTCGTCGCGTTACAGTCTCCCCCTCTGGTCCCGAAGACGCCCCGGCGAGGAGACCAGTTGATGCTTCCGTGGCTGTCGGCTGCTTCCTTGGCCTACCGCGTCTGCGCAAAGGTCTTTCTGGATTAGGCAAGTTTAAGGCTGAGCCCTGGTAGGGGCTCAGCGCGGAGGTATGGTAAATACCCAGAGGAATTTTCTGGTCCGACGGGTGTGCTACTTCGTAAGAGCAGGGCCCGTGTCGACGCAGGATGATGTAGGGCCCGTCACGACGTGGAGCCAGCTTCGCCGTGTGGTAGCGGGCTGCGTTGCTCAGGACATTGGCCGCAACCAGGACAAGGTCGCCAGGTTGATAGGCAGGGGCATGTCGACGACGTTCATCCATCCACTTCTTTCTTGTTTCTTCTTTGTTTTCTTGCACTTCTCTCGCCTTCTTAAAAGTATCTGCTAATAGAGACAGTTTAGGGGTTATTTCGGGTATAAAATTTTCTGTTAAAACTATATGCCGAAGATCGTGTTTAACATCATCATATGTCCTTAATTCTCTCCCAAAAGTAAGGTATGCCGGTGTATACCCTGTACTAAGACAGTTTGATGTGTTCATGGCATATCTGATGCTCGGCAGCCTTTCTGCCCAAGTGCGGTGATCGCCTTCCACCAGAATTGCAAGCTGAGTTTTTAAGTCTCGGTTCTTTCTCTCGACTGGGTTTGCTTCTGGATGATAGACCGGGGTGAACGCATGTTGTATATCTAGGCAGTAAGCAAGCTTTTGCATCACCGAGCTAACAAATTGCGTTCCGTTGTCGCTTATCAGTCGCCGAGGGACTCCATAACGCAAAAAGACTTCATTGAATAATACAGTTGCACAAGCCTCGGCGGTAGCTTGCTCTAAGGCAAATAATTCAACCCAACGAGTAGCGACATCTTCGACGATGAATATCCAGGTTTTATCGTCCGAAGTCTGAGGGAGAGGTCCGAATAAGTCGAAGGATAATGTTTCCCATCTCTGATTCATTGCAGTAGTCTGTAATAACCCTGCTGGTTTTAAGTTACTAGATTTGTATCGTTGGCACTTGATACAGTCTCGGACGTAGTGTTCGATTTCCTTTCGCATTCCCTTCCAATAATATCTAGCAGCTATCCGGCGGAAGGTTTTGTCAGCACCATAATGGCCAGCGCACATAGGAGTATTTGGCTAATAAAACCGGACAAAAGTCGGAATCAGTAAATTAGTCAAAAGTCTCACTGAATCTATTGTTCATCTAGCTAAGTAACCGGTCCATCAAATGACAGCCATTCAATCCCCGCAAGCTTCAAACTTGTTTACGTAGGTCAGTCGAAACTCATTCGTTCGCAGAATCGCATGTCTTTGTTTTCGACGCTCTCGGTTGCAGTATTACTTTGTTTTGTTATTGTGTTCTCGTGTTGTGGAGTTTTAAAAGAAAAACTTTTGAATATGGAAGATGAAGGTATGTACTGTATTTTAAAATATCAATTAGTTGATCTGCTGCTTAAATTTTATGTTTAAAAAGGGTATGATAACAGGCATAATTTGTATATATTTTTTTACTTAAATTTATCAGAAAACAGTGTTTTTGTTTATGTGTCTTGTCTTGTCCCGCTATCATTTATACATGGTCATAATAACCGGTCTTCCGACAATTGCACACCGTAGTTAAACAGTCCGCCCACGTCCGCCATTTTGTTTTGTATTACTTCAAAGTTAATGAGTGAAAAATGTG
Organism: Orthosia gothica; assembly: GCA_949775005.1. NCBI lineage: Eukaryota > Metazoa > Arthropoda > Insecta > Lepidoptera > Noctuidae > Orthosia > Orthosia gothica. Next base: position 472,948 of record CATKRY010000124.1, read on the forward strand.
AATTATTTTAAATCATTATTTTTATGTTTTTTTTCTACAGATTCTTCGGGAACTGTCAAGAAATTTACCAGAAGAGCATTGTATAACATCCTGAATGAATTTAAAGGAAAGAAAATGGAAGAAAAGTTTTTATTATTAGAAGAGAGACTTCTGAAACTGGCTAATTGTCCAAATAATGAAAAATCAAATTTTATCCGTTCTTTGAGGTGTTTCAAGACCACATTCAAGAAAAAATGGAAAGATGCTACTTACAAAGAAGAACGTTTCTTGAAAACTAATGAAGGCTGGCTCACATCTTCTATTGAATTGCCTTACTGGACGGAAATACCTACTCAAAAACCAGGACGACCATCAAAAACATTCGAAGAGCTTTGCGATCGCAGCAAACGACGAAAAACTAAAGAACTACGGGAGCAAGTACCTGTGGAGGAGTTGACGTATGCAGCTGGCGTGAGTCAGCGTATTTCAGGAAATACGGACGCATCAAAAATCGAAAAAATAAATTAAAATTATTTAATTAAAATTTAAATAATTAAAAAAATTAATTTAATTTTTTTTAAATTAAATTATAATTAATTAATAATTAATTAATAATATTAATAATTTATTATTAATTTTTAATTAATTATTATTATTATTATTTTTTAATTTTTTTTTTTTTTTTTTTAATTTTTTTTTTTTTTTTAATTTTAATTATTTTTTTTTATTTATTATTTAATTTAAATCGAGTTCATATAAAAAAACGCCTCAGATATTTTTGACCGGTTTTATTAGCCAAATACTCCTATGTGTGCAGCGGTGGGATCATCGTGATACTGCGAAAGTATGTTCAATCTTTCATGTTGTGGGATGACCAATTGGGCGCTATCGTTGTCACTATCTTGTACATAGCGGTGTAGCAATCCATTATTCATGATGTAACCTTTATTTGCCCAATAAACAGCATCTTCATTTTGAACCGGTTTCTCCAGGGCTTCCATGACTGTCTTCAAATAGCTATCTTTCAGTTGTTCTTGTCGTATTTCAGCTGCAGAGCGGCGAGGCATATTTATGGATACTATGCATACTCCATATTTCCCTTGTAGTTCAGAGCACGACGGTCTTGAAAGGTTATCAGCAATTACGTTCGTTTTCCCTGGTATATATTCCACTGATAAATTATACGGTTGGAGTTGTAATGCCCATCTAGCCAGTCGTCCTGTGGGAGATTTAATGGACATCAGCCATTTTAATGCTTGATGGTCGGTGGCAATTACTACCGTAGAGCCTTCTATGTATCCTCTAAACTTTGACACAGCCCATACCATACCCAGCCAATGCTTCGCGCTCGGTGGTGGAATAATTCCGTTCCGCCTTAGTCAACAAGCGACTTGCATATTCCACGGGGTGCTCATTAGTGCCCTCCCCCTGCACCAAAACAGCTCCTATGGCATAGTCACTAGCGTCTGTTTTAATTATGTATGGTTTACTCAAATCCGCTTGACATAAGATTGGTGCACTAGTTAGACATCGTTTGAGCTCACTGAAAGCGTCCTTCTGACTACTTCCCCACTCCCATGTTGCGTCCTTTTTCGTCAATCGGGTAAGTGGTTGGGTAATCTTCGCAAAGTGCGGTACGAAACGACGATACCAGGAACAAGTCTGCAGGAAAGATTGTACCTGCCGAACATTCTTCGGCGCTGGCATATCGAGTATAGCTGATATTTTCGCAGGATCAGTGCACAGGCCTGTTTTGATTATGATGTGTCCTAGGTAAGGAATCTGATCTTGACAAAATCGACACTTTTTCCGGTTAACAACAACATTATTTGCCCGCAGCAATTGAAAAAGTCTATCCAGGTCTTGCAAGTGCGGTTCAAAGGATGGAGAGAGCAGGATCAGGTCATCCAAATAAGCCAGTAACTTTACTCCATCTAGTTGCAGCCGCAATCTATCGATGAATCGCTGAAAAGTCGCTGGAGCGTTACGTAATCCGAAGGGCATTCGCTTGAATTGGTAAAGTCCGAACGGTGTGACGAAGGCCGTCTTTTCCTGATCTTCTTTACGTACCTTAATTTGCCAGTACCCTGCCCTAAGGTCCAGAGATGACATATAAGGTGTCGGCTTGGCTTCATGTAATAAGTCATCCATTCTAGGTAAGGGATACGCGTCAGCCACGGTTATACTATTTAACTGGCGGTAATCTATGCAGACCCTTATGTCACCGTTTTTTTTGGGACCATTACAACAGGTGCTGCCCACGGAGATTTTGATGGCGTGATAATACCTTCTTCTAACATCTGATTAATCTCCTTACGTAGAATTTCTTTCCGCTGTGGTGATAGTCGATATGGGGGCACAGCAATAGGTTTGTGATTGCCAGTGTCTATGCTATGCTCCACGAGGCTAGCTGGTTTTCCGTTACCAATAAAGACGGCAGAATGACGTTCCAATACAGTATTCAGCTGTGTACTTTCTTCAGTGGTTGTGTCTCCCGGATCAGATACTGCGACCATAGCAATATCGATGTTGGGACCAAATAGTTGCTGGCTGTGTGGGGAAAGTGTTACTTCAGCACTATTAATATTTGATTGCGCATCCCGGCACAATGCTCCGACAAATCTCGGCGAGTAGCCAGTCAGCTTGGGTTCTGGTCGCGACGGCGATTGCGGCGGCGTACAGAACTCAATTAATGGAGGTGGTTCATACCAATCTGCCATATCACATTCCTCAGGAGTATGTGTAATTTGGGATGGTGTCGTGGGCAATGGGCTAAGCATTGGTTCCAGAGCCGTGATTTTGGCTAACCTAGAAATCACTGACTCGGTTTTCTCAGGTTCCGTTTGCACCGTGGAAACGGATGCATCAGTTTCTTCCTCATTGTACAGATCGAACTTCCTGCCAGGCTCATCCAAGAAATGGAATAGTAGCTGAGGTAGGTTAAGCACGATGCCTGCATCTTGGATGAAATCTACTCCTAGGAGCGTTCTGTTATCGTGTGACTCAGGCAACACGATAAAACTTGTGGGGATCCTCCGACCGCATAATGTGACTGTCACTGTAGCTGTCTTGACAGGTTGTCTCCGCCGTAAGCCATCAGCTAGGGTAATCGTTGCATTTTCAGTTCTGAATTCAACTCCCTTTCGCTTTAACATACTGTACAATGACATGGATGCGACACTTAGCTTGGCCCCAGAATCGATGTGAGCTTGTCCGTTGACATCAGCTATACAAATCTTGACAGTTGGCCTATGTCGTGCTTTGGATACCAGGGTGGAGTTGAGGGAATAAAACCCGACGTCCACTGCGCCAACTTTGTCTTTGTTGCACTTTGCACATTTGCTCCTGATCACGCCGGGCTCACCGCAACCGTAGCAGGTGATTTTGTGACTAGGCATTGGCCTGGCTGCGACTGGAACTGCTGCGACATCCACCGTTGGAGTCTTGCCTTTGATGTCTTTCTTGCGACACTCCTGTTCGTTGTGGCCAAATGCACGGCAAAAGGTACACCTGGGTCGTTTCCCTGATGGAGTGGCAAAGGTGTTGCTTGAGTTGGGTCCTGATCGTGCAGCGACTGACTCTTCAATTTGACGTACCTTTGTCAAGAATTCATCAAAGGTCGCAACAGGATCTCTTGGTATTCTATCTCTTATACTTATATGTAGGGAAGTATACAAGAGGTCCAGGCCTTGCGATGGAGTAAGTGAAGGCTTGGGCAACTCAGCCATAAGGGCTCGCTTCTTAGCAACAAATAATTCAGTGCCCAAAGGACTCTGCTGCTTATCGCAAACAATTTCATCATACACCAGATAAGCTGGTCTCTTCGGCGCAAACGTTGTCCTTATCAGGGACACAGCTTCATGCCAGTTCCCGATTGTGTCTTTTACTCCTAGCCACCAGATGGATGCCTCGTCAACCAGCAGCAATGTTAGCCCCTCAATGGCGTTGTCATCACTTATTGCCTCTATTTTCTTTTACGTGCTGATGGTTGATAGAAATGCCTCCACCATCGCCGTATTTCGAGATCCGTTGAAGCGAGCAGTGCATGACGCAAAGCTACCAGTTTTTTGTGGGACCTGATCATTCCGTTTGGCTAAGACCCCTAATAGATCGCGGAACTGGTCGTCAGAGAAGCTGACGTTCGACATATTATTGCCTAAATTTCTACGGCTACGCCTAGGTAATATTTTATTAAACTCAATATTTTTAAATAATTCACCCCACTTAGTAAAATTCTACCTACTCCGATAGGGACCTAACGTGAAGATAACAAAAAAATATAACAAAATAGATAGCGGCTACAAAAGTACCGAAAAAGAGGGTAGTCTCATAAGACGATAATAAAATATACAGCTAGTTTGGAAAAAAACTAGTGGGTACTTTAATAAAGTCTGTTAACGAAAAATAAAAATAAAATAAAAAATTGTGGGTATTACGAAAAATTGCCCAAGGTGAGAAGCTAATTGTAATGACAATTGGCAATAAAAATGTGGGAAAAGAGCCCGAGTTGGGACGCCAGTTGTAAGGGGGGTATGTGTAGAGAGATAAAGTAAACCCACAGTTCATGTAACAACAATTATTTATTTAAATTATCGTAGGCAGAATTACAATAACAAGACTAAACGTTGGATAATAAGACTAATACAGTATGTACAATAAAGTTATCTATAAGATTTAATACTATCTAACACGGGAATGTTGAAGATATCTATTGAGTCCCTACGCGCGTTGTATATTACTTGAATGGTGTGCGGACCGCTAACGATACCAACACAGCCAAACAACCAATATACGCCGCTAGCCCAAGTCCAGCAAGAGGCGAGGTAATCTTGACCGACCTAAGTCGATACTGAGAGTACACTCGTAGCGTGCCGAACTCGAACTGCCGCTGCTGGCTTCTGAGAGGAGCTTTATAGGCGGTTGTGGCCACGGCGGGGACGCGTTGCGCGGGGCGGAGGTGATGACTCGTTGGCTCGGCCGGACGGCGCGGTAACAGTGATGACGCGACGATATTTTCGTCGCGTTACAAGCTGTTAATAACCTCATTCTGCTTTGGTTCGAAATAATTATCAAATATCTTCAGGACATCATCTAATTTCGCCTTTTCATCAGACTTCAACACATTAAAATATAATTCTTGATCTTGTTGTCCAATACAATTTAACAAAATTGCCGCTTTTCTGGTCTCGGCCAATTTTTCGAATCCGGCAGCCAGCATGAAAATCTTAAAACTTTGCCATTGTGGATAACAGTTCTCAATATTATCTAGATTTAGGCCCTTCGGCATTTTATATTCCACCGCACACATGTTATCCACTTCTACTTTCTGTTCTTCTTCCGATGTTTTTCTTATTTCGTGCGTGCCGCAATGTGCTTTTGGTTACCGTAGGTTATGTTATTTTTTTAAATCTTTTTGAATCCGTTAGCTGCGCCATGTCTTGTCGTGTTCTTATTCATCAACCACTGACAGCTGTCACGTTGCGTTCCGTTAATACATGTTGTCCTCTATGTAACTTGTGCCGGCACAAGGAGCCGTTACTTGGGACTGGTCTATCAAGACAAGAGTAGGTGTGTGATCATAATTCGAGAGGCGTCTCTGCGTGTCGCATTGTATGACTACTTTTATTACCT